>NC_047567.1:8849381-9449381 GCF_902806645.1 Magallana gigas | reverse complement strand
ATGACAACTATGCGAAAAAACTCCAAATTGTAAACTGGGATATTTACAATTTGGTTTATTTTAGCTCAGTATATAAATCTTTTCAATGGACAGCTATATTATGTACATTGTTAATATAGAGCAGACGAAATTATTCTTCGTTACGTACTTCTAATTATAACCTGTGGTAGTCAGGTGAATATGCTACAAATATAGTATAGTTGACCAGAAAGGGAGGACAGAAGCGGACATAAATAGGAAAGGCCAGAATAGCATTCCTGCAACTTGGAAACATCTGGAAAGCCAAGGGAATCAAAACACGAACCAAAATAAGGCTGTTTAACAGCAACGTAAAGGCAGTGCTCCTGTATGGATCAGAAACATGGAGGATGACTGTATCTACAACAAACAGGATCCAGACATTTACCAACTCATGTCTGGGACGTATCCTCTAGATCAGATGGCCTGACAAAATAAGTAAGGCAGATTTGTGACAGAGAACAAGCCAAGCCCCTATTGAGGAAGAAATAATGAAGAGAAGGTGAAGGTGGATAGGGCATACGCGACGCAAACCACAGGATAACATCCAAGGCAAGCACTATCCTGGAACCCCCAAGGAAAACGAGAGAAGGGCAGGCCAAGAAATACCTAGCGGAGAGGTCTAGAGACGGACATAACGAGAATAAGTAAAAACTGGAAAGAGGCATAAGTAAGTATATTTTTGTATATTGAATTTAAGAAATAACAGAATAAATTCTCCTTTAAAGTAGATTTGGAATTGCTCAAATTTTATTGCAACACAAGTTTCTGAAAAATCCCATGCATTTACCGACTTAACTGAAGTTTTGTCCTATCTGAAGTCATGGATGAAAATTTGTATTTCATTTCAACCATTAATTACATGTTTGTGAATATATTAATTGTAAATCACATCCTCATCACCATTTTAAGAGGAAAACACTGATTTTAAGAATTAAAAAGATTAATGAAAAACATACTGTTGTTGTTTGTAGTAACAACTGTTCCACTAAATAAGACCATATATTACCGGAGCCTAGGAACATTTCCCTAGTTGACAACTTTTGCAGTAGTCAACCAAACCAGCAATGTATAAACATTTCTAGATTGTTTGATAGCCAAACTGCACTTTCAGAAACATGCATGGCTGTTTTGTCTTAAATAATATCCATTTTACTGTCAGTTTATAACCTTTCTTATGCCTGTCAAAATTTCTTTGGCAGAACAATGAATTCTATGAAAAGCAAACATGAACAAAATGAAAAGTACTTGTTTTTTTTTAAATGTTATCATTTGCATTATTTCAAATATAGACAATTTTAGATCAAAATTATTGATTGAGAGAAAAAAAATGAAACCCATTGATTGAGTATTTCTCACTAAAGTGATAAAGCATATAGTCATAAAAACATATTTAAACACCCAGTTCTAATAGACGTTTTTCAATTTCATCATTGTCAATAATTTTCGCAATCGCATGGAGGTACAAATTTCTAAGAGATAATTATAAAAAAAGCATGTAAATCTATATGTTTTTCTTTTATAATGTGTATTGTTACAACGCATAGCTTTAATTTAAACATACGCTTTCCATGATTGAGCCCATATAGTGCCAATTATAGGACTACATTAAAAGTTTTTGGATTCTCAAAATAATGATTGCGTTTGACAATAATTTTAACAGAAAAACAGCTGAAACTTACTCACAAACTTTTTTAAAAAACTTCCTGTTGCATCGATCTGTTTAATCGAATGTAACAAGTAGTTTCCATCAATCAATATATTTTTTTCATTTAAAATTAGTGTATAAAGCAGTACCTACAAATTGCATTTCAAGTAGAAACTATGCGTTAATACATTATTCTTAAAAGAGAACTTTATACCTTCAAAGATTAGATTCGAAAGAAGCTAAAATTGCATCATATATCTCCTTATGCGTTGAGGGCAATCACAGGAACTACATATTACATTGATAGAAAAGTTGGTCGCTATCAATGGGAAGTGGACTTGGACAACATGCTTGAATTTTGGGCCGGGAGAACGCTGCGGAGTGTAGAATTTACAAAATTGGTCTTGATAACGTCGATCTTATAGACATCGATTCCTTTTGCTCAGTGCATTGTTAAGTTATTCATAGGACATAAATCGTAAAAAGCATTAAAAAAATAGATACATTTCGACTTGATGTTAAAACATTGACAAGACAACGGTGGTATACATGTTCTGAATTGAAAACTACTTTTGTTCTTGAAGGTCTATTTCACAGTTTGCACTTAGGTCTGGATATTATCATATATACAATTTAGACATATAACCCCTTAACTCTAACCCTGTGACCATAAATTTTACAATCATTGTCCATAATGACATAGCTTCATTGGTTTCTTCCTTATGTAAGTATATATAAAATATTCTAAATTCATAAACTACGCAGGTTTTTGCCACAGCCTAAGCCCCCTAATGACTAGAATCCTAAATTGGACATTATTCCTCTTTTTCTTTCAAATATTGCGTCATATATTTGGTCGAAAATGGTCTATTCTTTTTTTTAGAAAAAAAGGTAACCAAAAACGTTCTTGATAATTTGCTTTGGGTACTGGAAAAATGATGCAGAAGATTGTATTTGTATTGAAATGAGACTCGACTGCTATGCATGTGCGTTTATAAATAAACATTGTGATAAAATTTTCAGCTGTAAAAGTGATTTTAATCAAAAGTTTCAACTTTCGAGTACATGTTAATTGCTTCAAATTTGTTGCCTCATTGTTCTAATTGATGATTAAACTTCTGCCATCTTTAAACATATTTCTCATTCTGATATGGGGAGATTAAAAGAAAATAGTCTAAGAAGAACGTTAAGCGTTTTCCTTAGTTAAATCGTTAGGAAACTGAGAGTTTGAAAGACTGACAGCAAGAGTGAAAGGATGGCAAAATATATTTTGTTAGCAAGACAATAAAAATATATTAATCTGTAACAAATGGAGAGAAAACCAAGTTTAAAGTTTCCTCTTATGAAGGAAGTTTCTTTTTTTTATTAAACGCTCACATATCAGAATAAACATGACACAAACTATATATGATATGAGTCAAATTTTGCCCTCATAGTTTGTCATTTTTTTAAAAGTTTTTTGAATACATTAAATTGTTATTTTATTTTTAGATATATAGAGTTGATATAAGTTATATTTTTCAAGATTTTATTTGATTTATTTGCAGTCACTGACTGAACATGACATTAGAAGTGACGCTATTTTTCTAATTACATCAAAATCAGTCAACAATTGAAATTTTTCTCAGCGCAGCTTTAAACAGGCAAAATTTATTAGTTTTGGCGAGATACATCTCTAATGAATTTTTTTGTTTGTTCAAGCATGCGCTCAATGCTTTTTGAAAGAAAAACTGCTTTAAAAAAGTTGTTTTATGCTAAAAATATGAAAATGGCGGGAAATTGTTAATTTCATGATGTCGTATTTCTAAATTGTGGGCACTTGAATCAAAATGAAAATTCAGAAAAATCTTTACATATTAATCTGTACAAAAATAACAGAAAAATGATGATGTTCATTTTAAGGGGCTGTTTAATGCTAAAACCACCCCACCCCCATTTAATATCAAAGACACCAAAGCACTCTATATTGCCCCAAGATGAAAAAATAACAATAACAAACTGTCAACCATCTTAAACATCCATAAAATGAAATACAATTTCAAAGCAGAGCAACACAGACCTCTAAAACGATAAAGGTAGGATCAGGTGCCATGGAGGAGTGAGCATCCTGTGCTGACCGGTCACACCCGCCGTATGCTCTTTGTCGTAATCGGAGAAAAAACCGGAAAACTCCGTAGACAATTAGCTGATCAATTATGGTCTAACAATTAGTATGAAAAACGTCAGTCAATATGCAACCCAGAGGAAGATTGTATTTGCTGACAAGGTCGTTGTATCGACCATAGAACTTATGAAAAGATGACTTCAAACGAGACTGTTGATAATCCTGTTTTATGAACTTGTTTGTAAGTAGCTTGCCTTGCCTTAGAAACTGTTCATACGAAGAGCATGCCCTTGTATATCGAATTATTTGAGAGACAAAAACACCATATACAGGTGATGAAGGTTTATTGCTTCATAAGTAAGAAGCTTGATTACAGAAAAATTGAAGTCATCGCGTTAATCACAAAGTTTTGTTGTAAGGTTACCATCAATGTCCATTTCAAGTAAAATATCCAGATAGTAAACAGATGACGCAAACTCTGTGGTATCTTTTATTTCAAGTTCACTGGGATATATCGAGCCGACGTAAGTATGGAAATAACAATTGTTAATTGATTATACGTCGTCAATATACCTGAATGTTGAGTTGAAGGCCACAGCAAGTGCTTTATTTTTTTCACGTACAAGTCTTCGAATAAATCCTGCTTCATAAGAATACAAAAATAGGTCTGTTAACAACAGGGTTGGCAGGTAAATACCAGTGCTGGGAAATACCGGTGATAAATACCGGTATTTTCCGTCCTGGTAAATACTACTGATTTTCACTAAACTGGGAAATACTGGGAAATACAAATTTATAATTTTTATTTCTGTAATATTCTCAATGTTAATTTTATTTTTAGGATATAAGATATTAACAATAAGCATCAAAACACAATTTAGCATACATTGCCATTTCACTGTCAGTTTATGAATCTTAAATTCACCAGATCACCTATTCCCAAAGGCTTCTATAGCATACAAAGTTTATACTTTGTAAATACTAGAATACAAAGTTTAGTCCAGCTTTTTGAACCCCAAGTTTAGTGTTTTACAGATTAATTATTCAAAGCACAAAATAAACTATTATAATTACAGTATATGTTACAAGTAACAATTTAATAATCACACATGTTTAATTAAATTATTAACGATTGACAGTTTTATGCTCCTGTTTTTGGAAGATATATACTTTGAGTGGAGTTATTTGGTTTCTCAGGTGTGTTGCATACTTTGGTAGTGACACATATCACAGTTTATTTTTCATAATTTTCTTGGCCCATTTTCACACACTCCAAATAACCAGAAAATGAAATAATTTTAATTCATTGCTTATGATAAGTGTATAAATGCACCTATATCTGACTTAAGTCTTAAAAAAAATTTAATAGCAATGGTGTTTGAATGAACCATATTTGTCATATTCATAAGAAGATAACCAATGCATTACATGCCAGTCAAAACTTGTTAAAATCAAAGACAATTATAAAATGTCATTGCTGACAAGGTGTACTATTTTCTACATCCCAATAGAATTGATTAAGACTAAGTATGAAGTACTATAATATGTAGTTTTACTTTATTTCCTAGTATTTCCCGGGAAATATCAGTAATTCCCGGGAATTACCAGTATTTCACACCGTCCTGGGAAGTATGAGTATTTCCCGCTTTTTTTGCCAACCCTGGCTAACAATGGGGCAGAATTGGTACCCATGGGAATTCCAACCGATTGTTGGAAGACTTGATTTCCAAAATTTACATACTAGATTTTGTCTATCAGAAACTCAAGCATGAATTCAGAGAATTTGTGTGTGCAATCAGAATGGTTTTTAACAAAAATAATAAACAAGATATTGATTTATTATCAATGCATTCAAATTATCTAAAAGAAATAAAAATTATTTTAATACTTTTTAAAATAAGCTTAGACATTAATTCAGATCTAAGTAATTTGCTTTTTGTTTCGGACGAGGCAAATTTAAATAGAATTTTTCCCAAGATTCCACCAATGTCCTATTGATGACCCCAAGATTCCGCAAATGTCACATGGATGACCTTACTTACAAAATGTTTTCTTAATATTGGCATGTTTTATGTTACAATTTTTAAAACCAAGGTTCATGTTTATCATAAGTTTTAAATTACCTCCAAATATGGTGCTAGTTATAAAGTTGATTTTTTTTTGTGATAAGCTACCATAAATATTTGGTGTAGAAGTATTTTGACCATGAACAGCTGTCTGTTAATTAAAATAAAATGGTGTCTATTTATAACTTGTTTCTAATAATTTTTAAAATTTTAAATAAATATAATTATGCCAAAACCTCTTGAAAGTGATTAAAATGAGGTTAAAAAACATTTTATTCTCAATGTGTTTGTATAAGGTTTTCATAAGTGAGTGGCTTAAAAAGTAAATATGCCGACTTTTGCTTTTAAGGAATTTGAAAATATATTTTCTTTTTTATATATGTCTCTTAAGCTTTGGCGATTAACTGCTAATATTTTCAGGCAATTGTTTTTTAAAGTTTCACCCAAAAAGTCCATAAGCTTCGGCACATATGAAAATTGCAAGGTATCCTAAACATATAAAAGTTTAAGAGTTGGAAAAATATATACAGATACATTCCGAAGAATATTCCAGAGAGATTTATTTTGTGAGAATTAGATTAAGGATTTATTCAATCTCTAACTCAAACATATGTCCATGGGCCACATCGCTTATCCATGCAGCAATATGCAAGATAAATTCAGCTTAACGAAGTCATAAAGCACAATATCTGGACAATGTAATATAATACATGTAGATCCTGTGTGAATAAAAATCCATACATGTTTCATACATTTATTTCTTTAAAAGAATTAAGGATTTTTCTCTAAGTATTCCATGTAAAAGTTCACACCCCCCCCCCCCCACTGTGGCCCCATCCTACCCTCGGGGGTCTTGATTAAAACAAACTTACATTTACTCTACCTGAGAATGCTTCAACAAAAGTTTCAGCTTTTTTGGCCATTCGGTTTTTTTGGAAGAAGATTTTTAAAGACTCTTTTCTATAAGTTCCTATCTAAAAAATGTAACGTCATCCACATTGTGGCCTCAACCTACTCCTGGAGGCCGTGGTGTTTGAACAAACTTGAATCTACCCTTGAATGCTTCCAAAACAAATTTCAGCTTTCCAGTCTGATTGGTTTTAGGGAAGAAGATTTGTAAAGATTTATTCAAAATATATTCTAATGAAAAACTTTGACCTCCTTTTGTGGCTCCACCCTACCCGCAGAAGGGGGGGGGGTGTCCTGATTTTCACAACTTTAGATAAACAATAACTGAGGATGCTTCCCCACAAGTATCAGCTTTTCTAGCTGGTTAGTTTCTGAGAAGAAGAATTGCAAGAACAAATTACTTTATATATTCCCAAGGTTTTTGGGAAGATTTTTAACAGCTCCTCTCTATATATATATTCCTTTATAACGTCGCCCCCACTGTGGCCCCATTCTAGCCATTATGGTCATGGTTTTGAACAAACTTTAATCTACTCTATCTGAGGTTGCTTCCAAACAAGTTTCAGCTTTCCAGTCCGTTTGTTTCTGAGAAGAAGATTTTTAAAGACTTCTTTGATATATAATATTATGTAAAAATTTGATCACCCACTGTCTCACCTTCCTATTCGTAGACTTTCATGAGCTTAGCAACTTCATTTAAACACTACCTGAGGATGCTTCAACACATTTCTCAGCTTTCCTGGCTGATTAGTTTTGAATTTTTTTAAAGATTTACTCTTAATATTTCTAAGCAAAAATGTGACCTTCCACTGTAGCCTCATCCTACCCTTTGGGGTCATGGATTTCCACAACTTTGAATTCACATAACCAAAGGATGCTTTCACACAAGATTCAGCTTTCCTGGCTGATTGATCTCTGAGAGAAATGTTTTTAAAGATTTTCTCAATATATTTCTATGTAAAAGTTTGAACCCCCGTTATTCCCCCACCCAGGGAGTCATGGATTTCCACAACTTTAAATTCTCATTACATGTACCTGAGGACACTTTTATGTAAGTTTCATTTCTCCTGGCCAAATGGTTCTTGAGAAGAAGATTTTTGTAAATTTCTAAGACAAAAAATCGATAATTATTAATTGCCATACCTTAGAAAATGGCTATTTCCTTTATTTTTACAAATCTGAATTCCCTTTGCCTAAGAGTGTTTTGGGCTCAGTTAAGTTGAAATTACATTGTGGTTCAGGAGAAAATGTTGAAAATGTGAAACATTTACGGACAAACGGACAGACAAATCTGAATTCCCTTTGCCTAAGAGTGTTTTGGGCTAAGTTAAGTTGAAATTACATTGGGTTCAGGAGAAAATGTTGAAAATGTGAAAAATTTACGGACAAACGGACAGACAGACAGACAGATAAACAGACCGACAAAATAAACAGACGAAATGTGATCAAAGAAGCTCACGTGAGATTTCATTTCAGTTGAGCTTAAAATCTAACTTTAATTGACAGGTTCATTTATTCAATAGCCAATTTATAGAAAAGTTTGTGATAACATTAATTTTACAATAATGAATTGCTTAATTTTAGCAGCCTAAGACCAAACACTATGTTACTGAAAACTTTATGCACTGATGACGGCACTTACGTAAAAAAGAAATATTTGCACAATGTAAATTTATCAATGACAGAAAAACCCTCAACATGATAAGATATTTGTAAAAAAACCAAAAAATAATATAAAATATATTGAATATGTTTTTAAAAAAAATCCAATGTAAGGAATTCAATAAAACGTTTGTGGGTAAATTATGCTAACCTGATATACCCCACAAAAAGCAGTAATACAAGCCTTAATGATAGAGCAAGTGATACAAAAAACGAGAAAGATAAGGAGTGTTTAGGAAAGAAATAGTTATTTCAGTACATAATAAATGAAAAGCATAAGGTATATCCCAACATAAATCAAAAACCGATCATAAAACTACATGTACATTAAATTGTTACTTTCCTTTGCTTTTGTATCAGCGAAACGCATGTCATTACGGCTTTATTAGTCAAGAGTGTTCGGATGAAGCAAACATCTGTAAACCTTATACCGCAGATCTAGACGGTCCAGAATTTTAGATATGCGGAAATCGATAATTCACGATTATGCTTTCAAACCATTTTGTTACAAAATAAGCGGTGTTTTAAAAGTGATTTTCAGTAAAGGTTTGCAACAGATTTCGTCTTGCACCACCTTTATCGTCGTCCAAGGACTCCTCATGTATAATGCCACAATTGGTCTAAAAACAATACACACAGATATGAAGGAGACACTGGATACACCCTGTTTGTTTAATGATGTTAAAAATAGACATCAGCACTTTTTAAAAAAGAATCTGCAGTAGGGGCGTAAGAAGTAAACAATTTTTGTTCTCTTTAATATTATTCGTAATACTACTAATGTTACTCACTAAAAATCATTTCATGAATTTTAGCAACACTCATAAGCCATCAAGTTCAGCAACTCTCAATTTCACAAAAATATTGGGTACTGTATCCAAAAATGTACCTTGCAACCTTAAGTATATTCCAGTTTGTCGCCTTAAGGTCAAGATCTAGTAAATAAAAGGTGCCTACAGGTTAATGAAACTAAAGATATAAATTCTTTAATGATGCTTCATAACAATATTTTTGTTTCATAGGGTGCACCGGGACTTAATTTTTTGGTGGACGCAATGAAAAGTCATGTTTTAAACAACCATTTTCTATCAATTATGAAGGATAAAAGTAACAAATCTCTGAGTTTTGTCAATTTTTGACTAACGAAATATATTTAGAATGCCTACAGTCTCTCCAAAAACGGTATTAAACAAGCTCTTGACCTCCTCTTTAAAATGATGTCAACTTAATTATAGGTACCGGGATTACTTTTCCTTTAATTAAACATAGAATGTCAAAATATTGCTTCTTTTTCTTCATAATTCATTTAAAGCCGTGAAATACGGGAAAAGATTCATCATATCAATTATGACGTCATAATGGTTCTAGCAACAAAAAGACAGTCTGGAATAATTTACTAGATCTTGACCTTAAAGGGGGTATAGGGCACTGATTTAAGGACTATCATTGCAATGATGCTTTGGTTAATTCTATTATGACGTCATATTTGATTTGATTGTATGATGCTATGAGGTCATTTATCCATTATGACGACGGACAGGAATTAATAGACTTTTGGGTACTTTGCGGCACTAAAATTGTCTTTGTCAGAATATGAGTTGGGGGAAATTTAACATATTTGATTTTATAAATTAAATTAATGTAAATGTTTGAAATCATAACGATTAATATTATCAATATTTATTCTGATAATGATATGTTCATGTTAATTGATAAATCTAAATAATGCATTACTTTTTTGATGGTTCAAAACACAAATTGCCACAATCAGAATAAGGGGTGACTCCAATTGTAGTATCTCTCTTGAACGCCAAGAAACTTGCCATGAAAATTTTGTAAGTTATAACGCATATGCTAAGGTTATTATACAAAATTAAAAAAAAAAATTAGCGGTAATCTTTTTTATTTTCCATCACATTTGATCAAATTCAGAATTAAAAACTTGACAATTTTAAGTGTTGATTTCAGCAATATTTTGATAAAATTATGATTTTGTTATGTAAAACAGCCAATGTTTCAAATGATTTTTTAATTTTTTTCCATTCTTAAAATTAGTTAATATAATTTGCATATAAATTCCATCAAATAAGATAATTATTGCAGAAATTGAGATTATTTAAAAAAATCATAATGCCAGAAAAGGGGAATAATTCCTATCAAAATATATCCCAAGCAAGGTCAGAAAGTAGTCATGAAAATAAATATGTTGTAGTTGTCATCTTACTGATAACATGTTAAAAAAGCAAAGCAATTCATTGACAAATCATTTTACACTGCAATGTCCTGTTCCCCCTTAAGTTTTGTCCCAATGTTTCTCTCGGTGCATTTTTGTTTAGGTTCCGGAAGTTGTTCTTCTCTCTTCGCTTGTTTAATCCAGCTTTAATACAGCTTTTGGTATGACAACCTTTAAAATAACGTTTTTGCTTCAAAATATGCACTCTCCTCATCGCCTCATCCTTATGCAGATTACTTAAAAACTGGACAAAGTTTCTTGGAAATTTTTAGGTATATTCTTGTTTTCATTTCTGTAGAGAGTAGATATCAGCAGACAGTACTCATCCTTTTCGCGCGCGCATATTTAACTCCGTCATAAATTCGGCTTTCCGAGTTTTGGCTAGAGTCTCTATATTGGAACCTTCTGTGCTCGTCTTATCTATAACATTAATAAGAAAATTGTTCTTCATTTTGTGCGTTTTCAAGTCTTGACTGTCTCTTGTGTCCTCACTTTGAATTCTGGTTTAATCACATAATCTTTCCATATGCTGATCTCTCTTGCAAGCTTTATGAAGCTTTGGAATTGGTCAGGGAATAGAATGTGTCATTCGCCAGTTCGGAAACCTCTTCTAGTCTACTTTCTATACCATCCCGTCTTTGATTTCTCTAGTTAGTTCTTCTATATGGTACCTATGTGTATTTAATCGAATCATAAAGTTCGCAAAGTGTTCTGAGGTTTTCATATTCCCTGCAGAATGTCCCTCGTGTTTACATTTGAGAAAGAATGTCCTGTGTTTTATCTTCTATTGAGGACATCAAGTCGATTCAACCTTTTTTTTTCTTGATGGCTGCGTTCATGTCCCAGGCAGTTTAACGGTTAAACTTAACACTGCGTTTATAGCCGAAACAATTAACCGGAACCCAAGCAATTGAAGCAACACAAGTTAACAGATTAGATGAAAGTTCCAAGGAAAAAAGTTTGTTCTTTTACTATGTTCTAAGCAAAAGGCAGTTTATAAAAAATACACAATTTCACATTCACAATTTCACATGATTATGCTTAATGGGTCGAGTATGGAGCAGTAGACCAAAAAAAAAACCAAAAAAAAAGCAAAACACACACACACAATACATCTTCATCATGATTAGTTCCCTCTCTTTTTTAATTACCTTTTTGTTAAGAATCTATACTGTTTTATAGACTTGGAATTGGGGGAAAATAAATTTGAAAAAAAAGCAAAACAAAATCAGAGAAACAACACAAAGCAAAATAAACAAAATCATTGAGGGAAACATTGAATTCAGTAGACAATCGTATTTTGTTGTGGTTTTATCTCTTTCTGTGGTTAGATTTTGACTAAGTGACTCTTTCACATCAGCAGTGGCTTGATTCACATCTACAAACATCAGACATGAATAGTGAAACAGAAGGGATAAAATATAAACATTAGATCTTATAAAATAATCTTTGTAACAGATAATGACTATTATAATATAACAATTAATTGGCATATTCACGAGATCTGTTTTTTCTTCTTTGTCTCACTTGTTCGAATTTCTTTATTGACTCCATCAAATCAGCAGTGGCTTGATTCAAATCTGCGAATACATGTATCATATATGAACAATTAAAAATACCAAACTAAAAACAAACAAAATATCTTATGAAAATTATTATTACAAATGATAACTTTAATATTATATCAATTAGAAGCCATATTCTCAAACCATGTTCTTTTGCCTTTTTTCCCTCTGTGGTCGGAATTTCATTCAGTGACTCTATTACATGAGCAGAGACTTGACTCGGGTCTACAAACATCAAACATAAACAGTTAAAAAGAAGAAATAAATTCAAATATACGATAAAATATTTGTTATAACAAATTATGACAATTTTAATGTGCCAGTTAAATTTAATACATAAAAAAAGACCATAGAATGTCTATCTGTATCAAACAGAAATATGATTTCGAAATTCTATCTCCATCTTTTTAGCGGCTCATGAATAACAAAAAACTTTTTCAGACTCTGAAGCTATGCCTAGGTCATCTGTGCAGAGAATTGCCTAAAACGACGTCATTTTTAACTTGATTTGATGTAACGATCTCCTCCGTCTGCTCAAATGTGTATTAGATAACAACTATGGGGGCAGTGCCCTCAGCGGACCTATAGGACACTAGGATATATCAGATAACACAACTTATTGTGTCGAAATTCAAACACGCCAAGAAAATTTTTCACCGCCGTTCTAGAAATAACAGTCGTGTTGTATTTGACGGCACTGAAAATGAGATGAAGGAATAATGTGACATAGGCAATGGTTATCATACATGAAAACCTCACATTTACTTTTTAAATTGCTCGCAACTCTTTCGACTTTACTGGACACGTCCGTTTTTAAAGGTCAACGATTTCTTGCTCAAAACAAGTTTGATATTAAATCGTACATCAAACCAACAAATAACTTTCATGTTATCTCATCTTAACTATCATCTTTGTCCATAGTGATAGTGCACACAGCTCATCAGAGTTCAAAGCGTTTATCAAAGGAGAATGCATAGAAAATGCAAAAAAAGAATGACTTTCACGAATTAGTAAACAGCCTAGGCAATTTTAAGGTATCCCACTCCTCGATGTTCTTCTAACAAGAATATCTTTAGACGTATATATATCATTGAAATCTGCTGACAAAACTCACTTACAAATAAAAAGATAATGGGAGGTCAGTGTTCATCCATCTGAGTTATGGCCAATTAAATTTGACCTTTTGCACCAAAAATGCGATTTAAGCCTGATTAGAATTTGTTGGCAGTTTTTTTTTATTAAGCAAAATTTCTTTTTAAAGTTTTATTTTAATTATGCACAATGGTCACACTGAATAGAGGGATTACGGTAAAATAAATTGTACGAAGCTGCATTAATTTCTGTGTGACCTTTCTGCACTTAGAATAGGCAATTTCAACGACAAAATTTGAATTGAATTAAAAATATTTTGAACATTAAGAATATTATAAGATTAATCCAGTCTGCCTAGATATGTAATCAGTATTATTTTGGGCATAATAAAACA
The DNA here is from genome assembly GCF_902806645.1 of Magallana gigas. Taxonomy (NCBI): domain Eukaryota; kingdom Metazoa; phylum Mollusca; class Bivalvia; order Ostreida; family Ostreidae; genus Magallana; species Magallana gigas. The sequence continues at coordinate 9,435,690 of NC_047567.1, read as the reverse complement.
TGGTGGTCAGTGATGACAAATGTTAGATATATTGCTTCAAAACAAAATTTTTTGCAAAATTTGGCTAAAAAAAATTAAGACATTTTAAATGTATTTGCAGGACTTTATGCTAAATGTCGATCACTCTCTAAAAATTTAGTTTTGTTCATATCACACAGGACCTAAAGAACATTTCATAAGCCTATCAAATGTTAAAAATCTGAATAATGAATAAAGTATACTAAACAGAAATGTATATTTGAAATTCATAAAATTGATTGTATCTGTGTACTTTGACTAAAAAAACCTTTTGCATGAGAATATAGTTCCCCCTAAAACTTTTCTCGGATTCAAATGGATTTTCTTTATGAATGTTGTTTAATTATGAAATATTATGATCTTTCTGTGAGGTTTAAATTAATAGAATTTTATTCCTTTAAAATAAAATGAACATTTGCGCAATGAAATCAACACGTAGTAAAAAAGGAGTAAGATACGTTAAGACACATTTGTTAAAAAGAAGGAACTCTACAAATGAAATAGATCCGGTAATAACGGAAATAACCAACACAAAAGGGGAGCTGCTATTGTATAAATCAAACAAACAAAACTCCACCAAATACACGTCATGATTACCAAATATAACCCAAGTCTTAAAGGATTGAGGAGACGCATTCTAAAAAATTGGATCAAAATGACTTCAGACCTATTCTGCAGATATGTATTCAAATCTGAACCAATTATCACTTATAGTTTGCATGACAACATAAGCGACATATTAATCAGATCAGCTTCTAAGCTTGCACTCCGATGAGGCGGACTTTTCTAATTCAAAAAACCGCTGAAACACTGTATAACTACCATTATAACTATTGTTATTGATATGATAACTAACAAAGGAATAAAAAGAATATGATATGGTTTGGAGTATCGGGTCCTAGTTAATTTACAACAAGTTTGGTTGATTGGTGTCGCCGTTTTTACAGTGAGTAAAGCTACATGTAATCCACAGAAATGATAAATAATGAAAAAATATCAGTGAGCCGATTCAAAACTCTATGGGTTTCATTGTATTCTCATGAGTGTTGAGCAATCAACATTTCTGAGAACGTTCAACAAGATGTCATTCTAGTATCATTTGATGTAAGCAAACTTTATTCTAACATCCCACATGAACTCGGACTAGTAACCATTGAACACTGGATCGATAAATCCTAGACCTACTTCATGACCGTTTCTGCAAGCCTTTCATTTAACAAAGTTTTAATTTTGATACACAATCTATTTATGGGATAACATATAAAAAATATTTGAAACAGATATGAAAACTAAAGTTGTCCCAACCTACGCTACACTTGTACTACACAGCTAATTGTGCCACGTACGTTTCACATATTTTGGAACTTACCTGTAATACATATTCAACATACGTTTAACATACGTGGCACACAATTGAAGTCAAACCTTTCGTTACACATACGTTGAGAAATACATCGTTATCTTACCTGTGATAACATACGTTCAACCTTAAACCTTTAACATACGTTTAACATACGTTAGATTTTATGTATGTGAACCATATATATGTTTTACATATGTAGATCTCAACCACATGTTTAAAGTATGTTAATAAACACACGGTTAACATGAGTTCCAACAACCGCATATTACACGGGCGTTAACAATATATGTTTTACATATGTGTGAAGGTGTGCATCTGAATAACATTAAAATTCTCTCAATGCACGGATCTAGAGGAACCCCCCCCCCCCTCTCTGGAAAAATGAAAATGTTTCAAATTTATACTGTAAAATTATCACAAATATGCCTTGGACCCATCCCCCCTTCCCCTCGGCAAACACAGTTATCCTTCGGATCCCCCCCTCCCCGGAAAAAAAATTTCTGGATCCGCGCATGATCTGCATGTACATGACTGATGTTGCTTTATCACTATATTTATGTCCGGATTTTAGACGGAATCGGTTGAAGTTTTATTGATGACAAAATATACGCCATTTTTACGTCACGGGGGTAGACGATCGAATTGCAGAATAAATTAAGCAGAGGTAAAGATTGTCCAGTATTCGTGTTTATTTACCTGCATTTGAAAATTATATCGTACAATTACCGAATGCGATGGCAAAAGAGTTTACATGTAGCACGGAGCTGTAACTGTGTCCTCCGGGAAAATTAGGGTTGAATTGATGACGATAATCAAAGTACTCAGAGTACTGAAAGACGGGGTCTTGAAAGTTTGAATTCGTAATTGTCCTGGATTTCCTCGAATAAGCTTCCAAAATTTATGAGTTTCTATTAGTTGTTACAATCTATGTTAATTCGGCTTTTTTGCAATTGTCTGATACTTTGTCTAAATTTTACTCAATCCCGGCCTGGAAGCCAATGAAACACCTATTTAATTTCTAAAACATCTGTGTATAACCCGTCCCGATTTTAACTTCGGCTTGCACATGAAGTTTGGTAGTATTAAGGTAAAAGATTGTCAAAATAAAATTCACAACTTTTCAAAAATGGCACATTGCGTTTGGGAAATCTAATATCGATTCCACCATCAACCTCTTCCATTGATTAATGAGCTTGTACACCAACTGAATCGTCAACGGCGCTGTCCATTCAATTACATAACTCATTCCACATTTGAACCCGAGCAAGAATATTTTGATCAATAAACTTATTTGTTTATTTTCTAAATATAATTTTGTTTATACACAGAAGACTTAAAAAGATTTAATGCGTGTTTTTAACAAGTAGGTCTTCCATTGCAACTAAGTGAAATGATTACTGAATTGCCTATAATAAGTTATACTCTTATTGTGTGGTTATTGAAACATTTTTATAGGCATACAGTGGCTGCTTGACATATCCCTGGGAGAGGACATCAACCATAGCTAACACAGTCAATGACAGATGTCTCTTGGAATTGATAAAATCATAGTGTAAGTACACATACCATTGCATTTCACAATTTAAACATTTTTAAAGGGTCATCAACACCGCTGGGAAAATTGTTACCATACGAACCCGACCTAATATATTACATGAAGGTATGGTTTTCTTGCATGTGTTCAACTTAAAAAAATTGGAGAAAAAATAATTTGTAAAATTTAATGTTTTTCATTAAAACTAAATACCCTGCAATATTCGAAATTGGGAATTGTGGGTCAGTAGATTAAATCAACAACCGTTGCGCTAAAGATGTATACAACTTTCTTTGCTACATATGCTGTTTCATAATGAGTTAAAATCGCTATGTTGTGATGTACTTCATTAATAGTACACGTCAATGGCTGTTCAGGATCATTAATCTGCTGTATGACATTTACATTCTTATTTCTTAGCAAGTGTCAAATAAGTTTGAAAAATTTTCATACTCATATTTGTGTGCATGAATGTCATCATTTAATTTGATTTATGTTATAATACTAATACAAATGTACTGAAAATGCAACTCATGTTGATATATCTATTTATCTAATGCATGCATTTTATTTGGTAGCAAATGGAGATAATACAGAAGTTTCAAAGATCTGTTTTGATGTAGCCTGAAGATTTTGGAATGAATGATCCAGGATCCAAAAGTTCTTTCCGAGTTCAAAGACAGTTGCAATGTGGTTGCTAATTTAGTAACAGATTAAGGTTATTCATTTTATATAAGGATAAATACAGTCATGTTTTTTTCTTAAATTAACACATAAAAAGTGAATTATCAAGGAGTCCCCCCCCCCCAACACACACACACACACACACTTTTTGGGACTATGTGAAGCTATGTGTTTTTTAGAAAATCATTTTACCCAAATGATTCAAGCTTATTGACATCCAAGAAATATTTATCTGTATACATTGTTTTCCGCATGTATAAATTATATTTTTTATCATGTTTTATTTAAAAACTCTAATGATTGTATGTACTTAAGTTTGTATTAAAAGTTTACAAAGAAGTTCAAACAGGCATTGGCATGGAAAAACATTAACAAGATGCCCACGGGCCACATTGCTCACCTGAGCAACAATAGGCATGATAAAATCACCTTCATGGAGTCATAATACAAAGTGTCTGGACAAAGTGGTATAATACATGTAGATACTATACGAAAAAAAATCTGTTTCCCCCTGGATATTCTTATATTTATAATCAGGCGTTTTTCTAACAGGATGATTTTATAGTAATATCACATTCAGCATTGCAGTTCTCAAAAAGACCCTTAACAATTGTTTATACATGTATACATGATATACTTACAACAAAGTCTGAACCCCTTGTGAGGCCCAATTATCGTCCAGGGACCACAGTTTAAACAATTTTAAAGAATAAGGAATATATGAATAAGTAAAAGCATATCTAATAACATTTCAGTTCTTGTGAATAATTAAAAAGTTTTCCTTTGTACAACCGAATCACCAATGTGGCCCCATCCTACTCCTAGATATTGTGATTTGAACAAATTTGTATCTACACAAAATGAAGTTGCTTTTACTAAAGTTACAGCTTTTCTAGGCAAACTTTAAAAAAAAAAATCAATATTTCTTGATATATTCCTATTTAAAACTTTGTATCCCCCCACCTTGTGACCCCATCCTACCCCATGGGAATCATGATTTGAATAAACTTGAATTTACACCATAAAGTCGACCCCCTAACTCTCCCCCAAGGGTCATGATTTTCACAACTTTGTTATGTCATTACCTGAGAATGCTTCCATACAAGTTTCAGCTTTCCTGGCCTAATGGTTTCTTAGAAGAAGATCTTTAAATGTTTACTCTATAATTCCTATGTAAAAATTCATACCCCTACACACACCCCCCCCCCCCCCCCCCCCCCATTGTGACCCCATCCTAACCACGAGGGTCATGATTATAACAACTTTGAATTTTCACTGCCTGAGGATGCTTCTGCATAACTTTTATTGTTCCCGGTTAAATTATTTCTGAGAAGAAGATTTTTAAAGGTTTACTCTATATATTCATATGTAAAAATGCAACCCCCATTGTGGCCTCACCCTACCCTCGGGAGTCATGTTTTTCAAAATTTAATTTTAAATACCTGAAAATGCTTCCACACAGGTTTCAGCTTTCCTGACCAAATGGTTCTTGAGATGAATATTTTTAAAGATTTACTTTATATATTCCTATATATAAATTCGTCCACCCCATTATGGCCCCTTCGTACCCCCAAGGGTCATGATTTTCACAACTTTGAATCTTAACTACCTGATAATGATTACACATAAGTTTCAGCTTTCCTGGCCAATTGGTTTTTGAGATGAAGATTTTTAAAGATATAGTCAATATATACCTTTTTAAAAGTTCAACCCCACATGGTGGCCAAACCCTACCTCCAATGGTCTTGATTTTAATAACCTAAGTGTACGCTACCTAAGGATGCTTCCACATAAGTTTCAACTTACCTTGCCAAATGGTTCATGAGTAGAAGGTTTTTTAGCTCACCTGAGCTGAAAGCTCAAGTGAGCTTTTCTGATCACCCGTTGTCCGTCGTCCGTCTGTCCGTCCGTCCGTCCGTCCGTCTGTCTGTTTGTCCGTCTGTAAACTTTTTACATTTTGATCTTCTTCTCTAAAACCACTTAGCCAAATTTAACCAAATTTGGCACAAATCATCCTTATAAGGTGAATATAAATTGCAAAAATAAAAGGCCAGATTGTATTCAAAGCGGAGAAAACCTCGAAACTGTAAATAAGGGGGTGCATTTTAAAAAATCTTCTTCTCAAAAACTACTGAGTTAATCTTAACGTAATTTAGCATAAATCATCCTTAGGGAAAGGAAAATATAAATTGCAAAAATTATAGTCGAACTCTGTTCCAAATTTGAGATATTTGCGAAAATACTAATAAAGAATGGCTCGTTATTCCATATACGTAGACTGGCAATTCATTGTGATAGACTGGTCTTATGACTGGCATCGCCAGTCTACCGCATCTCGAAAACGAGGTTCTTTGTCTGAAGCTGGCAGTTTGTTGTGCAACAGTTCATGTGCGAATATAATCTATGAAACATGGAAATAACATTGGTGCCGATTATTGTGAAGTAAATTGAGGTTAAATATTTCAACGCGTTGTCATTTTCACTTGTGAGGGTGGTATTAGCTTGTTTTGAATTTTTCGTTTCATTTTGCTTTTTAACTTGGGAAACAATCGCCTTGTATTTGGAACATAAACTTCGTTAAATAGGCAGTTGATTGTTTACCTGCGAAAATATTAAAATCTGATGCATTAACAACGTACGAAAGTACATTTCCCTTTGTTTTTATTGTTTATTAATTTCTAATTGTGTCAACAAGGATCAAACAAGGGAGCGACTTTGATTGAAATAATCGATTTTTGATCGGTAACTTCGCCGGAATTTCCTCCGAAAGAGAATTTGAAGTAGCCATATATTCCGAGTTTATAATCGTGTAATTTAAATCCAAAGTCAATAAAAAGATGTTTATGAATTTGAAAAGACGTTTCCACAGCCTCAGTTAAACCCTGTTGTGATTAATCACCCGCGACTGTCTTATCTTTAGAGGTTATAAATACGGGTGATGCAAACACATATACCGTGCATTGAAAATTACAATCGATAATCATTACATTTCTTGTTGATACTTCAATTAGAAGGTAACTTGTAATTATTTAATAACTCTGCCAAATTAATGCAAAACCGTTAGTTTACAGTTATCTTTAAAACTAAAACCTGTTGTAATTGGGTCATAGGGTAGGACTAATTTCTCCAAAATACACAGCGCATAAACTGATTTTGTGTCACCTGGCTAACTCAATTACAAAACATTTTATCTATATAATGTATGAATGCATTAAATAAAATGAAATTTAACAAATTGAATAAGTTTTTAAAAGTTGCCTATTATTCTACGACTGACGCTGAAATGTTTGTTGATCATTGGAATTGTCTTGCTAAACATTATATACTTGTGTACAGAAAAATCAAAAGGATGATGTGCTATAACTACTTTCTGGGGTCCTTTCTCATTTGATAAATAATTTGAAATCTGCAACAATTTTGGTATTTTTCAAACGAGTAAATAAAAACTTCTTTTTAACAGTTCTGACACATTATAATTATGAAAATATTGCAGCAGAAATCATCTTGGTTTGTAGCCGTTTGTTGTTTTTGAGGGAATATGAAATAATTAATGGGCCTTAGTACAGAACTGATACCTGTATGCCTGACAATATATTAAATTATATAGCTTTTTAACACATCATGTGACAACATTTTCCAGTCAAATGTTTTCATCGATCAAGTGAGTAAGGATATTAAACGTCACACAAGTTTACATCAGGTAAACAATTATATAAGGGAAGACCAATTAAGTTTTTTACTGTAGCCTTAGCAACTTTTGCCACAGAGTTCAAACACTGCGTACTGCCTTCCAGACTAGCTGGCGATTCTCTGTCCGTCAATCTTTCAGTGTTAACTTTCACATATGAGATATCAGCTGTGAAAATGAAATGTATCTCATCTGCATGGTATATTCATAGAGCTTGGCATCTTAAATAAACACACTAAAAATATTCACTTAGATGTGGAAAATGATAATTACACTAATTTAAGTTCGATATTTTTTTTCATAAATATCAATTTACCAAACAAGAAATATTGCAGGTAAATGGTAACTACCTTTTCCAGTATTTTCATCATATAAAATAAATATGCATTGCATGGCCTCTAAGACAACATATTAATTAAATTAAATGTTGGCATCCTTTAATTGTGTAGATTCAAAATGTTCAAATTATTATTACACACAATAAGGTAGGCCCACAATGGGTGCTGATTTTTTAACTGATATACGTCTTAGGAAATGTATGATTTTTTTTTATCTTAAATGAGCTAATACTGTTCACATATGTGCAAAAACTGTAGGAAATAATATACCGGTGTTATATATAATTAATATATCACAATATATTTTCACCCCTACCCCATTATAAAATATTGAGTTTTAGGTCAGAAAATTATCTTGGTACTCAACTTTGCTAAATATTAAATTTTACTGTTCATAATTATTTAAGGACACACGAGACGTTCCTCAATTTTATATAATTTTCCTTGATAAATTATTCCTTATTTATTAACATTTAAACCTGTTAATTCCCAAAAATTCAAGGTTTATTACCAGGTTATTTTTAGAGCTATAATATTTAGAATGTTCCTTAAAATAGCATGCAAAATGCATTTGAATGCTTATGAATAAAGTCATAGTATATATTTTCAATTGAACACTCTATATCTAAATAAAAAAAGTATCATATAACAGGAAAATATAATTATGGAATTACTTGGTGGAAATCTTCACATTGTGGAGATAGGAAAAAATAGAAAATAATGGAACTCAAGATAGGTCGCGTCTGACCGTTAAGTGTGTTAAGTCAATGTACTTCGCCATTGTTGCTCAGGTGAGCGATGTGGCCCATGGGCCTCTTGTTAAAGATTTACACTATATATTCTATTCTATATATACTAGTCGTTCCCCTCCATTGTGGCCCGATCGTACCCATTGAGATCATGATTTTCACAACTTTGAATGTACTCAACCTTTCACATAAGTTTAAGCTTTCTGGCTAATTGCTTTCTGAGAAGAAGATTTTTAAAGATTTACTCCATATATTCCTATGTAAAATGACGACCCCCTACCCCCCCCCCCCCTCAATGGTCATGGTTTTCACAACTTTGAATCTACACTACCTGCGGATGCTTCCACTAAAGTTTCAGCTTTTCTGGCCTAATGGTTTATGAGAAGAAGATTTTTGAAAATTTCTCGAAAATTTTTCATAATTCCTAATTATCTTCCTTTAAAAAAGGGGGCTTGGTTCTTAATTTTCACAACTTTGAATCCCCTAATCTTAAGGATGCTTTGCGCCAAGTTTAGTCGAAATTGGTGAAGTGGTTCTCTAGAAGATATTGAAAATATGAAAAAGTTTACAGACAGACGGATGGACAGACAGACTGTGAAACATATGTGACACATTTTGCTGCTTAGGATTTTTTGATGAAAAATTACATAAAAAAACTGGAGGAACAATTTAGAGTTGACTGTAAAACTTTCATACAACATTAATGGAAAAGATTATGGACGACTTGTTTTTTTTTCATTTGGACTAAATTAAACAAAGGATGAATTACACAAGTGTTATAATATTTTAAACAATTTGAACCATTTGGAATGTACAATGGACTGTAGTGAAGAAAAACTTCCAATTTTTATTGTTATGGTCATAAAAAGAGGAGAAAAAATTATTATTGTGCTCACCTTTCGTGCAAGAAGAAAATAGGGCAGACGGTAAGTGAAATAGTGTGAAAATGACATGAATGGGAGATGGGGCGGTACAACGGAGGAGAAATGTTAGATTACAGGTTGCACCCTATCCTGGGGGGTCTTTCTCAGCAAGGAACACGGTAGGGTGGATTTTAAATGGAATAAAATGAGTAAAATTTTGAGATTGCACAGGGGGTTCGATCACACATTTGTCTTGGCCAGAAAAAGATATGGGTGTTATTTTTGGAAAATTTTTGACCTTAAAGTTCTTCCTTAAATCTAACAAGTAGTTTCAAGTCATTTTCAAGTCATTTTAATCCAGGTGCAAATTATATTTTTCCCGCAACAGAGTGGTAAATGAGAGTTTCCCCACCCACAATTCCATGCATAAAAAACTCTCCCCTGCTACCCAAGCGCCTCTGTACTATATAATATTGGACAAAAATCTTCTAAATATTCTACACTGAGTGATCTATGCTACCTACTACAACAAAGGAACTATCCCAAATCACCAGTTGAACACGAAATTAACCCGCCATGATAGAAATGAGCTACAACAGAAAGTGGAAAAATGTGTTATTTCATATGTCCAACACACAACCCAAAAAACAAGTTTTTCCAAAGTATAAAACGCAACCTTTCATTTTAATAACGGGGTCATAATATGGATCAAATTTCAGATCATTAAAAGTAAGCGACTAGGACTGTCTCTGAAAAAGATTTTAACCCTTGCCAAATTTGAAAATATCGGAGAAAGACCAGCTGTACATTAATGCAAAAACAAGATGTGCAACCTGTCCTTACCTATATGCCGGCCAACAGTTAGAATTAAAAAACGGCAGACATTTCAACATACATTCCTCTATTACTTGTTAATGTTCCAATTTAATCTACGTTATAACATGTGCTGGTTGTGGGAACACTATTTTGATCAAACCGGGGGTACCCGCAGACACAGAAGGATCGCCCAAAGACAACAAATTAGTGAAACAAAATACCAGTGCATGCCTGTTATCAGATACTTCAGAAACTGTGCCAAAATCATTTTTCCGAAACAAATTAGTGAAACAAAATACCAGTGCAAGAATGTTACCAAATATCTCAGAAATTGTGCCAAAATCATTTTTCCGAACTTTACAATGTGTCCTACGTAAATATTTTATAAAACAAAAACCGAAAGAGAACATGAACCAACAGAGAGACATTTCATGTAATTATATAAACCAAAGCTGAATGCATTATTATTATTACGGATTTTTAAATATGTTTCATGTTTTTAATTACAATGCTAGAATATTTGAATATATTTTATGTTTTGCATGCACATTTCATGAAGATTTCTGCTATAATGTCATAATGAACTCTGAAAAGTGCAACATATACTATATGGTATATGACGTCACAATGATCATTTGCAATGTATGTGCCTATGTATTTATGGTTCTATGGTGATTGCTCAACACTACGGTTGCTGAATAGATATTTGTTTTGAATCGGTATATATATATATATATATATATATATATATATATATATATATATATATATATATATATATATATATATATATATATATCATTTAATCATTTTTTTTTTAAAGATGTGGTCTCATTACTGCAAAGGTGTGTGCATTCAAATTGAATAACGCGCGCAAGCGCGTTATAATAATTTGTTTGAACACACCATTGTCCACATCTTTCAAAACATAATGATTCAATGCTTTAATTTGTTTTTAACAATACTTTTCCATAAATATGATTTATTTTTAAAAAGCTGTCTTATCCAACGAGTAATGCAAAATTACAGAAGAACCACTGGGACAGCTGAATTATAATTACGCTGACTAAAATTATAGTGCACAGCGTTTTAAATTCAAAATACACCTTTTTTTCTTTCAGTTATTTAACGAATTTAATCAAGTGAATTCATTTAACCGTCGAAAAATATTTACATCAATGAAATAATACTCAGCGTAAGGTGGCAGGGGACAGTTTTTTTTATACGGTTCATTGTAGCCAAGGGATGCATGTCTTCGGAACTCTGTAACTAGAATTTCCTCAGCTCCCATTCAGCACAAATACCTTTAATTCACTCTTTATAAGGCCAATCACCAATTTCTGAAGAAAATTACTAGTCAAAACCTGTAAAATTCTCTACATACTGTTTTTTATGAGATTTTGACCCTTTCATATTTTGCTAATTTTTCATGATTTTTCAGCTTTTTAGACCTCCCCCAGCTAATTCCCTGCAGAGGGTTGACCCTCCGTACCGCGTGCATGTTGCACTATCACATACCAGAAACCTACCGGTGTATAGTTTACAATGTCCCATCCACCTACTTTTCGTGTTATTTTACCTCCCGTCTGTAACTTGCAATTTCACTGTGTTAAGTCAGCACAACAGTCATAGCCGCAGGTTTCGCATTTTACTTCTGATTCTCATGTACCTAACATATGGGGCCTACATATTGCATATCAATTTCAACAAGAGACACCCCTCTAACTAATGATAATCATTAAAAATCATTTCATGAATTTTAGCAACACTCATAAGCCTTCAAGTACAGCAAATCTCAATTTTACAAAAATATTGACCGGGTACTTTATTCGAAACTGTCCCTTGCTACCTAAGTACAATTCTAGGTAGTGATCCGAAGTCGAGAGAGGAGTCAGTACATGTTCCTACAGAAATACTGAATTTATTCATACACACCAAATTTTTGTGATTGGGTCTTCCATGTTATGAGTAAATATCACTCAAAACAACCAATGCAATTAAATAGAGGGAAAGAAAGTGAATATATATATATATATATCTATCTATCTATCTATCTATCTATCTATCTATCTATCTATCTAATTTCATAGATAAGAATTAAACTTACTTTTCAGAACGTTATGGCGTTCTATATATCTGTATATAGCCATTGTTTTGTTGTTGAACAGCGATCCAACCCATAAGCAGTGGGTATTGACATTATAACTAAGGCTGTGTGGACTAAGATTTCCGGATGGTCTTATAAGTAGATATGTCAGGAACCGACCGTTCTTGTTCAGCATCTGTACTGTGTCGGTTGCACCATCACATACCAAGATGTGTGACAGCGCGTCAGTGCAGATTCCAAGTGGCTGTAGTTCTGAATTTGGTGGACGTCCATTGTAGGAGAAACGATGTCTTCCACAACGATCGGTCACCACTACAGCAATTGAAAAGTCAGAAACTACGACATCCCCATTGTTGTTTTCTGTTATATATATTGGCTGTCTAAACAATCCCCATCCTTTTTTGTGATGTTGTATGTTTTGTGTCAGTTGTCCACTCTGGTTGTACCGGGCTACTTTGCCTGTCCTTGTATGTATATAACACATCCCGATCAATAGATCCCCAGTGTACGGGGACCAAGTCACACATTGAGGTATCGATGTAAAGTCTGTTCTCTTTATAATTGTAGTTGTTGTTTTCCTATCCTTTAACAGTTTGTTGATGTTAAACTTCCTATTTATATAAATCAATTCACTTTCACTGTTCACTGTGTGTGATCCATACACAGAACTACATAAATCCATCACATAATGTAAAGTCACACCTGTTGTGTTTGTCAATATGAGATTGTTTTTATGATCATTAACCCAAGCACGATCTGACGTCACACAGGAGATGTGTTTGAAATCATGAACACCCTTCACTGTAATTAATTTATGGATCGCTGGAGCAGACATCAATTTCAGGGGAAACCTATTTCCTAAACGCCTGCGTCCTCCCTCTGCTATTTTGATTTCACACAGTGACTGAATCAAACCCTCCTTCTTTAATAATTTGGCCATGGATAGTTTGCAGGTCTGAAGTTCAAGATATATAAAAGGGAGGTGTTTTCTTTTGATGAATGAAATGAATGATAACGGACGGATTGCTGATTGTTCATATCTTTGTACATATTTTTGTAGGCGTGCTAAAAGTTTGTTCATTTCTTTCGCCTGTTTTAAACGTTTGCTTTTGATATCAAAGTCACAAAACACATTGAACAAGAAATTGTGTTGTACAATGTCAAGAAGTTTTTTCAGATTTTCGGACTTTCGTATCATTTGAGATTGAAAGAGCATGACTTTTGTGTGACAAATTTTAAAATCAGCGTTGATTCTTGCCAGAAGAATAGGTCTGTTAAAGAGAGCCTCACTCCTGATGGTGTGGATTGTTTCCATGTGTTGTTGTCGCTTTATGTTTAAATCTAAAAGTCGGTGGAGTCCTTGTGCGTTTCCGAATCTGTGCGATTTGTCCTCAGAACAAGAAACACACACAGGAATTTGACAAATTTCACAGTATTTTTCATAGACTTTGTTGGGATGTCTCACACAGATCTCTTGTGTACGGATAAGGTTTATTTTTTCACTAAATGTCTCAACATCATGTTCTGCAGTTTTGAGATCTTTTACATGTTTCTCTTTACACCTGAGACACAGATCACATGGACACGATTTACAGTAGTATTCTGTATTTCCCGGACAGTAAGAGCACTGAAGTACTTTATATGCGGTGCCTACTGTATTCATGGTGCGGAGGGTTTTGTTTTCTTTAATCATAACCTGCATGTTAAATGAAATAAATGTCTTAATTTAATCAATTCCAATGATGTCAAACACATTTCTCCAAACTCTGTTGGAGTGATACCAAATTATATAATTAAAATTCAAATTTAGAACAGATTTTACTTTAGGTACAACTATATTTTCTCTGGATACATAAATGGTTTTGGCAGTGGTTTAAGAAGTACGAAACCATTATATAAATACTCCCAAAACTATTCTCTCTCTCTCTCTCTCTCTCTCTCTCTCTCTCTCTCTCTTAACAACTAACATAGGTTTTTAATCGTACAAATACAAATATAATTTCACTTCTTACTCTCTTTCCTTCATTCCTTCTCTCTCTCTTTCTCTCTTTTTCACTTCTTACCCTTTTCCTTCTCTCTCTCTCTCTCTCTCTCTCTCTCTCTCTCTCTGTCTCTGTCTCTCTCTCTCGTATGGCCCCTCTCTTCCTGACTTTCCCTGTTAGAGCTGAGATGAATTCATGCATACGCATATATAATTTCCGCCATTTTATTTACGATTTCTACGCAGGAATGTAATGTAATTCAGATATACATGTGAATGCATTATTTTTAAGATGGAATTGCACATAAACAAAATTATATCCATAGAATCTAAGACTACAAAATTCGGACTCGAGTTTCAGGTAACAAAATCGAAGGTGTTATACCCTTGAAACGGTTCAGTTCTCAGCATTAAACATTCTGTATGAATCATTACAGCTTCAGAGCAATCGAAAATAATACGGTAAAACAACATTTTTATGAATGTCAACGTTAAACATGTACGCTTGCTCTCTCATTCTTTTTACATTTCCCCTGCTATACAGGTACTCTTGCTATTTGTTCTTTTCTGTCTCATTTTCACAGCTATATATCTCTCTTTTTGCCCATTCTCCTCTCTTGCTCTCTATGTTAAACACCCCTGCGAATGTTTTTGGAAAGTTTTCTCTATTATTGTTAAGTATGTAATAAATCCAGAGGTGCTCGAATGAAAGTTCACGAGACTTCCCAAAGATTTGTTCAGTTCCTGTAAGATTTCGAGCGGAAGTTTAAGTGTTCGAAAAAGATTTTCAAAATACGTAAGTAATGGCCGTTTTTCATATTATATCATACTTTGATTTATGTGAAAATCTATTTAGATAAATGTATTAATTCATCATCTAGCTGTTAGTTAAACTAAACGAAGATATTCAAAACAGAGTAATCGTTCGTGTTCAGCTACTCTACACGTGGTTAAAAATGTAAACATTGGGTTGCTTAATACAATCATAGCCATGTTTGATACTTTTAGTGTGCAATACAATGCATTTTAAAAAATGAATGGGTGTCTGTTTTGAATAGAAACTTAGTATATCGAGCCATCTTCAAGGAACATTCTGCATAAAATAGTATAGTATGTTTCACTATTGATGCCATTACTAGGTCAGGTGCAGATAAAAAAAATCCATAGGGGTGATCGCTACTAAGCATGTTAATTGTTGTAACAGCAAAAAAATACTGATGTTATCCACCAATTAATAAAGATAAAGTTTAAAACCAAAAAACGTCTAGATTTTTATTTCACTATTAGTAACCTACATTTTAGAAAAGAGAATATAAACAACAGGCACGATTTTTACTGCGAAACTAAAAGGGTCAAATAAAATCACGTGGTCTAAATTCAAATGACAATAACATTCGCAGGGGTATTAAAGGTGATGCCCGATCATCTTGTACATTGGGGGGCTATAAAAATTAACATTTCGTTTAATGACATTTTTACGCCAAAACTTACCATAACGTTAGTCACAAGATAAAAAAAACAATAAAAATAGGGTTTACATGTTGTTTTTGTATGCAGATTAAATCAGATGCAAGTGCAGGACAATGTCTTTTTAATCACTTAAAACTGAGCAGCAGCAGACTTTAATTACTTGTTTAAAAATCTGTAAAATATGAAATGAGGTCATTGTGTCTACTCGACACCCATTTGTTGAGTAAAAACGTTAAAGTCTGTCAATTTAAGTTGTATATTTGAGCATAATGCGTACCCTTGTCCTCTCTTTCTCTGTCTGTATCATAATTTCTCAGCTAAACTTTCTCTCTCAGGTTTGACTTTAATCAAACTTTTAAAACACAAAATTTTCAAAACGTGAAAAAATCAATACATTACCTTAATATAACACTACAATCTAATCTTATCCATGAAGTTAGAACATTTAAATGTCCAGCCTGCAATGACTAATATAATACCTTAAGTAAGGTATACCTGAATTTATGCAGAATTTATCAGCCCAACAAGAGAAGTGTAATCTGATTGGTGTAATTTCTGAAAAGACTTTTCCTTGACCTTAAACGTTGAATTAAATATTTTTAAACATGTGTTTGTCAAAAGACGAATTTGTAGCAGTCTTCAGTATTTAAAATACATAAGATCAAAAATAACAAAAAACTAAAGAAAACTAGTAACATGTAAATCTTTATTTGGCATTTAAAGTTAAGGATTTTTTTTACCTATGACGTTGTTCACCTTGCGACGTTACGTAATGATTTTATCAACGTCATTTTTATGTTAGGTATATAGCCCCATTGTTTTATTTGTTATAATCCTTGCTTTTGAAGATATCATTATAAAATTCTTATTACATAACTTATTGATAACTTTTAATAATAATGCATATATATCAATACATATTTTTTTTTATATAATCCGGGGCGGCTCCGTACACGTGCACATTGAAAATGTAACTGTCACGAAAACTATGAAGTCTTTTAACGCACTTTCATTTTTTCTGAATAAATCATATCTTAGTCTAGTAAAGAACTGATTTTATAAACTACATGTGCAATTCAAAGAATGTTTTTAAAATTATTCATTATCAATAAATAAGTACAATGAACATGGCATTTAAAAAAATGTATGGTGCTATGTATGCGCATTGGATTCCTGTGCATGCTTTATGAAAAAAGAAACTTCTCCAAAAGTCGATCTTTCTTTTTCTCATTTTGCTTTAACTTCTTTATTCTTCTGTACATTTATACATGATTGTTACTTTAGTGATATCATATCAATGGTTATCTCGTATTTTACTTTGATTCGTTTTTAATTTGTCACGGCTTGCTTAATTCTATGTTGCTTTAATATTTTTTTAGTCCGTAATAATTTAAATTAATTTCTTTCATATTTACTGATCTTGTTCCTTAGTTCATTATTATACCTAATTGTGTATTAATTAAAAACCTAAATTCCGCAATCAAAACGTTTATTACTAAAACCGATTTGGTTTGACTTTACCGATCGCGTCGCGTTCAACTCTTTCAGCTACGTCATACATAAAAAATACCCGCACCTCATTAGACAAGTGTCCGATTCGTTTCTCTTCTGTTGCCCTATCACTTTCGGTGTAATATATATATACTAAAATATCCACAAACCATTTACTGCAGATTTCTTTATTTTACCTGTCTCTGAACCGCCGATCACCAGCTCCACACATGAACAATGGTTTGTTTACATACATAAAAAATACAGTTCTTGATCCGCCTTCCGAGTACGGAAGAAGGTTGTTTAATAGGAGAAAGTTTGGGGCAAGTAAAATACAATTATTAACAGTAGTAAACTAAATGAAGAATTATTATTTTTTTCAAAAATAGCGTTATTTTTATATGCGGCAAATTGCCGAAAAGTTTTTTTGTACATGTAAGTATTGTATGCACTGTAGCTTTATATTTTCTAACCCAAAATTTATACATAGAGCTACAGCTATATATGTTATGTACCGTGTGTATTGTTTTATCACAAGTGTACAATTTCGAAAAATAGCCCAATTTCGACAGTCACGAGTACCCATGTGAATTTTTCATTCTCTGACATGTTGTTCTGTCCGTGCATAATTTAGTCTTAGTTAACCAGCAGCCAATCAGCGGTAAGCTGAATCCACCAATAAAAAATTGTGGTTAAAAGATGCACATGTACAAACCCCCTTGCACTCTCCACTTCCGTCTCGTTCTTTCACACCATCGTAATGTTCAATTCTTTTATTGACTGTCGATTGCCGATCGAAAGGTGTAGAAATCGAGGAATTCATATCTATCACTTCGACTGGCAAGTTAGTAGGTAATACATGTGCATATTACACATTTACGGTATTTACATAAATTGAACGCTTAGCACATGCAACTTCTAGATATTATATTTTTTATAACGCCGTACTCTGGACCGTAGCTTGAGTTGAGGCTATGGTTTAACGCCCGTTTACAGAGACAGAGAGAGAGAGAGTTTTGCACAGAATTTAAACATAGGGGATAGTCGATTTTGAATGAATAATATTGGGGGGAAATGAACTGTTCTGAGAAATCCTTCAGCTCTGGCAATGCATAAGCATGTACTGATAACTCCGCCTAACTCAACCAATCATAAAGTTTTCACAACGGCGGCGTGTATAATTTATGCATGACGTAGCTGACAGAAATGATCGTGACGCTATAGGAAAAGTCAAACCAAATCGGTTTTGATAATAAATGAAAAACCGCATTTTTAAGCTAAGCGGTAGTGTGGTTGCTGCAACCCCCCCCCCCCCCCCCCCCCCCGGTTTATGAAAATACGCAGCAAGCTTAGTAAGATTGCGGGATGTTTCGCTCTTAGAGAGACAATTTGAGCCGGTTATTTTGCTCCTACATGTATCAATAAACGATACAATGAGTTCACCAAGTTCTAAAATAGTATATATCCATACAATAATAATCATTTTCGCAAGCTTGGCATATATCTCGAGAGTCTAAAAATTAGCATAGACACCTACAAAACTAAATGGGGACTATATTTTGATAGTAAACATGATAATGTGCGATACAGATACATGTTCATTTCAATAAATTCGTAAATGTGTTTAAATGAAAATTGAAGTTAAATTTTTTTTAATATTTATTAAGTCAAAATATGAATGAGGTATACTTTATTTTTTAAATTCAATTAAATTTGTTCAGGATCGAAACGTATGTATATTTTATCCCACGCTTATTGCAATAAATAAAACTCTTAACGATATTTATTTTGTTTACTTTTTATGTGTAAATCAATATGTAACGTTGCTGATATTGTAGTATTTTTTTTAAATATTTTACGTGAGCACTTAATACGCATTGTTTTTGTTTTGTGTTAAATTGCAAGAATGTAAAATCATGGAAATAACGAGCACCAATAATTTCATAAAGTTAACTGACAACAGTTTACTGCATGTATGAACAATTAAAGCGTAGTGGAAAAAAAGGTGGTCACATTTTAATGGAAGTGATATGGAAATGAAAACGTTCAAAGGTTTCGAATCGTGAAACTTGATTAATTTACCCCTCCACTCGCATTTCATTTACTGAAATCTCTATAAAAGCACTAAAGCTTTAGACTGTCTTCTCTCGTAGCATTTTCTTAATGTTTTTGAAGCACATACTATTTTTGTCAATGCCAAATTATTCATTAAATAGATTATCAAGTTCCTGAAGCAATAAATTATGTGATTTTGTCAAAGAATAAAATCGGGCACAAGTTAGATACTCTTAGTTTTAATGAAAACTATAGTTTACGTCTAAATTTAATTAAAATGTAATGACTCAAAATATGTTCACATGTTAATATAATGAGTTGGCCCATTTGTTCCATGGGTTATTTGTCGACACGTGAACAAATACACACGTTAGTACAATGAGTTAGATCATTTGTTAACATCGGGTATTTGTCGACACATGAATAATTTAGCGCTTGTATATGTAGCTGCCACGGAAATTTTAAATCAGCAGCACACTAACTTTTTTTTTGGTAAAAAACATTTCTTTCATGTTTTTGAGCGTTCTCTAATATTACTAGTATCTTATCTGTCGGAATGCATCTACATATATTATAAAACAAACTGAGCAGGTTATATTTTTATTGCTATTTACACATTATATTAGATGTTATACGCACAACCTTTTGTCATTTAGGATTTTTTCCAAAGACGTGGGTCAATACCCCTTCCCCTCCCCCAAAATAATTTTTATATAAAAAATCAAGCTCCATAAACTTTTGGACAACTAATTTAAATTGGAAAAAAAAATTAAAATCTTATCAATTATGAATACGTATTGCTATTTTTTTTTTTTTGCACGAACTTGTAATCAATGCTAGCTTTAAATAATCTAAATCAGTACATGTACATCGCTAGCCTGCATACGTAATTAAAATATTAGATCACAAGTACGTTTTGTAAACTTAATTTCAGAAGTGAATTTAGCTTTTAAAAACTCTTTAAATATTCTATCATTAATTATTACAATAAACATGTACGCTGTTTTGAACACATTTTGATAACACAGAGAAAGTAGCCGATTAAATGTTTATCTGTTCTTTACAATTTTGTAGCACTAAAACCAATGAAGAGTTGAAAAAAAAATTATTTCAATTTTTATTCTAAATTATCGGATCGGCACTTGATAATCATTTATTAAATAATTCTGCTATTTTGCTTAAATATATTACTGACAGACCACAGGAAAAACAGAGCGGGGGCCAAAAAAAGGTGGTGCTTATATTATATAAATTCATATTTGCAACAATTAAATGACAATCGTAAAATTAACTTGCATTTGCTTTTGCGCTTAAATCTGTAAGCACCACATTTTGTAGTTATTGTAAACATTTTCTGTATTTATAACATTCAGTTAAAACAATTTTCAGAGTATATATCTAATCTTTTTGAAATAGATGCAATAAAAATCGTGTGGAATAATAGACGGACTTAAAAAAAAAAAAATGACAGCCATGAATAATTTCTTCTAAATATTCTAACTTGAATAACTGTAAGTTACAGTACAAAAAATGATGAAGCTGAAGTGAAAGGTTATTATTCATACTAAGAATTCAGTTTTATAATGAATTTATAAAATTTCATTTATTATTATGTATTTAAAAAATCAACAAAATGACATAACTAAAAATCTTACAGTTTGGAGTAATATCGAGCTATATCAATTGATAAACGACTGGATGTACATGTAGTATCAACCTATAAATTAAACACATATTTTCAATAATAATTCATTCACTAGTCTCTTTAATTTTGATTAAAATAACACTTATAAATATTGAACAGATAAAATAAATTAAACATCTTTTTTTCTATTATCAATTTCCCCGTGCGGAACCTCATGGTATTTTCTAAACAAGTGGATTATCTTTCTTGTTTTTCGACGTGATCATATATAAATGCCTTTTTAAACAGTGATTGAAGTATTTATCGTGCAATAAAAAGGTAATGGGTTTCATCCAGATTGTTAAGCTTGTTTTTGGACCCGAATCGTCAGAGATTCAGTGGCTTTGGATGAAAATGGTACCGCGCGAGTAAACAGATGCTGACGGGCGGATCAACAAGTTATAATCGGTAGCGAAAACGCAGTCGCGAATATAATGATTTCTCATTAACCGGTAATTTTCCAATTAATTTATATTCAAAACATTCATATCAGATTCAGTACCTCAATGTAAATTGTTCCTGGATATAAATTGTTCAATAGTGTTATTCTTTCCAGTATGCATGTACATGGGTTTTTTTTTAATGCCGATGATCAAGATTTGTCTCTTGTTCGTATCAAACAAGCACGGAATCTACATTCGATCGTGAGTTATGAGTAAAATATAAAAAATATAAATATGTTCATTTTATTTATTATAAAAGATACTGCATTATAGGGCTTTGCTATTAAGACATGTGCTCATAAACAAAGTAACAAAATTGCAGCGCTGCTGTTTTGTACTATCAAACAAGTTTTTTTTCTTTTACGTAACGTCATTTCTTTATGACGTTATTTCTCTGTTTTATACAAAACGTCATAAGGACCCTTTTCTCATGGGTGCAATCAAATGTATTAATAGTTAAAAGAATATGTTAATTTGTTATATATTCCAAAAAAGGTAAGTAAACATAAAATTGTAACAGCTATCATATATTGCTTGAATCATCTCTGTAAGTTGTTTCTGCCTTTCAAACATTTTTTTTTCTTTCTCTCTCTATTTAATTTTCATAATATCAATATTAGGCAATATGAGATTTTTCACCCTGTAACACACAAATTCCTTCATAAATGCAGTGCATTCTTTTTTAATGTTAATCGTTTCATGTCTTTTTCAATTCAACGGTTGACTGAATCTTGTTAAAGCAGTTACCTGTAAAGGTACGATATCGCATTCTGAAATTATTCTCAAAGTTTCATGTCTAAAATAGAACAGCATACATTGTATGTAGCTGAGCCGAGTATGCAGCAGGACCTTGTTGTATTAAATTTCAACTTTGTTTACGTAAACCATTCAATGGGCCCGCCAAAAGTATGTTAAGTGATATCTTTTTAAACAATGACTCAAGGTTAATCTTTTAAATGCATAGGAATAAGTTACATGTACAATGTACTGATCCCAAATAAAACACGTAAAATATTTTTCTTTTCTTTCATATATAATATCTTTCTTTTTCTATCTGTTTTACTGTGATAAAAGTCTCTCCATTTCTAAATACGTGTTTTTTTTCGTTACTTATTTCTCTCTCTCTCTCTCTCTCTCTCTCTCTCTCTCTCTCTCTCTCTCTCTCTCTCTCTCTCTCGTTTACAACTAACATAGGTTTTTAATCGTATAAATACCAATATAATTTCACTTCTTACTCTCTTTCCTTTATTCATTCTCTCTCTCTTTCTCTCTCTTTCGATTCTTACTCTTTTCCTTCATTCCTTCTCTCTCTCTTCCCGTTCTGTTTCCTTCCTTTAAATCACTTTGTTCTTAATACCTTTTTATTTCTTAAACTTTACATTGTTCCCAATATCTCTCTATGCCTTGACTTGAACATATATCATTCATGAACAGACATGAAAAGTAAATCGATATACTTCTGTACCATTGAAAATACACCGGATTTAAAACTAAAGTTGTTAACAGAGAGAGAGAGAGAGAGAGAGAGAGAGAGAGAGAGAGAGAGAGAGAGAGAGAGAGAGAGAGAGAGAGTTTTGTGGGGTTTTTCGTTACATCTTCTCTCTTTCTCTTTCTCTTTCTCTCTCTCTTTCTCTCTCCCCCTCTCTCTCTCTCTCTTTCTTTATCTCTCTCTCTCTCTCTCTCTGTGTGATTTAAAGAAAGGAAACTGAACGAGAAGAAAGAGAGAGAGAGCTTAGAGAAAGTTAAGTAAAGGCACACAATGTACACTTTATTTATAAGAAGTTACCTGTAGTGTATTTACAGTATATCTTTCAATGCCTTAACCTAAAAAACTAATCATTTACATATAAAAAGATAATATATGAATTATTCTTTAACAGTTGGCAGTTTTTTTGCATTACAATGTATGTGTTAAAATTTATGTTTAGCTTGAACAAATTTGGGAGCAAATTTAAATTTCAAGACAGTTATTGCCTTACAAGAATATCTTTAATGGATACAGCAAAAAAAAAAACACTTTTAAACACTTCACCAATCGACTTTACAATTTACATGTGATGGCACATTAGAGTGTACTTTTCACATGTACATATATGTACAATCTACATTTACACATTTGTATCGATATAAATATAATTTGAATGCATTTATTCAATTGATATGTTTACTTACTAAGGCATGTACTCTAAGGTAAAGTGTGTTTTCTAAACATTTCGCCTTTTCACGTTGTTGAAAGGGAGGTAACTTTTTGTTTAGAGCTTTAAGATTTCTAAATCTTGATCTAATATGCAATTTCAGGTTGGATTTTTTTTAAAACTCACGTTTTTCCCCAAATTGAAATTTTTTTGTCATTTTTCAGTTGCACAATATCATATAGGTTAATAAAATATTTTATGCTCGTTTCAGACACTTTGCAGAATATACCAAATTTTAGTATTTTTTCGAATATGTCGCCCGCAATAAATCTAGATAAATTCACAATTTTTATTTTAATCGCACTTGTGTAAAATCTATCAATTTTGTTTTGGTTTAAAACACAAATTACTTTCCTTTGCAAAATACTCTGAGAAAATTTGCGAAGTTTATCACAAAAGTTTATTGATAACTAATCAGTATCTCATTTAAGATTTTCATAACTGTTACAGTATAATTATCATACGTATGTTGGTAATTTTGTTAATATTATCCAAATATAGTTTCAAAGTGCGTTCAATATTGTGGTTCTTCCTGGATTGTTTAACAATTGTTGCATGTGGACGTTTTCACTATTTTTTATTTCTAAATTCAGTTATTTTTCCAATGAATTAATAAGATTTTCATTCATCTGTTCAGTACGCATCCATGAAGTAAGCAAATTTTGACTAAAAATAAATTACTATTTCGTTTATGCTTTGTAAATGGTTTCTGAATTCAAAACAATAGCTGGTCTTTCGTTAGAGACTTTAGAAGTTATTATATAAAAGAAAAAAATAACAAGACGCATTCATTTTATGTTAATGCATTTCTAGAGGAATCGTAGTAACTACAGAATTATAAAGAGTTGCTCATTAGCCAACCATATAGTATTTCACAAATATTTCATTAAAATGTCATGTACATCGAAACAGTTGAGAACATATAAATAATCAAGAAAATAAATACTTTTCAACCTTTGGATATTGGCTGTAGTGGGAGATACAACGACGGATTCAAGTGGGACAATATGAACACCGCCTTATCGGTATTTGGTTTTTTTATTAAGATTATCAATCAAAATACCTAAAATTGAGACACTATTCATTTCGAGCATATGTGTATCTGTGTAAAATACATATTATGTATTATGTTTTTAAGTCATTCAGTCGTTTTTAGCTTGTGTAAATTGTTTCATTGGCGAAGAATGTAATACACCACGCCCGTATCCGAGTTATGAAAGGCAATTTGATCTTATTGTGATTGTAGAAAGGACTCGTGTAATGTAACAATGGGATGTATGCAAGGTAATATTTTTAAATTCAGAATAATTCACCAGTTATTGAAATTTAACAGATAAATGGAGTAGATGTATGTTATGAAAATATTTGTAGGTAAGAACTGTTACACTACAAAACATTACATATTACCGGAGCTCAATACCAATATCCCTGTTGACAACATTGAAAGTCGTCTACTTAATAAGTACTTTGTACGAGATAACATATCCAAATTCTGTCATAGATAAACAATTCACTTTCCGAAACATATATGGCGGATTTGTTTGAAATAATAGTTTTTTGTTGGTGTCGTGTAAGCCTTCTGTCTTACGGATCCAATTGAGGGTCAGCTCAAACTTAGTGATCACAAGTACATTATTTCTTTCTCAAGCGGTTTTATTAAGCGTGATCGTATAGTTACAACAATTAAAAGCAGCCCAAATCAAGAGTCTCAAAATCTCTATAAGAGGAATCGGTTCAACATCATTTTACATGGGTATATATAACATTTTACTTATGATGGACAGTTCTGACTAGTTCGGCCCATTTACGACGATCATGAGTGAACATTAAGTGTTCAAAATTAAGATTAATATTTTATTCCTAAATAAAGTAACAAAACCGTCAAAACTACGAATCAAAGAGTCTGGATGCAGGATTTGAGTCTCCGAGTTCTGGGTCTCGGAGTCCCCCACCTAGTATGAGACATCACTTACTCATAATACATTCATTCATACATGGCATAATAGGTGACAAAGGTTAATATATAGAATACACAATACATGACTCAATATATAGCACCAGAGCTATCGTTGCAGATACAGAATCGCCAAATATGGCATTTGTTATTAAACTCTCAATTTGGATATTATTATGCCCGTATTATGCACTTAGTTTCATAACATCATTTAGGAATACTACGCAGTGCTACAAGATTCACAGAGTTCATTCTGTTTATTATCATTTACACCATTCAGTGCGCAGTACCTAGGTACACATTAGTATCATAGTGACCAATATGTAATACTAGCAATTCAAGGTCATAGCATGGCTATCTGTTTACAGTCGCCAGGCTCCAAAATTATAACTATCAGTAAGTTTACAAGGGTATTAATCAGATGTTAATTGACAATAAGATGTTCAACTTTGTTTTGGCTGGTACAAAAAAGGATCTGAAATATAAATGAAATTATAAATACACAGATAACATTATTTTACTCATACTTGCATTTAACTACCCATTTCTCTACTCAGTACATTTTCCTGTATATGCACTTATATTTGCACATTTTGCTGTACATAACTTTACTACTTCACTACATATACTTTACTTAAAAACAACCATTAGACTCGTACACATACTTCCCTTTAATATACTTGTGTACTACATAAATATATTTATTTTACAACAATTACTACGCACCTTACTCTAATAATACATACAACATATGTTTACATTACAACAATACACATACTTACTTTATACTTAATAATTTTCATATGAGCAAATTCTCATAATCAAACTTTGCTTCAAAATACTTCTAAATTGCTCAAGGAAAACAAAACAGAGTTATCTGGCCGTTTCAGGAATAAATACGGCGTTAAATCTGTCTCAATGAAAAAATAAAAACAAACCAAAATGAGGAAGCTGGTTAGAAACGTCCGCTTTCTCCAATTGCTATGCTTAGACTGAATTACTAAATGCAGGGGATTAGAACCAGCCCAGTGAAACCAGTTGAGTGAATATATTACTAACATTATAAGCGTAAAACAAAATATGTGGAAAGTAATTATGGATGTAAATTGCGACAGTTGGTCCATTTCCTTATAATATATTCCTCAAAAAGGATATTAGCAGAAGAATGTTTTGCAAACATTAATAAATTGGGGGGAAAACTTTGACTAATGTGTAAATTAAATTGATTATTCAGAGAAATAAACTTTTACTATTTTTGTGTTTGGCACTAATAGACCTACCGGTTGTTGACACGTCCGATTTCACTAATGACATGTACAATGTACGGCTATAATATGATGAAAAAAATTGCTTTGTTTAATAGCATTGATATGCTCTGATGTTTACATTTTAACCTTTCATATTTATTTCATTAACAAAAACAGTCAATTTGATAAAGTATACAATCAATGTGGATTTTTGTTTTGTTTTTGATTGTGTTCTCAAAAGTCAGGACATTATGCATGAGAGTATTTTTAATGTAAAATTACGACGAATTAATAATTTCATCTAGACAACGTTTACCACGAAATTTTCCCCGTGTTATATGCCGATGGCGAATATTTACATAGAGGTTATGTTATATTACTATGTCTAGTTCACAGATTAACATAATTATCAACACACTCTATAAAAAGCCAGAATCGTTTTACAAGGACACATGTACACTAACAATACACAAACCAATTATAGTACTTTCGTGATTAACGTTCAGCTTTTCGATTGAGAACACTGTTTCCCCTTCTGAGCCCCATCCTGCCTCTTATCTTAACCTGTACAAACTGTTCGTAAACATCGTTTTGAATTATAAACCAACATGCAATGTGAGAATAGGTGAGAAGCATTCAATATTTAATCATAAAGAATTTAAATTTATTAAGAAGGTGTTTTTAGAAAAAGATAAACAATGTACAATATATGATTTAAAACAACTTTAATTAATAATGTTTAACGATATTGATACGTGTCAGTGTCTGCGTATGGCGGACAAATACAATCATATTTTGATTTGAAGATACAAAATAATAACGTCCAGTAAAAGCAAGTGTATTTTGTTAACATTTATTTCGATGATTATTTCAATTATTTTATAAATAAATAATAATGAAATATATAGTCTTCCAGATACGTTTACACCAGAATTTCATGACAACCGTGCTGTTTTACAAATGCCCCACAATACTTTAGGAAAAACTGGATTGAAGGTGTCAAAACTAAGTTTTGGTAAGTGTAATCATTCTATTCATCACTATTTAAGTGTCTTGAATCTGTTGTGAATTTCATTTTATGTTGCTTCAGGTAATAAGAAGATATTAAAGAGATTTTTGTTAGAATTTTTATAAAATTTGCCTGAGTTTAGATATCAGGAAGCCTTTCAAAATGCTTGAACTGATTTAGAAATGTCACCATTTTGAACAGAAATGTTGTTATTCAAATGATTTAAAATTTAGTACAAAGCCAAATGTCTGTAGTAGTAATGTGAACAGACTTCTTATAAAGGTTACACTTAACATTTAAAAACCGATCAAATGTTCATGTCAAAACTTAGTTTAGATTGGTTTAATCATAATATATACTCAACACTATTCCAAAATATTTATTTGTTGCAATTTTTTTGCTGTTATTGCTATAAAGAAGATAAAATATAGATATTCTCTGAAACTGACTTTGTTTTTAAAAGAAAGGATTTAGATAATTGCCCTAGTACCAGAAAACATTTTAAAGTGTTTCAACTAATTTCAAATTATTCCATTCGGTATGGATTGAAGTTTCTTCAAAACTGAAAAAAAAATTAACAAAAAAAAAAAGATCTAGTTCACAGGGGAAAGAGGGTCCTTAAAAAGTTCATTAGCCGATCGAAATGTTAACCTAGGTTAATGAACTTCTTATAACTAACTCTCACTTAGATGTAACATAAGCCCCTTCTAAATGTCAAGTGAACGGCGATAACTAGTGAATTTAGTCTTCACTCACAACTATGAAAATGGTTCCAATGATGATGAATTTAGGGCCCCATAAATGTATATTTCGAAAACTTCTTCAGGTATTTTACGTTGTTGTCCCTAGAGGTGCCATCAGGTACTGTTTTCCATTTAATTTGCATTCATTCGTTAATATGAAAAATGGAGGTTTTTTCCATACCTTTTTTTTTACAATTTTCTACTATCAGATTTTGTTTTTCATGCAGCATCAGGCTGTAAAATATTGTTTGATGAAGTCTAAAAATATACGAAATACACTTCTTATAAAAAGCAAAAGTATGCAAAAAGAGAAAACAAATGACAGTAAGAGGCTATTGTTACATGTATGTCATCTTTCTAAATTAA
This sequence comes from Magallana gigas, assembly GCF_902806645.1. Classification (NCBI taxonomy): domain Eukaryota; kingdom Metazoa; phylum Mollusca; class Bivalvia; order Ostreida; family Ostreidae; genus Magallana; species Magallana gigas. The sequence continues at coordinate 9,406,892 of NC_047567.1, read as the reverse complement.
ATGTTTATCTAACTGAATTCTAACTGAAATACCATCTTAAAACTGTAACTGTAATACTTATAATAAATGTCTCTGTAATAGATATCCATCTTAACTTTGAGATTACAATAACATTCTTTAAAGCAATATTCATTAAAATTTTGTTTTAATAAATATCATTGATAAAACGAGATAATATTTCCTTTCAGGGGCATCGTCCTTAGGAAACGTTTTCCGTTCAACCAATGAGAGTGAGAGTATAGAGGTGGTTCGTGAGGCCCTCCGACAGGGTATAAATTACATTGATGTTGCGCCTTGGTATGGACACGGGCTGGCAGAGAAGGTGCTGGGAAAGGTATATTACATTAATGTTAAATATTTACAATGTGAAAGAAAATGCAAAACTAGCGTGTTTTATTTTCCATGAAATTTTATGTGAGGCAGATTTTCATGAGATAAAAAACAAAATGTTTTGTTTAAGGTATTCGATGTATAACGACCACATTTTGTACCTAATAAATGAATGGTCCAATATTCTTAATCATGATATCATTTTGAAGGTGTTATCAAAATAAAATACTCCACCAAAGGAATTTTCAAAATTTTGATTATGATCGAACTAATTACACCTTGAATTTTGCATTGAAGTCTTATGGGCAACATAAGTTTTATTAAGATATTGTGAAAAGTAACTTATAATTTGCAAAACTCTTTTGGTTATTACCTGTATCAACTGTCTCTTTATTAAAATTTGAAATAAAATTAATAATTTACCGCAGATATTTTGACGAAATTAATTTTTTCTTTTTTTCATCAAGGGGAGATAACTCTTTAAAAAATCTTAAGGTGCAAAATGACCAGCTCTTAATATGTTGTCTGTCATGTGAATTTGGTTCATTTCACTTTCATAGTTATCTAGCAACACATATTTAGCTAGTTCAAAATGATTCAAAATTGTTCAATATCCCTTCATTATACATTGAATACCTTAAGGTATTTAATGTATAATGAAGGGATATTGAACAAAAGGTATAATGAAGGGATATTGAAACAAAAGGTAAAGATTGCCTGCTTAATCTAAATTGATTGCAATCGATCGAATTTTCAAAGTGCATTTAAAATAGACACGACGTCTGAACATGTTATGTTTAATAAGATGAACTTCATACCATCAAATCACAGAGTGTACAAGTTGCTATAAACTTCTTAATATTACCTCAGGCATTGGATGGCATCCCCAGAACCGCATATTATATTGCTACAAAAGTAGGCCGCTATCAACCGGAAGTGGACAAAATGTTTGATTTTTCTGCTGAGAGGACGTTACGGAGTGTGGACGAAAGTTTACAAAGAATGGGACTCGACTTTGTCGATATTATACAGGTTATCTCTTTTTTGCATTGTACACGTTAAGTCATCAATAGTGAAAATGGCAATATATTGTAAGCATAAGAGTAAAACGATGAATTTAATTCTGATGATAAATATTACAAAGGAGTGCTAGTTAAAAACGATATCGAAAAGGTATGTTATGAATTAAAAACAAAATTAATATATCTAAGAGTCAACAACTTCTTTTTTACTTGAAAGCACTTAGAGTCAACTACTTCTTTTTTTCTTGAAGGTCCATGATATGGAATTTGCACCTAGTCTAGATATTATCATAAACGAAACTCTTCCGGCGTTGCAAAAAGTTCAGCAAAGCGGTAAAGCTCGGTTTATAGGAATCACTGGATATCCACTCGGAAACTTTCGGTATAAAACGTTATGCTTATCTTCTTTATTTCTTCTTCTGTCCTTTTATTTCTTTCAATTTTTTTTTTTACAAAATTATTTTAAACTGGGGCAATTTGTTTCTAAAACTATACTATATTTTTAAGAATATAGTCTATGATTGTATTTTTTTAAAAATGAAAAAAAAATGTATTAAAAACATTACGAGTTATCTCATTGTTTTTTATATACATTGATTTGTTTGAAGCGTTGTATAATACTCAAAAGTAGATATTTTCAGTAAATATCATAATGAAAGAATTTATTGTTGATTAATTAAACAACCAATATAAAGGAAACATTGTAACAACTGTCAATGTGTGTATTTGCTTAAAGCCTTTTTTAATTGTTGTAGAACTGTGCTCGAGAGAAGTACCGTAAAAATCGACACAGTTTTGACATACTGTAGAGCATGTATCCATGACAACGGATTGCAAGAATATATACCGTTCTTTCAGGTATATTCATCAAATTAAATCACCGCTTTTATCAATTTGCTAAAGCAAACAAAAATTAAAGAAAATCATCATTCCATATTAACCTATCATAGTTATAGCAAATGAATATTTAAAAAAAAATAATTACTATCAAATAATTGATGGTGTCATTCTAAATCGCTGAATACCAATTTTTGTGGATTTTGTTGTTCGGTAAATAAACGGAAATTTGACGTTCATTAAGAGCAGATCACAATGACGGATTGATAGGATCATTGTCCACAAATTGTAGTATTCTTAAACACAGAAAATCTATGAATAATTGATGTCCACAAATATTAGTGAAACCAAAGTCTGTATCGTATACAGTTCATAATGATTTGATTATGCGACATTGACAGGAAAGGGGCATAGGCATTATCAATGCTTCACCGATTGCAATGGGCCTACTTTCAAATCAAGGACCGCCCGATTGGCATCCTGCAACAAAAGATATCAAAGAAGCTTGTGCTAGATCAGCATCATTTTGTAGGGTAAGATTGTTGTTGTTGTCTTTGTCTCTGATCAATAAAAAAATCATTAAACTTTACTGCACATTTTGAGTACGTTATTAACTGATGATAACTTATATTGCTATCAATCTTTTTTACAACCTAAATGATATCATGTCTTTTTTTTTAAATTTAGCAAAATAAAAAAAAATAAACAAATTTGCTCCAATTCGAGAAACGTTACCCAAAGATATTGATGGCAAATTCATAATTTTAGAATTTCATTGTGAACAATTGATGAATTAGATAAACAAAATACTTGGTGATAATAATTAACTGATCTTGTATAGCCTTGCATAGTCAAAGCATTTTTTTTATTCACACATTAGGAAAATGACTGCGATATTTCAAAACTTGCAATGGCGTATACCTTGGGGTTTCCTGGCATACACACCACATTGTTTAGTACTGCAAGGTAAATTCAGTTTTAAAATACGTGTCTTGCTTCTGTGTCATTTGACATTACGAACAATAATAATTAATATAAAATCAAACATAAAAAATTACCAAGTTTAATTTTTGATTTAATAATTAACATGATATTCTTTTCCATATGATTTTTCATCTCTTTCCATAACTACATATAGTTATCAACCTTTTCAATCATGCAATTTAGCCTCTATCAAAGCTTTTACATTTATTTTTTATTTAAAGTTTGGGAAATTTAAGAAAAAATTTAGCATGTGCTAACACTCAACTCTCACACAAAGAAGAAGACGTTTTAAAGGATGTTATTAAAAGGTATATAAGGATCATTATTATGTGCAATTTATAGTAATAATTGCTTAATTTTATAAGATGATATGTCGAATTGATCAAAAAATAATTTGATTCATACTAATTTTTTTTGTTTGTTTTTGTTTTTGGTTCTTTTGGGGTTTTTGTTTTTTTTATATAATTTTCGTATTGACACTCTATTGGCCAAACTTGTGAAGAGAAGTCGAATTGAATGGCATGATTAAGCAATAGTTGGGTTTCCAAGAAGTCTTATATGCATACAAATATTTCTTTGTTGAAGTTATTTCATTGAATGTTATATAGGTATATAGATCCGCTCCCAGTACACCATTGGGAGGGTGTAGAGGTTGACGAATACAAGCGTCAACTACAGGGTGTACCAGATGAACATACCTTCAAACTTGGATGACGCTGTTCATTAATATTATTTTAGAGGCGCCTGGTTTATCAATGCAGTATTTATTTTTTATTCAAAGTAAAAACATGCTCAAAACTAAACTTGATGTTTTTGTTGTTTTGTTTTTTATTTTTTTTTGGGGGGGGGGTGGGGGGTGGGTTGCCTTTATTTTGATGTTTGTTTTTGTTTGATGTTTGTCTTTTTGTTTTGTTTGGTTGTTTGTTTGTTTGTTTGGTTGTTTTTTTGTTCTTGTTTTTTTATTTTGTTTTTTGTTTTTTGGAAGGGGGGGGGGGAGAGTTAAAGAAACGTAACATCAGACTTTCATACTTTCTAATGAGGTTGATACTAGAAATACCTTCTAGTCTGGTTTGTAGTGTTTCCACAGTAGTTTAATTATTGAACAAAGATTTTATTAACTAGACTGAACATAAAATTGAATTAATATAATGGATTAAAATACAAATTACTCAATTAATTGAATTCAATTTATTGCTCATATTTTATAAACCTGGAAAACCTTCACTAACTATTAGTTGTATATATATCAAAGCACTTTAGAAATTGCTACATTTATAACACATTTCGTTTAAAAGATATTTCAAAATTCCCTGCACCTTTTTTTATGCATAAAAGCCAAAACTATGGTAAATATATTTTGTATCCAACAACACTTATTGTTTCATAAATGTTTACTGTAAAGATTACTCCAATGTCTTTTAAAAGCATTTTATTTCGAGTCTTCCCTGGAAGACAAATAAGTCTAAAAAAAAAAACTATAACCATGATAACCAATTTGAAATACAACAAACACAAATTAGTAGTACCATCAGTGTTGATTTCTTAAGTTTAAAATGTGTTAAAGGTTATTTTGCTTTGTGTATTTAAACAATTATGTTCAAATTTAAATCATGCTATTTAATTTCTATTTTGCACTCACATAAAAGACAAACTAATTATTGTTAATTGTCATACAAAGAGAAACATTCTAATTGCTTTTATGATAAAATGTTCACGCGGGTTATGTTTTTTTCAAATGTCTCAACTTTCATATTCCGCATATGAAGCGCATGTATGTAAGAAAGCATTTTATTGTTTAGATAATATAAATCCCATTATTTTATTTAATTACGTCACTATCTTAAAAATCATTGGCATTCCATAAATATTTTTCTGTATATTTGTGGTGTTTAATACCATACATAAAATCATCAATCTAGACAAACTTATTTCTGGCCTCCATTTATCTTATTATTTCAGGGTTTAAAAAAAAAATAAACTACAGCGAATCTCATTCCAAAGCATACATGGTGTATATATACATATATATATATATATATATATATATATATATATATATATATATATATATATATATATATATATATCTGTATCTGTATATATATATAGGCTAATTTTTTTTAATTTTCTTCTCTTACCTCGAACCTTTTCTCTCTATAAAAATACAATATTTTCCCAGCATTTTTAATCGAACACAACAAACTCCAATCATTTTTTCCATAAATACAGTTTCGTAAATGAAGGATTTTTCTCCAGCCATATCCCGCGTTAAATCCGCACATGTTATTTGAAATGTTCTAGTTGAAATATTGCAGCTTTTGTCTGCCACCTTATTAACACATTGTAATAATTTGATACTGGATTGTTCAATATTATTGCATTTAGTTTCAAGGGGAAGATGAGTATTTCATGGTTTGATAAGGTAAATGTATGTATTGTGCACGAGTGATCCTCCCTTCTGGTTTGTTTATCTGCTATAATTTCCTGTCAATGACATCTTATTTTAATAATTGACAATTTCATCTATCTGTCTTGTTAAAAAAAGTATTTTCACTTTTTAAGTATTTGACAAAAACACCAAAACGTACCTACTCAATGCCAAGAAGTACAAAGGAATTTTTTATGCAAAGACGAATAACGTAAAATGTAAACCAGAAAATAAGGAGGTATTTTTATAAATGAACCTGCATGACTTGTCAAAGAAAGCACTCTACTGTTTATAATTACATCTTTTTGTTAACAAATGAATGAATTAATCAAAAGGAGTAGGTCAAAGAACAAGGTACAGTTTCAGTCATAGTTTGCCCTGTTTTAGAGAGATTTTTAGAAATATCACAAACAATTGAAATGTAGCCTTCATTTACACAAGAATACCAATGAATTAAGAATCTATAAATAGTTACGTGATTTTACTTTCACAAGGTTAATTGTGATGTCATAAACATTGCATTTCCCCGTAATTTGCAGAAAACTGAGCAGAAGACACCAGTTCCTTTGTGTTTTTTCGAATAGTAAAATATGTCCGCAGCTGTCGTCCACGATGAAACTCACATTATAACTGTATCATGTGGTATTACATAAAATATATTAGTTTCATTTTAGGCGACGGCTGCGGACACATTTTTCTCCTCAAACAACTTTGAGAAAATCTGCCATTTTCATCATTTTTTACCAAATCTTGGCAATATGCCAGCATGTTAAAGTCGTAATTATTTTTTTGAAACAAGATAAAAGTACATAACTTGGTATTTTAAATACCCACGTGTTCAAGATCGTATATGTGTATTTTTTGAGATTTTAACAACTTTTGAATTTAGGGCAATTATTGAAGGAAACTGTACCTTCTTTTTTAAAAAAGAGATTCGCTCCTCTCTTTTTGTCACCTAATGTCACCTCTTGTCTAAAAATGAGTACATTAGATGACAGAAATAGACAAGTCGTTTTAAATTGGAATATGAGATTGAAAACTTCATGATTATATAGAACAATATTTGATTTTTTAAAAGGTTAATTAAGGTTTCAACCAATTGATAAACGCAGCGTGTAGATTTCAGACCTGCTAGCTTCTACAGTGCTATATTTTACACTCAATATCTTTAAGAGGCAGTCTACGGTAGTACCATGCAAATGGCTATCAATGGAAGGATATCAAAATTTCATGAGACTTGGCACAAATACTCATGATAACCTAACTTGATTATGATGAGAAGGATTTTGATTTCATTACATCAGTAACCATGGAAACGGATGGCACTTGGGTTTTCCCTTGTTCTATTTATATAACTTTTGAAAAATTAGACAGTATGCGATTCTTTTTAGTTTATTGGAAATACTACACATTGCAATTAAATGAAGCTCATTTCTTCACATTGTGAAAACCCATTGTAATTCTAAATAACATGAATTTAAATTTCTAAACACAATACACAGAGATATGAGGGCCTTAACTTTATGAAAATACTGAAATTTTACCAAAATTGACCTATTTGCACTAAAACCAGCATAACTGCCCAGGAAACGCATCAATTAATATAATATGTTGTCCGCTTAAAGCGTCTTCACTTGTCTTTAATCTGTTTGATGGAATTTGGTTGCAAATGAAATTCAGTGGAAATTTCGGGGGGGGGGGGGGGTGGCATAGTGCACTATTACTTACAGTAGGAAAAAATACTGTTACATAATTTAGATTTTCCTCGCCAAATAAAACAACTTATATTGAACAAATAATAAGTCTTACATATGATTAAAAATTAAACACACATCATTTCTATGGATTGCCCTCAGTGGGGGGGGGGGGGGGGGGGGTTGCAATTGAAAGGAAACTTGGACCATTAAGATAAAGCTTGCAATCCAATACAATTTGAATCTGTTGAGTATTGAATACATGTAATACATTGTTTTGTCCATGAAAAAGAGCTTTATTATTGTAAATGGTTTTAAATAATATTGCCCCCGTCTTGTTTGAATTATTCACTCATGCAATATTAAGCCTTATGTTGTAATGTATCTTTAATTTGTTATCTAGAATGTGTTTCCCCCGTAAATAAACTTCTCGGAAAACTTACCGGTATCTGATTATATGTTTTCATTATGAATGTTGTGCAATATTGAAAAATATGAGCTTTCATAATTTAAAGATTGTTTTATCAATTTATGAATGGCACTATTCTATTTCAAGAGATATTATCCTTAAGGTAGTTTGGAACACTTCCAGGGACACTTCCATGTTGTTACGCATTGTTTATCGAAATAAACAATAAAATGATATGTAATTATATATTAAATAGTTTCTTTCCCAACATTGTCACCTAACAGCGTAATGCAGTGGATTGGAGGGTGTACTATGAATATGTAAGTCATGAGTACGAATCATGCTCGGGGTTTTACAATTTTTACCTCTTAAAATATTTTTAAAAGCTATTTTTTGGTTAAATATTGTAAAATTTGAAAATTCTAAACCAATGAAATTATTGAATTATAACGTACATTAATTCATAATAATATCGACAGATGTCCCATACCACCTTAATTTATATAAGTATTCACTTTGACATAAAACTGTTAAAATATAAGAACAATGGATTTCATGTTACATGTATTTAAATTTTAATGAGTGTAGTGTATCAAACAATTCTTATTATCATATATTTTTTAGTAAAGTTTACAACATTAGCATATTGATAAGATGGTATTTGAGAAAAACACAACAAATTACAATCTTTTAACTTTATATATAACCTGTTTAATATTCATGGGTTGTTTGTAACAGTAATGAACTTAAAAAAAGTACATATAACCACCTGATATGAAAAAAACCCATCTAACACTCGTTTATAAGAAATTCTTGAAATGAGCCTTTGCTTCAAATGGAGCAAAAACAAAGACCAAATTATTCCAGTTATTTAGTACATTAAATACGACTAGCCATTCTTTACACAGCTGTGCAATAGAATAAGCAATAGAGACAAATTTCAACCTTCAATGAATACATCAGATGAAATTCTCCATTAGAAAGCTATCATCATCAACTAATACATGTATCCCTTTTCGCCAAATAACATCATCAATTAAACCATGTAGTGCTATTAGTCAAATAAAATCATAAATTTATACATGTAGCACTATTGGACAACTATTATCAATTAATACATGTATCACTTATGGCCAAATAACAACATCAATTAATATATGTAGTGCTACTAGTCAAATAAAATCATTAATTTAAACATGTAGCCTTTTAAAAAATCTATAATCAATTCATACATGTAACACTATTAGACAACTACATGTATTAGCATTAATAACCAAACAACATCAATTCACACATGTAGCAATTATCAAATTAGTCAAATAAAATCATCGATTCCTACATGTAGCACTAATAGCCAAACAACATCAATTAATACATGAAGCACTATTTGCCAAGTAACATCATTCATTTAAACATGTTGTAATTTAAGACAACTATCAACTTTAATTCTTGCATGTATATTTCACTATTGGCCAAATAACATCATCCACTGTTAGCCAATTACCTCATCAATTCATACATGTAGCACTATCAGTCTAAAAACATCATCAATTCAAACGTATAGCACAATTAGCTAGCCAAGTAACATCATCCATTCACACAAGTGCTATAAGACAATTTTTATCATCAAATCATTCATAAAGTGCCATTATCCAGTTCACAACCTTAATTGATACATGTAACACTATTAGCCAAATAACATAATCAATTCATACCTGTAGCGCTATTTGTCCAAACATTATCAATTCATATACATGTAGTGCAAATAGAGGACTAACATCATTATTCATACATAAAATACTATTAGAGAACTGACAACATCAATTCATGTATGAAATGTTTTTATCGAACTTACATTATCAATTCATTCGTGTAGCGCTATTTGACAAATAAAATTATCAATTCATATATGTAGCACTACTAACCAACATTCATACATGTAGCACTACTAACCAACATTCATACATGTAGCACTACTAACCAACATTCATACATGTAGCACTACTAACCAACGTTCATACATGTAGCACTATTGGCCAAATAACATCATCAATTCATACAAGTGACGTTAGACAAAATTTATCATCAAATCATTAATGAAGTGCTATCATATAGCTTATATCCTCAATTGATACATGTTTATTACATGTTTGTCTATTAAAGGTCTAACATAATCAATTTATACCTGTAGCACTATTACACGACTTACATCATTCATACACATATAGTGCTATTAGAGGACAGACATCATCAATTCATGCATGTATCACAATTAACCAAATAATATCATCAAGTGACTGTGATACTTCATTGGAAACTTTAAATTGAAATTCTGGCAAGAGCCTGAACAGGAACTTTACTAAAAAGACAAATTCTGATATTCTATACATCAATACTAAAAGTATCAACATGTATACATTTACAACAGTGTGACAGTATCAGGAAATTGGATACCATTTCAAGAAAAACAGATATCAGAAGTAATCACCCTCACATTCAAAGTATTTCCTAAATGAAATTATTCTCAACTATTTGTCAGTTCAGAGACAATACTGGATAATACTTGGCTACGTTCAATGGCAACAAGATCACTGATTACATTTTGAAGATCTTCATCTTTTCTGCACTTTCCTCGCCTTTCACAATGTTGGATACTTTCTGCTTTTTCAAACATAAGTTTCCAAAGAAGCTTCTAATCTGTTGAGGAAAGAGCCATTTATCTGGAGAACACATTCTGTTTCCCTCTCCATCTGTTTCAGATCGCATTTGTCTAGAAGCTGTGTGTGGACTTGGTTTTTTCCCCGTCTCTTCTCCATTTTTGAACAAAGCAGTGAGGTAATTTCTCACCTTTTCAGAAAAGCGGGATGTCTTTTTTCTTCGTTTTAGAGCGTAGCCATGACTTTCACAGAAATTTGTTGGTTGTTCAAAAACCACTGGGACAGATGAGAGAATTTGTTGATTAAGTCAAAGTTCACTGCACTGTGCTTTCCAAAGCCTTTTACTCCTGTCCTCAAGGGTGTCCAATTGGTGTTCATCATAGACATGCTGACCGACAGAAAGGTGTTGCACAAGAAGGTTCTCTTTCCTAAATTCTTTGATGCAGTCTGGATCAATGCAAGGAAAATGGTCCTGTTGTTTAACTCCTTGGATGGTAGTTGGCTTTGGGTCTGGTTGTTTCACTCCAAAAAAGACCTGCAGAATACCAAATGCAAAAAGTAATATATAAGCTTGATAATACCTACACTCAGAAAAAACCATCTACCCAAGGTATTAAAAATATGTTTTGTATGCTTAAAATTTGATGATATTTGTTAAAACAATCAAATAAACATATAAAAGCAATTAATTCCTGAGTAAAATTCCAAAGTATTTTGCAATGGCACATCCTATAAACAAGTTACTGATTTCACTCTAATTACTAAAACTGATATTTTTGTAGAAATGTTTAAGCTGTGCATATTAGACTACTATAGTTACAATATGTACTCTAATATGCTGCAATTTGACAAAATGTGTCATTTTGATGCAATCCATCATTCATAATTGTAAAATGATTGAAATAATTACAATGTACTTACCAAGTTCTCATCTATCAATAACAATTTTTCTGAAATTCTAGTCATATCTTCTGCTGAAATCAGCTTTCCTCTTAGGCCATATGCTTTATATGCCACCATTCCATCATTTTGAAAAATGAAATTGTTATGCATTGATATCTGGAAGGATTTGAGCTGTCCAGAAAGCACTGGTGTTTGGGGTTCAGCTAAGAGATCTACTACTGAGATGTAGGTGTTCCTGATGCCTCCGTGACTTTCAAGTGCCAACTTCATCTTTTTAGCATTGAGGATGTCATTACCTTTATTCACATAGTTCAGCATGTGAAGTCTGCAAGTTCCATTCCTTGAGTCAAAGAAATAGAGGGAATCACACTTGATGGATGTAAATATAAACAATTATGTTTTAAATACACATGCATGGAAAACTGACATCAAGGAAAAACTTTGGAGTTATAATTAATATTTTGCTAATAATAATAGTAAACAGTTGTTCTATTTACCAGTAATCGAGAAGATGTAGCTCAGGTCGGGGTTGCAAAACTTACAACCAAAGACGACAAATGCCAAACATTCTCCATGCCTATTTTTCTATACCTAGTTGCAAGTTTATGCATGCTTTTCTACTACAGGATGACAGGCGACCTATTTCTTGTAACTATCTTGCTTGAACTGTATATTTGTATGTCACTTTGAATTCATTAACCTGTGCTTCTTCGAGTCAAATGATATACTACATGCGTAACGATAAATTATATTTCATTGTAGATTTTATCAACTATCAGCACTTACATCTTTATATGTCCACGTAAATGTAAAAACTAAATTGGATTACACTTTACTGTATCCTTAAATTAACGTGTTATATATATTATTACTATGCCCTGAAAATTGCTGAATCACACCGGAAACAGTTATATTGCCCTCCCGGAAACAGTTATATTTCACAGGAAATAGTCATATTGCCCTCCCGAAACTGTAATATAACCATCGCGTGCAGGAATTCTGCACATTAATTACGTTGGGTTCGAAATAACGAGCCAGTTGCTAAGCAAACGTAAACAGATCCGCGAATTTTAAACATGTCAGGTCAACGCCTGCGGTTTGTTCTTCTAAATTCAGAGGAATCAATACTTTAATTGATGAAAAAAATTCGGCAAATACGACAAAACTGAGTGTTTTGAAAACATTTTGTAATAAAATCCGGAACAAATGTTATGGAATTGTATACCACAACCAAACCAGAGTTGCAAGAATTTTTGAAGTCATTTTACGCTGGATTGAGAAATTCAGACGGGAAACGTACGCAAAGAGAAGCATGATCTCAATCAGGTATGGACTTCAGAAGCATTTACTAAAAAAAAAGAAAGCTTGACATCGTAAACGATCCCGATTTCAAAGAGGCAAACAACGTATTTCTTGCCATGTGTACAAACATAAAAAAGGAAGGCAAAGGCGCTGTGGTGCACACGGATCCCATAAGTAGACCAGATCTTCAAAAACTGTATTTTTCATTCGACTTGAAGGAAGCCGAAGGACTACAAAACAAAGTGTTTGTTGACTATATGTTGTATTTCTGCAACAGGGGAAGGGAGGACCTTAAGAGAACTACGGATTAGCGACTTTTCCACTGGTACGGATGCTGAAGGCAGACGATTTGTGTATATGGCAAGGGATCATGCGACGAAAAACCACAGAAATGACGAAAACCAGAGTCAATGTGGGAGAATGTACGAACTTAAAGACAGTATTCTTTGTCCTTATGGATAGTTTATGTCCTATATTAATAAGCTGAATCAGAATCATGATGTGCTTTGGTGGAGACCAAGTAAAGGAAATGAACTGAAGTATGATAAAATAGTTGTGGAAAAAAATGTTATTGACAAATTGAAGAATCTTTCCAAACAAGCCGGACTTTCAAAGATATATACGAACTACTGTCTGCGCGCAACGTCTATCACAGAATTAGATAGATCGGGATTTGAAGCTCGACATATCATGTCCATATCTGGTCATCAGTCTGAAAGCAGTATCAGAAGTTATTCTGCTCATGCTGATGATAAGAAACAGCTAGACATGGCAATGTCAATTTCAAAGGCTATTATTGGAGATTCTATTCATGGTCTGTAGTTTTAATACTTGTATTGAGTGTTTTTATTAAGGAAAAAATGTATAATAAAATGTATTGTTGATACAATAAATTCTCTTATAAAGCAACTACTTTCAATTGTACAGATGAAAACATCGCCGTCACTTTACGCACAGGTAGCAACTCTTCCTATGCCATGTCACCTCTGCAAGATGACGATATGGCTGATCCAACTTTGAAGGTATAAAGGTTTTACCATAAATTGTTTATCAACGTTCATTTACTTTACTGTGGAACCTGTAAATTAGGATAATGATATCTTCAAATATGGATTTTCTTAAAATCACAGATTCACAGGAACGAAGGCTTTTAGAAACATTCGTCTCACATGAAACAAGAACAACAAACCTCAACCTGTATCAGAAAAGAGAAAACCGCCATGCAAAGATACAGCCGGTGTAATGAAGAATAATGACCCCCGTAGAATAATGACCGGGGTCATTTTTCGACATAGAATAATAACCCCTCTAGCTGAAGAATAACTGGATTTTTGTGAAGAAAAAAGACCCAGGGGTAAAATTTCTTCATGCTAAACATGAAAAAAATGACCCCCGTAGAAAAATGACCCGCTCTGTAAACAAGAGTAGAAATTTGTTACCCCGTATCCAAGATACGACTTTGAAATTACTCTGTTCAACTGATTTTGAAGTTATAAACACCGAACTTGTAAATTAATCGCTGTATATAGTTTTTCACATCCGTAGCAAGCACACACAAAACACTCTAACATTGCCACAAATTGATAGTTAACGTTACGTCACTTCTCTCGTCGACATATGGCGGGAAAAGACGCAAATAAATAAAAACCAAATTCATACACAATGAGCATATTGTGTGATAATTAACGAACAATAAACATAAAAGAATAATTGTTGTAATAATATAAGCAATATTCGTTGATGAATGAATTGTCAATCGAAGAATGATACATGTATATATTTTTTATATGGAAAACGACTAAGGGGACAGGTAACGTAGGGATATGAATACTTCTTATTTACATTTCTGGGGGAAAGTGATTTTTAAAAAAAAAATCATTTTACGTTAGTTTTGTTTCTTTCTACGTAATACATCAACATCGATATTCTAAACATTTGTTTTAATGTTTTATTTGTGATCATGAATATACTTTATTCTTTTAGAGCAAATGTGTGAAGAGTACCTGACTATAGAACATCTTAAATAGATAATAAACACTGTTTGATTACAATTAGAAGAGATTTGTTTCTAAAAGTGTTGATAAGGGGTTCGGGCCAATGTTAAGGTTTACATCCCCCTTGATTTTGATCACGATCTTTATTGTATCCAAAGTTATCAATGCTCATACAAACTATTGATGCGTTAATCATCTTGATATTAACTAAAGTATGCCGATGATAAAGTAAAATATATTGTCTGTTCGAGTACTTTTAGTATTCTGACGATTTTCCTTAATTATTGACCGTTAACTTCTACTGGCGTTATGTCTGCTGTCAGTGCCTGCTACATCAGCTTGGTCATAATGCCTAACAGTGGAGTAAACTTTTCATAATTTTGATTTTATCATGAATTCTGCGTGATGCACTTGCATACCCAGCAGTTTGTAGTAGGGAAATCGTCAATGCAAGTATAATTCATGAACAATATTGACCCCCATACACAGAGTATTGTTTTATAGTGTCTTGTATCTCGAAATAATTTTAATGTGTTGTCACTCGTAGTAATGAGATACATATGATGTTCCGATGGGGCCACTTCGACCATCGCAGTTTCGCCTATACGGTCTGCCCCCCGGAAAATTCAATATTAATAATTTCACGATGTAAAAGGGGAGAGGGGGTCCGGACCCTATCCCCATGATAATTTAATTTTTTTAATTTTATAAAATAAAACAAATATGTCTCGGAACCCTTTAAACAAAAGAGAGCTCTTCAATTATAATCAAAGTACTGAAGAACTGACG
Organism: Magallana gigas; assembly: GCF_902806645.1. NCBI lineage: Eukaryota > Metazoa > Mollusca > Bivalvia > Ostreida > Ostreidae > Magallana > Magallana gigas. Next base: position 9,391,543 of record NC_047567.1, on the reverse strand, counting down.
GGAGTTGATTTTGCCGATGTTTATTTATTTTAAAATCAATGATATGTTATTTTGCATGACTATGTAGTTTCTTATTTGAATTACGCACATTTTTATAAATACATTTTTGTACTTTTTCGACAAGAATGTTGAGACCTCAGCACAAATCATGTTAAATAATATTTAAAGATAAAATTAATTCAATCAAACTATGTATCAGTAATAGAAATATTTCTCGAAAATTGTATTGATCCAAGCAATATTGATCTCTAGTCTCGTTCAACCAAACGCTCAGCTGACACCGTAAATCTCCGACAAGGATATACGGAGACAGCCGAGCGTCGAGTTGAACTAGACTATATTGAACTCTGGCGTAGGAATACATACGACTACAAAAAATATTTAAATTGTTCGTACCATTTAAAATCTGTCTATTTTCAAGGTATTTCTAAATAAGTTTCCTTGAAAAACAATGCTTTAGCATACATTACATCGAATATATCAATTATTTTCAAGAAGTAAGTCTAGTCAGCACCATTGATTTGTGCTGAGGTCCAAACACTATTAAAATCAACTCCCAAAAAGGCGAAGGCGAAAGCGCGAAGATGCGAAGGCGAGAGTGCGAAGTTGCGAAGGCAATCTTCGCCTTCGCAACTTCGCACTTTCGCCTTCGCCGTCGCATCTTCGCACTTTCGCTCCTTCGCCGTCGCACCTTCGCCTTAACAACTTTGCACTTTCGCATTCTCACCCTAAAGGCGAAAGTGCGAAGGTCGAAGTGGCTCTATCGGAACACCATAGATACATGTAAATGTAATCGTTAAGATGACAACCATACTCCGATGCAATACATGTACGTCAGTATCTTGTTATAATGGAAGGATTTTTATTTTCTAAGATATACCCCTTCTTTCACTTCAAGTTTATACTTTCTGTAAACTACAGTAAAAATTACAATATTATAAAGACTATTTCACTAATAGTAAACAAAAAATATACTGAAAAACTTTAATCTATAAGGGGGTCATTATTCAACAGGGGTCACTTCTCTTCATGTAGAGTGTGCTCATTTTTATGAAAATGACACTTATTCTTCAGACAAAAGGGTATTTTTCGACGTAGAATAATGTTCGGGGGGGGGGGGGTCATTTTTCTGCGTAGAATAATGACCGGGGAGTTATTTTTTAACGTCGGAAAATGATCCCCGGTCATTATTCTACGGGGGTCATTATTCTACGTTACACCGGCCCCAATTATGCATATCAACAACAGCAGTGTCAATGTACACTATCATTATTATTGAATAAGAATCACCGATCAGCGTATTACTGGACGTTTTACATTGTACATTGACTTAATATGAGCATGTGCCATTAAATACTCTTGTGAATTAAATAAATAAATAAATCGATAACCCGATTTTGATTTGTTTAAAAATGTTATATAACATATATTACATGTCTTCTTGGGCGACAATACCAGAATATTTGTCCCTTGGTGACAGGAAAGCCCTGGAGTGTTATGTCGCCCTCTTCCTGCGACATTAGGTGACATGGGAGGTAAACATGGGGAATGTAGAAGTTGCCTATCCCGTTAGTATATACGCTCCTGCTAATGGTTATTGCTTTTAAAGGTTCAATGAGCTGCGTTTTATTTAATTTTTTTTTGGTCCGCAATATTCACGACAACGATGCCTGGTTTTATGGCATAAAAGCTTTCATATGAATCGGCGACTTTTTCGATTCACTCCCGGTACAGGTCCTTACAAATCACTATGAATAAAACATACCGTGCTCTCCCTAGGTTATAACTTAATTCGTATTCAATAGCATCGTTAATTATGTTCCGATATTCGGTAGTCAACATGTTTTCAAGTTGTATTAATGCCATGCTGTGTATAAAACCCGTTGTTTTATTCAATTAAAATGATAATACGTAGGGGGTGCAACTCAAGTTACTCGCTAGATAGCGCCACCACATCACTGAGTTTTCGTAATGAAATTTGCTAAGGGTTTATTGGGAGCAAAGTGGACCGAAAACCCTTGGCTAGCGAAGATGTGTAGTATAATACATGTAGATCCTGTATAAATAAAAATCTTTTTTTTTTAATGGATATTATTATGTTTATTATCATTAGTCCCTTTTCTAACAGGATGATTTTATAGTAATATCACATGTTGAGCATCGTAGCTCTCAAAAAGATCTTTAACAGTTGTATATATATGGGATGTAAACCTTCATCAAACTCTGAACCCCAATCATCCAGGTATCATCCAGAAGCCAAAATCTGAACAATATTAAATAATAACCTGGCTGAATAGTTTCTGAGAAAAAGATTTTTTAAAGATTTACACTTTATATTCCCATGTAAAAATTCTTTGATTTCTTCTTCATTCTCGTTGTTTTACACGGAAGTAACGTCTAGATATATCATTCACAATAATTATCATATCCACTATTTTTTCTATGTGAGAGAAGCAATGTCTACATGTTAATTTGATACATGTATATCAAAACGGAAGACCTTTTTGTTGCTTTTGCAACAAGAGTCTAGTTTCTTACTCTTATTAAAAGTCTCGATCAGAATCACAAACGCAAAAGCCTATCACACACATTTCGTGTTTAGTCCATTCACGGTCAAATTTAACTCCTTCTTCCTCTCTGTCCGAAATTAGAATAGCTTGCCTCTATAATATCCGAAGAAAATCACAATGCTCTCGAATCTGATTTTGCGAAAGAATGTCATCTAAAAATGTCTAAGTTGACTCTAACTCAGCTTTCCTTTCAATCGCCCTGTTTTCAAATTTCTGACCGCTCTGTGACTTTTCTGCCAAGCTTCAATCGTATTTTTTTTTTCAATGATACAATATTTTACTGTCTCACTTTATTGTTATTAAAAATTTGTCAAAAATAGAGTCATATTTTTTTTTAAAGATTTGCAACATTTTTGAACTATTTTTTTTTTGGGGGGGGGGGTTAAATTTAATTTAACTCTCCTATGCAGTTACTCTGGCAAACCGTAAGTGAAACAATGTTTAGACCTAACCACAAATAATCTCCGCTGACAAGTTAGTTCTTGAAAATAATCGGTAATATCGATGTATGTATTCCGAAGCATTGTTTTTCAAGGAAACTTATTTGTGATATTTATAAATACATTAAAAGTAGTCACGTTTTTAAAGGTACGATAATTTAAGTTGGTGATTGTAGTCGTATATATATATATATATATATATATATATATATATATATATATATATATATATATATATATATATATATATATATATATATATATATATATATATATTCCTACGCAGAGGCTCCGCTGTTCTGCAAATCTCGGACAATTAGAGAGGCTTTCATGCTTGTCGAAGATTAACGGAGACAGCTGAGCGTCTGGTTAAACGAGACTTGCTGCGGTTTAATATTGCTTGGACCCATACAATTTTCTAGAAATATATCGATTACTGATACATATGTACATAATTTATGACAGAATTGATTCGATCTTATGATATTATAGTCCCAGAATTCATATTGTAAAAAAAGTCATTATTCAAATACAGAACTAAATACTTTTTTTCTATGCAATATAACAAATCGTTGATTTTACAATAAAAAAGAATCGAAAAAAAATCAACTCCCGCCAGTACTTTGATTTGTTACGCTATGTTAATCGAAGAGGCTTTCTAGGTCATCACACAAAGGGAAGTATCGAGCAATGTTATCGTCATAATTTGCAACAAATGTAAATATAAGAAATAAGGTATCATTTTTGGGATGTATATCGGGATATAAACACGGGTTGGTACGTGATCAGATCTTCTATAAAGCCCTATACTGACGGGACAGACAACTGCTACACTCGCCATGTTTACTTCGCATACTACCTCGCGATCCTTGAGAAGTTTATAAATCTCTCTTTAATCCCAGTACTAGTAAATTTATCCTTTTTAGTAATCCGGTCAGAACACCGTTGCCGAGCCAATGTACTCGAGCACTTGTGTTTCAACTAGATAAAAGCACCGAATGTTTTACTAGTATCAAAGATCACACGTGTGTTTCTTTTAAAGTCTATTTTACAAGCGCCTGTTGTTAACGATGCGATTGGATCAGCTAGTTGTAGCTGCAGCCAATTCTAAAACAGAGATAAATAACCTTTCATCATTTTGTGTCTCGTTTGAGAGAGAGAGAGAGAGAGAGAGAGAGAGAGAGAGAGAGAGAGAGAGAGAGAGAGAGATATTTTACTGTCGTAATTAAGTTAAAGTGGAAATGTGTTATTCTATATTTCATGCATTGTATTATTTCTAATGATTTTTAGTGAGTAGTTCCTGTATTGAGGATGACGTTTACTCAGAATGAACAAAATTCAACTGATGATAATGAAAAGCCAACTATTGTATGTTACAGACCTTACATGGCAGTGTTATTCGTTACTTTCAAAAATGTGGGTCAATGACCTACTTTTTGAGTTAATGGCCATTGAATATTTTTTTTTTTTTTATTTTACAAAAAATATCTAAAAATTTTATATTTATTATATATTTTATATTTTATATATTATATTCAAGGTCGAATTTCCTCTATCAGTAGTCAAATCTCTACCCATGTTTGATTCAATAAAACAAAAAACTAAATGATGATAATGCTTAAACATTAATAGTATTAAAGCAAGTATATTGACCTTTTTCTGCTGGCATAAAATTTTTATGAGGTCAATGATCAAAATTTTAAGATATGGTGTCTTTTATTATTTTAATGCATTTTTCAAAATATTTGTGGTGTGCATCAAACGATTATCTCAACGAAAAAGCAAGATAAAACCAACAGAAAATATGCAAAATTATGTTCACTAACAAATAAAATTAACCTTAAATATCATAGTACTACCACAATTTTTTTAGTGGGAAACAAAATCTGAAAAATTTAGTCCGAATTTCCTCTGTTTGCTAAAAATCAAACTTTGTTTGAGCTTAATTCCATAATATAGTAAACATACCGAATGTTTTGTCAATAATAATTAATTTCATAAATACTTTATGTGTTTAGAAATAAATTTACTCATGACATTGAACTTTTTAAAGTAAATATCGTCCTTATGAGAAACGGAAGAGTTTAATGCAAAAAAAGAAACATATGCTTGAGAAAAACAGGATTGGTTTTAATGATGGTACAAGATGCATGCTCATACAAAATCATAATACATTTCAAACTCTGAAAAAGAACAGGATATTTAGTGTATCAATAATTCTCTCTCTCTCTCTGTCTCTCTCTCTCACTCTCTCTGTCTCTCTGTCTCCGTCTATCTCTGTCTCTCTCTCTGTCTCTCTCACATTAGCATTAAAATAATTGTAGTGACATTTCTTATGGTTTTAAATCATGAGCCAAATCCTTAGATAGCCTTGAATATATTTAAGGATAAATTTTACAACATCCTGGAGTAACAACCAGGTTGCTGAGACACTAGGAAATATTTAGATTTTCTGTGTAATTTGTTTACTGGTGCAGAAAACATTATATAGTTACGTTCCACATTTTATTTGTTGCATGTAAAGTGCGTGGAAAGCTATTGCAATTATAACACTGTAACACACAGGGTTTAAAAAATGTCGAGTTTTGTTATGACGTCACAAACGTTGAACGCTGTAAAATGCAACGTCACAAGCGGAAATCAAAGTTCACGCTTGTGGCTGTTACAATGACTCTTCCATTTATATGAACTTATCCTTAGGATAAAAAATGATTTTTTAAGGTATAAATCACATTTGCAGACAAGCAGCGGTGTCTGCAAACACATTTTCAAAAGGCGCTTACGCTCGTTACTCAATTTGTATCACAGGGCGAAAAACCATCTTTAAGCAAGTCCTTAAAGGTGGCTTAAAGGTGACTTAAAGGAGCTTAAAGGCTATACAACCTTTAAGCCGCCTTTAAGTCACCTTTACGCAAGTGCTTATAGGTCCTTAATGTCCAAACTTCTTTAAGCTACCTTTAAGCCACCTTTAAGCCACCTTTAAGCATCTTTAAGTGGCATTTACGCTCTCTTTACACTGCCTTTACACTGTCTTTAAGTGGCCTTTAAGTCAATATTGATCAAGCTGAACAATAAAAACATATATTAATTTAATAATTAAGTGCAAAATCTCTTTTATAGAGATGGGAGGGGGTCATCCGAGTGATAATATAATTTCCAAGGAAGGGGGGGGGGTGTTCCAGGCGGTTTTAATCGTCGCTCCATTAATCACAGATCGCTATCATCAGCACCGCTCTGATGGACACAGATTGCCGTTATAAAATTCTTTATAATTTTTTAGGGGTTTCAAAATAATTGTAGGTATGAGCGCAGTCTCTGTATCTTAATATGTGCATAAAACTAATTAAAATATGTTTGTTTCCTATTATAAATTAATCGGTGAAAAATCTCTCTCTCTCTCTCTCTCTTTCTCTCTCTCTCTCTCTCTCTCTCTCTCTCTCTTTCTCTCTCTCTCTCTCTCTCTCTCTCTCTCTCTCTCTCTCTCTCTCTCTCTCTCTCTCTCTCTCTCTCTCTCTCTCTCTCTCTCTCTCTCTCTCTCTCTCTCTCTCTCTCTCTCTCTCAGTTCATCCGATTATTAAACAAAATAAAGATAATGAACCAAAAATGCATGATTTAATTTGTTAATCGGTTTAAGGTTTGTATTTTTTTTCAATTTTCATTATTTCTAACTCTAGATCTGCTAGATACATGTTAAAGATGAAAAGACTCTCAACTGCCTTTGTTATATCGGGCAGGATATTACTGCTTTGTTTGTCTAGACATAGTTTTGTTCGTTTGTGTATATCTAATTAGAGTCTATTGTTTGTCCAACTTAAGAAAACCCCTGGAACTAACACAGAATATACAAGATATACACAGCAGTTCTGTCGTGTGCCCAGGTGCATGTTTGTGTATATCTAATTAAAGTCTATTGTTTGTCCAACTTAAGAAAACCCCTGGAACTAACACAGAATATACAAGATATACACAACAGGTGTGTCGTGTGCCCAGGTGCACGTCAGGGTTTCTAAAGGCGTTGAATCTTAGTATGTACGAGTATACGATAAGTCTAGTGAATAAAAGTTAATTAAGGTCTTCCGTTTCCAACGGAAGACCTTACTATTATTCTGAAAAATTTTCAAATTTCTTATTATTTTTTTTTTTTCTTCTAGACGCCAACTTTGATCCTTAATATCTCGCTCGTTTGTTCACCGATTGTTTTGAAATTTTCAGGACTGATAACATGCCGTGTGATGTTGTCGTTGCATATTTTAGTTGAGGAAAATCCCCATCCGGTTTTGAGTTATTCCCCTTTTAGTAAAATTTAACGACTTCTTTTGTCCAGGGGGGTTTAGCTATAACGATGACTGGCAGAGTCTCAAAGATGGGCTGGTTTGGAAGCTAATACATTGAATTTGTGCGAGATATATTTTATTTATTATTTAAATGCAAATAAAAGGGGTGGTATAGATGTTGAAACAAAGGTACGAAAAAAATTCTAAAAAATTCGCGTATTTTCCGTATTAGTTTTCTACCTGATAAAAATTTGTTATAACATGTAATTTAAAAGATCTTGGTCTTACCAAGACCTTTCATTCGGTATACAGAAAAAGGGGCTGGCCCCTATAATTAGGGAGTTATATGCGTCAAAAGTTTCTTGTCAATAACTTGTAAAGGAATAAAAATTTCTAATGCATTATTGAAGCAAAGTTGTAAAGAAATTAATTTTGAATCCTTCCGTGGTATTCAATTTAATGTTTTCGTAATTTATAGCCAGTATTTGCAGAAACAATTGTTGTCAGTTCGGTCCATTTTTGTGGGGGTGCGCACGTTTAGGAGGTTATGAAAGGGCTTTTTGTAATGCACTAACTGATACATGCAGCGCGCAAAAATAATTCTACATAAAATTCCCAAATGTTTTTATTCATATGTACATATTCATTTCATAAAGATGAACGTCTTTGACCTTATTTTTGTTGTTTGTTTCATAACTGTGCCCCTTTCTATATTTAGATGCATTACGAGACTCAGGTAACCGATCGATAGAAGAGTCGCTAGCTGTATTCAGGCCGTCGCCTTGACGACAGTGCATATGCTTGTAGAGCTGGACGAACACATGTTTAACGCCCCACTGTGTTACTGTAACAGAGACATTTTGAATTGTTTCAGTACTGGGAGATGTGTTAATAAAATGGTTCGAATGCATGGTAATTAAACTCAACTTTTCTACAGTACGTATACACGGCCGTCATATAAAGCACAATGTGTATTACTGACATGACAAATGTACGCTGGCAATGTTAAACGAACGCGGGATTGCTCCCGATAGAACATTTCTTTTAAAGCAAAACAAAATACTGATTTCCGATGGATATAATATTATCATCGTGGAGATGATTTTAAAAAGTGAACTTAATATTCGTATACGATAATATTTGAATCCAAAGCCGCTATTTTTAAGTAACGGTTATTAGGGATATTAATTATGACTTGCCCCGCGTTTCACGTTTTTTACTTGCAATGCATCTACAAACGAAAATACCAAACAACCTTCGGCAGCAATTTATAAATTATTTATTACATACTAGTACACAATATTAAAGAGATAATTAAATAAATTGTGCTTTATAATTGTACTCGCTATCTTCCGTGGAAATAATGGCATGGAAAAAATGTTGTTCAATGTTCATCAAAAACGATGTAGCCTTAGCAATCGAAAAAAATTAACAAACTGTATATTGATAAATTGACACATTAACAAACATTCAGACCCGCAATGTATTTTTTGCAAGTTCTATAAAATGAAGACTCAATAAGTGAATTTTTCCGTTTGGGGTATTTTGAATCACATGTGTACGCTATGTGTACATGTACATATAGATTAATAGCCATATAGATAAACACTTTCAGTGTTGAATTTTTAAAAGATATTTTGTACATGCAAAGCAATGCAATGCAAGGGCTATTAAATTCGAACAATGTACATAAGGTAGGGATCGAACTGATACTGGTTCTGCTTGTTCTACAAACAGCGAATAAAATGCGAAGTATTAGGGTGTTATTTTTTAAACAAATAAGTATTGCTCTCTTAAAACCTTGCATTACTAAACAAAGTATTTCATCGGAAGCATTATTAGTTACCTTAGCTGCATATATGTAGCTCTCCGTCTGGAAAAATTGAGTACCATCCGAAATATTCATACAAGGGCTGTACAGACTTGCAGCTAACATTACCTTAGAATTTCCCGCTGTTCATAAATTCATTAAAAGACGTGCAGATTCAAGTGGTTATATGTCGTTTGATATGGGATTTATGATGTCTATTTATATTATTTTAATTAAGGACAGACGAGACGTTCCTCAATTTTATATAATTTTCCTTGATATTTCATTCCTTATTTATTAACATTTAAACCTGTTAATTCCAAAAAATTTAGAGTACATTACGAGGCTCGTTTTGGAGCTAGAATATTTCGAACTTTCCTTAAAATAGCACGCAAAATGCATTTGAATGCTTATAAGTTAAGTCATACTATATATTTTAATTTGAACACTTTATATCCAAACCAAAAAAATCATATTACCTAAAAATTTAATTATGAAATAACAAAGTGGAAATCTTAATTCACATTGTGGAGATAGGAAAAAATGGAAGATACATGAAGGTCGCGTCTGACCTTAATATTATACAAGCAATAGCTTTCCAAAAAGCTTGCCTGACTACCCAAATTTATTCAATGGAAGCATGCATGTATCAATTAGGCTATCGTATAAGAAATTAAATTTAATTTTCGCTGCGGATCATAAATTATTAAAATGAACGTGCAGAGTTTAGAAGCAATTTCAATCTTTTTCTTCGATCGAGTTCATGTACCTGTATATCACTGGAAATTAAATCATTTCATTATTCTAAATCATTTTAGGAATGTTCATGTATCGAATAATCTCAAACAGCCAAATTGAAAATTGAATTTGTTATATATTAGATGCAAAATCAAAGACATTTTGTTATTTCTAACCATATAGGAAAGGATATTCAAACACGTACATGTAGCATCGTTATTTGAAAGTGTGTGTGTGTGTGTGGGGGGGGGGGGGGTAGGGGGTAGGTGGGCAGCTTTATCCAAAAAAAATCGTTACAAGGAATTTAAAAAATGGGGAAATTTGAAAATCCTAATCCGTAGGTGGGAGGGGGTATTTACATTTTAACTTCAATTTAATTCAATTAGAATTACTTTATTTTTTGGTTCCATTTATTACATGCTCCGACAAAAGTGAAAGATCCATGATATCTCTATTTATTATATGACCAGTTAAGAAAATAGAGTGGGTAAGACCATCTACACATCATGTGCTCTTGCCTAACTTGGACTCGCCCACTAATCGGCGAGCCAAAATTATGAATGAGACGTATTATGGCGCGAAGTCTTTCTTTACCATTCACGCAACAGCTGAGATCTCAGATAGATCCATCGGCATAGATCCATTGGGAGGGTGTCAACTAATAACTACATATATTATACTTTGGATTGAATGTTTTAGAAGAAATCTATCCAATTAACATACACACTTAATTGACTAGCAATTGTTTGATGTACATTTACATTTTATGTACATATCTACATATAGCCCCTCCAGTAAATATTCCAATTATATGAATTTATATTTGTTTTAATTAATCCAAACTGATGATTCTTTGTTAATGATGATAATCCAACACCAACTATTACTTACATTGTACTACTTAGACAATGTGTATCATCTTGTTGCGATGACACCTCCCTCTTTTTTTTTTTGACCTTTCAAATATGGCAATCTATTTTTAAATCAGGATTACACACGTGCAATGTGAAAAGCCCTTTTAATTGAACAATCTTGCTCATTGTTGCTTATTACATCCCATATAACGTTTTCATCAATTATGAATATAAATGTTGACACATTAAAGATGCATCGTCAGGCAATTATTAATTCAAGCTTGTGGGTGCCCCCCCCCCCCACCACACTTTTTCTCACAGCAACTAATTTTTCCGGATTAGGATTTTGAAGATTTTGGGAAAGTCTTTTTTTTTTTTTGCTTGTCAAGATTTTTTGGATGAGTCTGCCCCCCCCCCCCCCCCCCACTTTCAAAAAGGATGCTACGTGCCTGCATAAAGATAACAACATTCAAGGGCCTTCCGTCATTTTCAAGCCATGATAAACATGATAAAAAGGACTCTCAAAATAAAAGAAATAGACGCAAAGTAAACTGCATTCACGGCATATGTTCACATGGTATTCCTATTCCTATTCTATTCCTATTTTGGACTCGTCCACTTTAACTACGAAAAAATTAATGAATGAGACATTCTGATTCTGGCGCGGAGTCTTGTAAATGAAATTTCCATTGATCTGAATGGATTTTTCCGTGAGGGTCGGGGTAGGTATAAAAACAAATTTAATCGTTCAAAGTTTTGAATTGTTAACAACGAAATATCAGACCGAATGTTTTAAAACGATTTATAAATCCAAAATACAGTCATTTTTAATCGGTTGACGCGTGAGTATATGTATTAAGTAGGCGGGCATCCTTACACCCTATTAATTGAAGACAAATGAAATCGCGTCCAGCAGAACTCCCTGGCATTTTAGTGTATGTTATTATAAATTTATGATTTTGTTTGTTAATAACAATTCAACATCAATCATTAATTAACAATGTACACTCTAGTACGCTAATTGATACACAATTTTGTTGCGATGACCCCCCCCCCCCGGCCATTAACTGATAACTATATCATCTCTTTGGAAATTTATTTCTCCGTAAGCAAAAACGTGTAGTAACTGATACATGCAATTGTGAAAACCATAGAGGAATGCATGATCTGCGCATAATAACTAACTGCTTGATACAATATTTCTTTTTTCCAACATGTTTTAAGTCAATAATAATATGAAAATATATGCTTGACTTCATAACGGAAATTGATCCAGATAAATATAATTATCAAAAATAAACTTAAAAAACAAACTACACTTTCATCCTTCACCCACAATATTGCCTTTTCGATATTTGTCATCGTGGTAGATCCGTGTAACAATCTATTAAGTTGGTGCTTGCACGACATAGAACCGGCCCTTGCTGACCATCGTTTTCATTAACACATATATATAAAGGAAAACAAATATTTAGATTTTTTCTTGGATTTATTTTGATGTAAATAAAAAAGAGAAATAATTAGTTCTATAATATATATGCGATGTAAATCTTTTTTCCATGCAATATTTCGTATAAAATAACGAAGAGTAGTATCTTGAAACTTCATTCAAAATTTTATTAGACCTTTAAATTGTAAAATGCTAACATTGAAAATTGTGCCCGATTCCTTTTGTTTTTAAGGTAAATCTTTATTGTTTAAAAAAAACTGATTCTTTGAGACAAAATAAATTGACATAATCAGTTTGACATTCTCTAAGTGCAGTTCTGTAGCTCTTAGTCTGAAAAAGAATCGGATGGACGACCTAGGACCCAGATCGTCCATCCAAATTTCTTGAATGTTGCCATTTCTTTCGTACGCGGACGCATGTTGGCCGAATACTCACCGAGACTAAATGGTTCGTATTTTAAGTTTTAACTGCGTTTAAAGGTAATATTGGAATTCCGATAATTTTGAAAATGATTAATTAAATAAAAAGGGTTAAAATTACCGTTAAATTACCGGCATCGGTCTTCCCCATGCGCGAATCTAGAAGAGTAGGGTGAGGGTTCCAGACCCAACCCTAACCCCCGCAAAATTTCTTTCCATTACATGTACAATATAAAATTACAAAAATATGCCTCGGACATCCCCAGGCAAACTCAAATAACCGTCAGACACTCAACCCCCACCCCAAGAAAATTTTTCTTATCCGCGCATGCCCCCCCCCCCCTCAAAAAACAAAATTATTCTTCAGAACCCCCTGTAAAATTTCGAGGATCTCCGCATACATTCTAAAAGATTCATTGGCCCTTGCTTTTGATTAAAAATGCGAGTAAAATGTTTGGTCTTTTTACGTTCATACCGGGCATACCCACTGTGTGATTATAATCGTCGTCCATATTCTGTGTATATTGAGTCAATTATGATGATTAGATAAGTTTCTCAAAATAAAATGCACATGCAAAAAAAAACAACATGCGGCGAATCAAACTTCAGACAACTTTGAAAGATCTGTATTTGCTTATATACATGTACTTTGTTTCTTTTACACAGTGTTTACACATCTAATATTGCACCATGGTCAGGTATCAATTTTTGTATTACGTCACAAGTATGACGCAGCTACGACGGAAGACCTAATCGTTGCTTGCAACGAGCTCGTCTCTAGTTTACATTTGTAATTCATTTTCAAAGTATTATTTCCTAGCTCTGGGTTTCAAAGATGTTACGTCTACAAATTAACGATACATGTATGTAAGAGTAAAATCTTGAGGCTAATTAATTAATGTACCGGTGATCATAAATAGGGGTTGACTATTTAAATATATGTATGAGGGTAAATATGTCAAATATACCCGGCCTGGCACATCATACAATTGTATGTACAAGTCATTTGCAATTGCCACATGCAGTAAATACGTCACCGGTAATTGGTAATTTTGTTTGTTATAGAATTGATAGTTTAAAAATCATGTACATGTACATACAATTACATGTAAACATTTAAACATATTGGAACGGCGCCGCGATCATGAAAACCGGGAAATTGCGGGAAATTGAACAAATACCCTAATAGTATCAATGCATTTAATAAAAGAAATGATTTCATTTTCTTTCTTACATTTTTATAGCTATAAATTAGATGAACGTATATCTACTCGGTTTAAATTTATTAACAAAGAAAGCCTACTTTAGTGAACCTAACGGTTTCCATTTAGGTATAATATATTTTTGTTCACTGAAGACCAAGTTCCGTATTTCATTCTCAATACATGCATGCATGTAATTTATAAATTAGATATCATTGATTGTTACAAACTGAATGGTTTGTCAAAATCTTTTCAAGTAAACACATTCAATACAGTGATTCAATATCCACTGATATATAGGATATAAAAACGCATATATATATATGTAAGTTGCCGTGGCGCAGAGGATGTGTGGTGATGCTAGTAAACTAAGGGTCCCGGGTTCAATTCTCGCCGTGGCCGGTTTTTTTGTGTTTTTTTTTTTTCATTTTTCTTTCTAGAACAAAAACCGTTTTAATACCTTTTCTTTCATAAAGTTAATACATTTTTTTTGGAAATTAAGCACAATATTGAATTAAATTTTTTTAATGGCTTAAAGGTGGCTTAAAGGTAGCTTAAAGGTGGCTTAAAGAAGTTTGGACATTAAGGACCTATAAGTTGTCCTTAAAGGTGGCTTAAAGGTAGCTTAAAGATAGTCTTTAAGCTGCCTTTAAGCCATCTTTACGCTTTCTTTAAGCCACCTTTAAGCAATACTTATAGCTTAAAGGTAGCTTAAAGGTGGCTTAAAGATCGTCTTTAAGCTACCTTTAAACACCTTTAAGCTATCTTTAAGGAGGACTTAAAGATGGTCATTCATCCTGTGTATGCACACACTGCTGCTGTTATGAGACTATATCTTTCAAAAAATAATGATTCAATGCTTAAATAAATAGGGCCTGTTAGGGAGGGTAACAGTTGACATTCGTATGGAAATAACAATTGTTAATTGATAATACGTCGTCGATATACTTGAATGTTGAGTTAAAGGCCACAGCGAGTGATTTATTTTGTTTTCACGTACAAGTTTTTTTATGAAGCAGAATTTATTCAAAAACTTGTACGTGAAAAAAAATAAATCAATCGCTATGGCCTTTAACTCAACATTCAGGTATATCGTCGACGTATTATTATCAATTAACAATTGTTATTTCAATTTTTACGTCGACTCAATGTATCCCAGTGAACTTAGAATAACAGATACCACAAAAGATAACGCAATGACTTCAATTTTTCTATAGTCAACTTTCCTTACTCATGTAGCAGTATACCTTCATCACCTGGATGTGGTGTTTTTGTCTCTCGGTTAATTCGTTACGCAAGGGCATGCTATTCGTATAAACAGTTTTTAAGCCAAGCTACTGGCAATCAAGTTGATAAAACAGTATTATCAACAGTCTCGTTTAAAGTCATCATTTCGTAAGCTCTATGGTCTATACAACGACCATGTCAGCAAATATAATCTTCCACTTGGTCGCATGCTGACTGACGTTTTTCATACTAATTGTTAGACCATTATAATCACCTAATTGTCTATGGACTTTTCCGGGTTTTTTTCGATTACGACAAAGAGCACACGGCAGGTCTGACCGGTCAGCAGAGGATGCTCACTCCTCTATGGCTACTTTGAATTTGTATTCCGTTTTATGGATTTTTGAGATGGTTGACGGTTTGTTATTGTCTTTTTTTTCCGTACATTAAACTAAAATAGATTACATCAATTTTTAAGTAGTTTCTCGAGTTGCGAACTGTGTCTTTAATTATAACTTTCAATGAAATTTACAATATCATGCAATATCATGCAAAATATAAACTTTAATGCTACATTAAATTGTTTTATGTGCAAATTTTGTGACACTGGTACACTTGGGGTTCCTAACTGTAATATCAGAATTCCACTGTTAATTAAGTACCTCATTATTCTTTATCTATCAGATTTCAGTATTTTCCATCTTGGTTATTTTTTCGCCATTATCAACAGCACCAAAGATTTCAATAATGAGCTGCAAAATGCTAGATTTTCTCATTCTTGGTCAGTAAAAATTCTGTATATGAATATTTTTCGTTGTTGACGAGAGCTGCGGACACATTTATCCTCGAAAACAATGAGGAAATTTGTCACTTTAAAAAACAAATTGTAGTTAATTTTTTTGGAAACGATATGAAAATGTTAGGAAACCGGTTTATGATATTTAAACAATTAACATCGTATGCCGCGTATTGGAGTTCTTCCTCAAGGGTCATGCATACGGAAATTTTAATTCTTGGATAACTTAATGTCCTTTTCCCAATTTATAAATATAAGGCAATTTTTTATTGTTTTTTTTCTCTCTCAAAATGATTTGTTTTATCGTGATGTTTACAATTTTAAACATTCATTTTGGACATTGTTCTTCTGGACTTTGTGCAAAGTAAGCAATTTTATTAAAACAAAGGTCATGTTTGTTATTCTATAAAACGAATGTTTTCTTCTTGCTTGTACCAACTCGATTGGTATACGTAATTTACAAGTAATTCATCGCAAATGTGTCTGAAAAAGCATCCCGAATCTAAAATTTAAGAAGTGTTGGTTTTAAGTTTAAGACTTATAGGGTTAGGGTATTGATAGACGATTAACAATAACCACAAATAATTGTTAAATACTCAAGCATGTTGCATTGTGCTCGACCCCAGAGTGTTTTTAAGGATATTTTAAGTTATTTGTCAGAAGACAAACTTAAATTTGTTAAAATGAAATAATGAAGCAGGTATTTGTATTTTTTTTAAATGAAGAGTTTACGAAACTTATAAAATAGTTCAACTCATTTAAGCTCTATGTTTTATTCTTATGATTGAAGAAATGTTCGTTCCTTTTTTCTTTAGCTCTTAAACTTACATTAAAAAATTCTAAAAGCATTGATATAAAGATAGCCTTCTGGCACTGTACCAGTTATCAGGTATAATTTTACGTTTTCTTTTCGTGTTTCTTTATTTCTTGATATATTTGAATAAAACTTGACATATTTTAAATGGTGAACTCCTAATTTATCAATCTGTTAGATTATATCATCATTTAGAAACCAAACATATTGTTTTTGTGCTATTTAGCACGCTCCGAATTTGCAGAGATTTTTTACGATTTACTGTACCAGTTATCGGCTTCGTGATAATAACACAGTAAAATCCCTTTACATGTTGATTTTACATTCTGCAAAGTTTAAATTGAATTATGTCCCTTGCAGGGTCAGTCTATAGGTCGTGGGGGTTACTATACATAAACAAAACTCATAAAATTATCCGTTTATCATCATACGTTAATACATAAAACTGTATGCTGTTCAATACATAATTGTGCAATCAGGTGTTCAACTGCACCATGAGTCTCTCAGAATTTAGTGAATTTCTTTTGTTTAGAAATTTTATATGTATTGATATTATATGTCAAATCAAAGAAGGGATATAATAACGTATCACAAAGAGGTCATATTCTATTTTTAACTTATTACGTCACTTTCCCTATAGCTGAAAGTGCAAAGATGTAAATCAACGGTAAACAATGATCGTTAAAGCTTATGTTTAAAACATATTCAAGAAAGTTTTCAAGCAAACTTACTTATCTTTATTCGAAACAGACGACTGAATTAAAAAATCTCGGATAGTCGCATGCTATTAACCCGAACCCTCAGTTTAGCCGATAACTGGTCTTAGCCGATAACTGGTACAGTACCAGTATGCCATTGTATTAATATTATATACATATATATATATATTTTAATCTCGAAGTTTAAAAAAATTGAACTATAAAAACGATTGTGATTTTTCAACTTCAATTAAAATGCGGATGGTGGTTGTAGTGGGAGATGCTGCGATGGATTCAAGTGGGACAATATGAGTAACCGCTGTATCGGTAATTGTGCTTCAAAAATTTTCAATTTAGAAATAATAAACTTTTGAGTATAGTTACTTTTATGTTATTGTATCTAAATGATAAAATGATTGCATTTCGTTGATATAAAAATCACGTCGTTGTTTTCAGCTTGTTTAGACGGTTTCATCGGCAGAGAATGTAACACACCTTGCCTGTATCCTAGCTATGGAAGGACCTGTGAATTCATTTGTAACTGTACAGAGGAATATTGTAATGTATCAATGGGATGTTTGCAAGGTATGCAAGTAAAACAGATTTAATCTGTATGAATTGTGAACACATTTACTGATCTTTTCTACGACTTGCAGTATACATTGAAGAAAAAAGACGAAGATTAAGAATATCAACTCTTTTTTAGAGCTAAAAATGATATAACTACCTCTAATGTGCACTATTTTTGTTCATGTGCGTTATTAGCCGCAGGTCTGTAGCTCCCTGTGTGAAAAAAGTCGGATGGACGACCTGGGATCTATAGTGCATCTAATAGTAAAAAACTGCAATTTAAAAAAATAAAAAAAAAATTGCGCTAGTTTTGAACTAATTAGCTGTAATAATTTAATTCACTGCTGAATGCTGATATCGGTACTTTACTTGCCTAAAACTTTCTCTGAAACTCACTATCGACCTCGGAAATTGAAGTATGTTAAATTCACGTCGAGCTCGAGAGTTGCCATTTTTAAATGTTAACAAACTGTATCACTTCACTTTACAGGGCTGGTGATGGAGTTCAATGGCTAGTAAGGTGATGGTGTCTGTAGTAGAATGTCGATGATAAATTTGATTTCCAGAATCAAATATTTGTATAGAATGTGTTCGGAAATAAGGTTAATCATTCCAAAACTAGCGCAACTTTTTGTGCGCCGTGAATTGCAGTTCTTTTTTACTATGGGAGGCACTGTAGCTCCCAGGTCGTCCATCCAAATTTTTTTTAGATCGAGAGCTACAGACCTGCAGCTAATGCGTTATAAAATTAATGAAGGCATGCAAACGTTAGTCAAAATTAGCCAAAGTAATATAAAATGTATAGCTGTTTCAAAGTTTATTATTTTATTGCAAGCTTAAACTCGAAAAAATACATTAATTTTTTTACTGAAGATTTGTAGTCATTAATAGTTTTTTGGCGTCATTACTGAAGGTTTATAGTTATTGTTGATTGTATAAAGTGCTTCATCTGTCTATCTATCTATCTATCTATCTATCTATCTATCTATCTATCTATCTATCTATCTATCTATCTATCTATCTATCTATCTATCTATCTATCTATCTCATGTTTATATATATACTAATTTTATTTTACTTTTTACAAAAAAGAATATATAATGTTGATCCTTGTAGTAACATTTGTTCCACTTCAAAAGAATACTTACTACCAGAGCTCAGGACTCATCACAACACCGTTGACAACAATGAAAGTAGACCACAACGAAACAAACAATAATAGCGAAGCAGATTATACCAAAAATGTTTCAGGTATAACTTACCACATTCAAAACACACTTCTAAAAACAAAAAAAAGTATAGCTGTTTTGTCTGCAATAATTCTTTTTTTTGTTATGTCTCCATTTCCTTGTTTATGTTCGTCAGAAATTGTACGAAAAGAAGAATGTGTTTGAGGATTTGGCAGCATAAATAAATAAAATAATAATTAAACCAGGGGCAATTTACGCTTTAAAAACCGCTAAGCGGTTTATAAAAAAGTGTATAGCAATAATAGAAAATACATGTTTTCCCCTATCATTTAATATTCTACTACAAAAATAAGAAAATTAAGCCCATTATTAAAAAAAAATAATAAAAATTGACGTTAATTGTACAAAATTTAAAGGTAGGGTAAAGCCAATTTTAAATACGTTTCGCACGCGTGTCGTATTGTGACGTAAGTGGTTTATGTTATACGATATATTAAAAATTTCTATGTTGAATTTGAATCTCGTACTATCTTCACTTTTAATGATAATTTATCACCTTTGTTTTTAGTGACATATACATTCAAACTTACCTAGTGTGTTCTTGAAAAAATTAATTCCTAATTAAGATAACAAATTTAAAACAAAATTTTGGTAAGGTCAAGATCTAGTAAATGATTCATGAGTGTCTTTTCGGTGCTAGAACAAATATGACGTCATAATTGATTCGAAGAATCTGTTTCCCGTACATTACGGCTTTAAAGGAATTATGTAGAAAATTAAAAATTTCTTGGCATTTTATGTTAAATCATGGGAAAAATAATCCCGTTACCTATATGATAAATGACATTATTTTAAAGAGGAGGTTAAAAGCTTGTTCAATGTCATTTTTGGAGAGACTGTAGGCATTCTAGATTTCATATGTCAAAAATGGACAAAACTCCGAAATTTGTTACTTTAATCCTTCATATTTTATGAAACATGGTTGTTTGAAACATGATTTTTCATTGTGTTTACCAAAAATTTAAGCCCCGGAACATCGCGTGAAACAAAGTATTAGTATGACGCATCATTGAAAGAATTTATATCTTGAATTTCATAAACCTCTAGGCACCTTTCATTTACTAGATCTTGACCTTAAGCCTATCAAATGAGGCGTTACAACCAAAATTAAACTATTTACAGACATTTACCTTGTTAATATATAAACTTTTTAGACTAGAATAAAAACATGGGAAATGTATTTTTAAAACGTTAGCAATTTTATTCGTGAAAAAATAGATAAATCATTGTATCAGGAATTTGTCACTTGATTTATTTTTTTATTTGCATTCTAAAAATAATTAACATTCCACCGTTATCTACATGTTCAAGAGCCATTGTACTCACTTATATTACATTAGACACATGATGATACATTTAGGCAATAGTAGAAAATTATGTAATGAATAAACTGACAAAGCTACATAATTATTCATTCAATATATATATATATATATATATATATATATATATATATATATATATATATATATATATATATATATATATATATATATATATATATATATATATATATAATCTGTTTAAATAGTTACATCATGTATACTGTACACAGTACGTTGTTTTAAACTACATTTCTAGGTATAGCTTGTTGTAGTTTTGAAACAGCTGGATTTAAAAGTAAATAACTGCGTTTCGAGAATATATCTTAGTTCATAGAATGGGAAATTTCATATGATAAATCGAACACGTCCGGTAAAGCATCGATTGACAACATCCAATATTGCGTGTTTACTTCAATAAATGTAAATGCTGTAAAATATGTAAAATATGTAAAATATATACACGTATTCCATTGTGTATTCGCCTGTATACTTCAATATATGTAAATGCTGAACGATTTCAGTTCTTAATTGCATATTTATATGCTGAATAGTTTTAATTTTAGCATTTTTTTCCTCAACACAAATATATATTACATTCTGTATTTTGTCTTTTGAGTTCTTTTTTTTGAATTATGAGTACCGACAAGTACTTTGCATTTTGCTCAGTTTCAAAGGAATAGTTCAAAATATTATTAAAAATTTGTTATTTAGAACATGAACAGGTACGTCAGATGACATATTTTAGTTTTTACTTGTACCAAAAATATTACTTTAGTTGTTATATGATTGACTAAATCTTAATTGTCTACACAGGGACCAAGCCTGTTTTAACATTAATTTCAATGTAACCATAAATAAAGAAAGGGGTCAAACTCTGTTCCAGATAGAACAAAACTACCAGCGCTTTAAAGCCTAATAAATCATTGATTTTTATAACATTTGCAATATGTATGTAGTTTTCCGAAATTGATGTCTGAGATACAGTCATGCCAAATTTCAAGTTGATTGGTCTTAAAATAGCGAAGATATACGTCATTATTCTCTCAAAGTCGCCTGTTTATTTTTAAACGGACATTTACCGGTCCAGGGCTCACGATGGGTTTTTGCCTATGATAACAACAGTATCTCCACAAATGGAGAAACATTCGCACTAATCTTTTAAAATCTCACATCAAATGCTCGTAACTTACGTCCTTCCGATAAAATTCTTTAAATACTCTCCATTATTTAATACTCTGCAAGTGAAACATGTAATTAAACAACAATTGCTAGCTTCTATCAATTATTTATTGATGCAACCTCATTAAAAGCAATTATTACATGTATAAAATCATGTGGTTTTTTTCAAGAACATGATCGGTTGTTTTCAAATGGCCGTGTTATCAATTTTGTTATAAACTTCACTCTACTCAAATTTTAATTCATAAACTTTGCTTCACTTAAAATAGACTTCAACTACAAAAGATAAGCTAAGCACGTGGTATCACAATAGTGGCATGTCGCTTTTACATCATGAACCTAATGTTTAACTATAATGATACTAAATGAAATTAGTTTTTTTATTAATTATTAAATTACAATAATCGCCGTTTGATATCTTTTAACTCGCATTTTTATTGACCGATGAGAGTAAAAAAAACCTAAGATATACATGTACATATACATGTACTATCATAAAGTCTATAAAACATGTATGAAGTTCATCAAAAGGCAATAACTAAATATATTTTTCCCATTTATTTATATAATTTTTTTTAATTAAGCTTCTTAAAATCTAATGGCTTCCTTCTGATACGCACATCGAAAAAAAAGAATTAGTGTAGTTGTTTGAGGCAATGGACGGTGCGTAGACCTGAAGTCAAATAAGGCCGGATAGTTGGCTTCCAGTGCATACTGTGGTTTCACCAATTTTCGTTGAATAACATTTTTCGTGGATTTCGTTTTTAAGTTGATCCATGAAATTAAATGTTCATTGAAATGCAATTTCTATTAACATTTTTTATTGATGGGGGTCATTGGCCACGAATTTACATATCCTTGAAACTGTGATTTTCACTTTATCCATGAAAATTGATACCCTTGAATATAAATGAAACCACAGTACTGCATATTCCAAACGACTTAATCACGTTCGTTATATATAAGAAACTGTCATAATACATGTTATATCTTAAGGTAGTACAAAACGGCTAAGCTAAACATGTTCCTTTTATTCCGTTTTTTAGAAAATTTAATATTTGGTTCTTCAGAATGAAATCTTTGATTATTTAAGGCTTAAATCTGACCTCACAATTTTTGCCCACATCAGCTCAAACCTACTTTTGACTCTCCTTTCAGTGGAGAGTAAAATGAAATAGTCACTGTTAGAATCTGTCATACCATAAGTTACTGTTATTAGATATTAAGATAAAAAATGTAAGTACTGCTATCTATACAAGGGGACATTTATGTTACTTAGACACTGAAACAAATGCAAACATGTAACATAAAGAAACAGTACAGCTAAAAACACGTGTGAATAACTTCAGATTTACCCATTTTATCGTTAGGAAATAAGAAATAACGTTGATTGTGCCAGTTGAAGTACATAAAAATCCCTTTTACATACCTAATTTATGTAATTATGCGCTATCGGAAATTTAAGGGTCGTACAAACCGGAATGATATTATATTGTTTATTTGCACCACGTGAATTTTGATTGACAGTAATTGACGAGCTGAAAACAACAAGATCTTCGCCCGACTACAGTCATTATGTCATACGAGGTAAAAGGGGCTCTTTAAATGAAACACATCATCACTTTCTCGATAATTTATTAATTCAATTTCAGTTCATTTTAAAATGAATGTTTAATAGCCCCTAAAGGGGTATCACATACAAAAATGAATTTAGGTTGTAGCAACTCCTATGATAAACACGCAAAATGCATGCTTACAAAATAATATTTGTTTATTTTAAAAACTTTCAACAATTCTTACCTTGGAGGAAAAGAAAAGACATATTTCTATCAACAAATATGTCACGGAGAATCTTCGTGAGCCCTCCATCTGTTTTGTTCACAGTAAATAGGCATGCATAATAGTATAGGAGGCTGAACCCTGTAACACGTTGCAAGGTATAGTGGAAATATGTATAGGTTATTTGTAATTATTAATTTTAATGGAACAATTTTATTATTTCATGGAGAAATTTGTAAATTTCTGAAAGTTTATACATTTATGAGTAGTATAAAAATACTGCATCCGATCGGAAATTTTTTTCAGGTCGGTTTTTTAATAAGATGCGCCGTACTGTCTCTTTTAGGTAGTTTCTGATCTAAAATAATATAACAATGGCGCTTGTGACGACAATTAACAGTCTCTAAACAGAAATTGTATCATTCAAGTTCTAATGAAAGTTAACAGCACGATTGTCTTGACCCCGTATTTTAAATTTTAAAAATTATGAAATTTGACCATTGGTTTTAAATTCAATGCGATTTACATATATTTAAGGAAGTGAAAATTGATAAAAAAAAAAAAAAAAAGTCCCATACGACGTAGTCATATTTGACCTTTGACCCTTTGATATGATGTTAAAATTTAATTGACATTAAGTTTAAACACTGGTGATGGTTGCGTCCAAAGTTAAGTGGAACACAAGTTACGCAGTTTTTAATGTTAGACTAAATAGCACCAAAACAAAAACACTATTCAAAAGAACGTAATATAAAGCCATCACTAGGCCATTATTTTGTGTATTCGAGAAAATATTTCATGAAGTT
Organism: Magallana gigas; assembly: GCF_902806645.1. Lineage (NCBI taxonomy): Eukaryota > Metazoa > Mollusca > Bivalvia > Ostreida > Ostreidae > Magallana > Magallana gigas. Next base: position 9,367,342 of record NC_047567.1, on the reverse strand, counting down.
ATTTTCAAGGGTGTTTCGTACTGCCTCGATATATTTGATAAGATAAAAAAAATTGCTTATTTGTGTAATTCCATTTATTAGAATGTATTCATCATGAAGTAGCTCAATCATATGTTTATTTTATGTGCTTGTTGAACACATGACAATTTTGCTATTTTCAATTTTCCAACCTTGTATTGAAGCCAAGCATGACATAAACCATTAAAACTTTTTTTTAATTTTACTTGGTATCATAACTATTTTTACAGGTTGAAATAAGGATGTAATGATTCAATTAATTCTTCATAGCACAATGAGTGTTTAAGTTCCGCTAGAATGTTTAACAGACCTGTTAAAGTTTTATTTTCCTGGATATCTATGGTAACTTCCTCAATGCTCTATATTAGAAGATCGTTGATTATTTCCCCAAAATGATTGGTTTTGTTGGGATATTAATAATTTTGAACGTACATTTTGGACTTTGTATTTCTAAACTTTGCGCGAAGTAAGCAGATATTTAAAAAATGTTATCTTGTGGAATAATATGCTTTTCATTGTTATAGACAAAGAATATGAAACATATACGTACAAACCAATATGTTGTGTTAATTGTTATCTTCATGGTAATTTTCTATATTTAGATATTTTGTACATTATGTATGCACTCTTCGGTTATATGTCAAGTGTGTTAATATGTGTAAGAGAATTAAACTTGATGTTAATTTTTGGTATAAAAACCATTTTCTTGTCAAGAAATTGCTTTTTAGAATGCAAACGATTTTTCTTTCAACACCAATAGATGTTGTAAATTGTGTATGAAACGGAAACGCAACTTAGGTTTATATATTTGAGGTTTATATATTTGAAAATGGAATCTTTTTTAAATTAATATCTTTTTTAATATCTGCCTTTAAAATATTGATATTAGTTAATTGTAGTGGGAGATGGATTCAAGATGAGTAACGTCTGTATCGGTATTTGCGCCTTAACACAAGCAATTGCCAATGTGTTATACATTCTAATACTGGTAATATCTTGCAGTTGTTTCTTAATGTAGAAATAAAACAATTATAGTCAAATCATTCAATTGTTTTCAGCTTGTCTAGTTGGTTTTATCGGCAAAGCTTGTAACACGCCTTGTCCATATCCTGCCTATGGAAGGAACTGTCAATTCATTTGTGATTGTAGAAATAAATATTGTGATGTCACAAAAGGATTTGTTATACTTTCATGTTAAATACTGAAATCTGATTGGTTTAAACGCAGTTCATAATCCGTTCTATTACCCTCAGCGTTAGCAACGCACTTAGCAACGGGTAACATTAAAAATTGTTACATGCGCGAAAATTATGCGCGTACGGTTCGCCGTAGAATTCACGTTATTCCTATGTAAAAGCAGTTAGGTTTTTCTTTTAAAATTAAGACATTCAGTATAACAAAATAAATAGTGCCTGTTTGGGAGGATAACAGTTGAAATTGACACCCCTCGAAAACCATTGTCAACCTCCGCTTCGCGTCGGTTGACAATGGTTTACTCGGGGTGTCAATTTCAACTGTTACCCTCCCAAACAGGCACTATTTATAAAGTGTTCAAGGTAAGCATTTCTAGAAAATCAAACTGATTTATACATAATTCATTAATTTAATCTTTAAGGATTGGAAGTATAAAGAGGTGCACTGTGATTTATCCTCCAAATTCAAATTTAAATTCCGTCAGATGAATGTGACATTTCGGGGAAATGAAGATAAAAAATACTTCCCGTTCTCTAAATATTTTATGATATAGCTTTTTGACCTGGGTACTCTCTGTATCCGTCTAAAAATCGACCTATATAGACACTGCGCATATTCTAGAATGTTCATTACGGGCCGCCGGAAGGCGGTCCGTTATTTGATATACATTTAAATATTGTTACTGCGTTTCTGCGGGATAGTTCTTTTTTAATAGAATTAATATTTTGCTTCTTTTTATGAATTAAAAATTAATTTGCATGTAGAAATTTGTTTTATGCCTTATAAAAAATATCACATACTTTTTTTTTTACTCGTAAATGAAAAAAAGGTCATACTTAGTAAACTGTCGTGCTTGGCGCGTTTTTATCGAGACTATAATCTATTCGGAAAATTTCGGAATTCTTTATTCTTTTCAAAACAATCCATCGGGATAGGTATGCGGGACAAACTAAAAACCTTAATGTCATTAAATTTTATGTAAATGATATATTTAAATTTCTATGTGCTGTGTCAAATAAAACGACTCTGTATGTGTATTTATTACATCTCCGTGTAAAATGTGAACTAATGCATTAAGTTTTAATTTAATGCAATGCAACAACAATAAACCAAAATGGTTTGAAATACATAATCTCCAAGAGAAAAATGATGAGTTGAACTTTGCATTAGAGTAATGTACAAATCAATGTGTTCTCCATTACTTTAAACTATGGCAATGGTGATACAATTACCGTTAGAAATGCCTACAGTAACGAACTCTATTCTTTATGACAATAGTAAAATGTTAAACCTCAAAACAAGTTGCTGAAAGTATTTTAGAATTTACCATAAAAATTAGTACAACCAACTTTTCTTTTCTTCTTTGTGGTGTGTTTTATGTAATTAAACAACCAATGATTCATACAACAATTGTAGTTTTTGCGGCCCATTTGACGCTTGCGTCAATATGATTTCTTGTTTTTGATGATAATCAAATCTGGACGCTGAGCAAACCAAGCTTTAAAAGCATATGATTTTGCAATTTGAATTCTGGAACAATTCGGGCTCTATGAATTGGAAAGTGGGGTTGTCTTGGAAAACGTAATCATTTCTTGGAAAATGGCCAACAAGAACAAGGCAAAGTTGTTCATCAAGAGTATGAATTTATTTTATAGTTTTATTCATTGATACATTGATAGTGCTGTAAGAAAAACTTTTACAGTACCTACATATTAGAATGTAATGCAGCCCAATATCATGAAAATAACGGTTGTGAAAGACAACATGGCATCTAAATGCATGTGGGAATTTAAAATAACGTAATAGTAAATAATTTAGATGATCATTGAGGTATATCGTTGTATATTGAACTGGAGGAAAAACAGATAAAGTTTACCATTCAAAGTATACATGTATGTGAATTGCAATATATTAACCTCCGCTTATAAAATGTTCTATTTCTAGAGTAAGATACAAAGTCAAGCCTTAGCTGATTATATTTAGAGATTCTTTTAAGGGTTTCTTTTATATATTTATATATAATTATTTTTGTTTTAAAAAATACTATTCATATATAAAACCTTAAAAAATAATGTATTAACCGATTTTATTGAAATTTTGAAGTCAATACTGACTCATGGATCGATATTTGTATTCATTTTGAACCATTTAATACATGCTTGTGAAAATATGAATTGCAAATCACATCTTCATTACCATTTCAAAGAGAAAAGATGATTTTAAAATAATGAAAAAATTATTCTTGTAATTTGCAGTAACAACTGTTCCAATACACAATACCACATACTACTGGAAATCAGGACCACTACCCTTATTGACAACATTGTCAGTCCTCAACGACAAATAATGTATTAAACACAAAGATTATATGAGAGCATTTAAGAGCACTTTTAGAAAAAGGTGTTGCAGTTTTGTCTGGAATAATTTTCATTTTAATGGTTTTTCATTTCCTTGTATTTGCATACGTCCGTCATAAAGAATGACTTCCAGGATACGCAAGCATGAAATAACTTAAAAGTTTTTTTTTTCAAATATTCTCATTATTTCAAAGTAGTATGAACAATTTTAGATCAAAATAATACTATTGAGAAATATGAAAGGTAAAGGTCGGTGACTTTTACTCTGGAAGAGGCCAATTATTCACTGTCACAAATTGATTTTGTGAAGAATTGATTGAATTACTAAATACTGTCCAATCTAAGACGCCTTTAACCACAAGGTTATATTCTACTTACCTTATATGATAAAGCATATAGCCAAAAACATATTCAAAACAACCATAACAAAAAGCTACTGACAGTATTTACAAGGTATATACAGTATACAAATTATTTTTGATCAGTTAACATCGACATTTTCTTGCAGTATGTCTTTTTCTAGCTTTAGTGATTTTAAGAGTTGTCGGAATCTCATGCCATTAATAGCGTTTTGAGAATATCTTTTCTTTGAAAAAAGCGGAAATTAGATTTACTCACAAGCTTTTCTTTTCAAACTCCTGTTTCGCACTGATTGACTGTACTTTTACATGTAGCTGCACGCCAGAATGCACTTATCTCAATATATACTTAAAAATTTAATATTTTTTTATTTGCTTATAATTATTAGCATAAATATGTTTGTTACTTTTCAATTTGACATTTTTTGTAAAACAAAAACTGTCAATTTGTTGCATTATAAAATCATTGTGAATGACTTTTGTTGTTTAATGTGCTTCCAAAAGTGATTATGTTCGCATTAATTATATATCTGTGTATTACTTTCTTGTAAAATTATAACGAATAAACATGCTACATGGATTTCATCTAAACAGCGTGCACCGTAAAAAAGTTTCCGTGACATATTACATTGTAGGTGATTATAAAAAGGTTATGTAACGTTACTTTATCAGTTTCACAGATTAACAGAATTCTGATCAAAATATATATAACGCGAGTATTACCTAACAGCAATACACAAATCTATTAAACCCAAACTACTTTCATGATAAACGTTAAGCCTTTCGATTAAATCACAGTTTCCTCCTTATCTTATCCTAACCTGAACAAACTGTTCATATACATCATATTGAATGATAAACCTGGAGCTTGAGAATAGGTGAGAAGTGTTCAATATAACTCCATACAGAATGAAGAATTAGAAAAAAAGATTTTGTTAACTTGTCCAATACATGATTCAATAGAACTTTCAACTAGACTTCGCTACTTAAAGTAAATTCTCCGCAATAACATTTATTTATAGTCTCTCGTTAACTTTTTAAAAGTTATATTACACACACGTCCTTAAGAGCATCGTCTTTATGAAACGTTTTCCGTTCAACCAATGAGACTGAGAGCATACAGGTGGTTCGTGAGGCCCTCCGACAGGGAATACAATACACTAAATTAATGTTGCTCCTTGGCATGGTCAAGGGCTAGCAGAAAAAGTGTTTGGAAAGGTATGTTGTTGAAAACAAAGTTCAATGTGCCCAAAAGGAAATGCAAAAGTCATCTTTCATTTTTTGTGTAATTTTTGTAAATCAAATGTCATAAGGTAAAAAGCAATGTATTTCTTGTTTATTCATATAGGTGGTTCGGTTTAGATTCTACTGATGCATTACGGTCAGTTTTACCGTATGTAACAAGAAGGTATCACCTGACCTTTATTTAAATGTAAAATCATTGCATAAATGACTACCTACAGAGTGCATTTATCACAGAAACTCAGCGTTAATAAGTTTGAATGAAATTTAAACCATAAAAAGTTCTGGAGAAGCTAAAAATATTTTAAGATCTCTTCAAACAATGACGGGAAGAACAAATATAACATTGCTACAAAAGTTGGTCACTCTTCTTAACCGGTAGTGAACGTTGACAAATTACTTGATTTTTACGCTAAGATTATGTTGCTACCAACTTTTTGGGTTTTTTTAATACCAAAAATTGCATTATTTCATGGTTAAAATTGTACAAATGCTAAAAAAAGAAGTTAAGTCTGATTTGAGAAACGACACAACTACATGTAACAAATTTAGAAATACACAAAATACTTGATGACTACAGATGCACGGATCTTGTATAGTCAAAAGAATTTATATTTACACTAGGACAATAATCATAATAACTCAAAACGTGCAGTGGCGTATACCTTGAATTTCCTGGGTGCAAACCACATTGTTTAGTACTAGTGAGTTTAGTTTTATAACCCGCATTTATAATTACTTGTTTCTGTAATTTAGATCCACTCCCCGTACACAATTGGGGGTGTCAAGGAATACAAGCAGCTACTACAGGGTGGAAACTCCTTCAAACGGATGACGCTGTCCACTGAGACAATTTTTAAGGCGCTTGGTCTTTTTACATATGTATTTATTTATCAGAGTAAACACATACTCAAAACAAAACAGTGATTTTTTGGTAAAAGAAACGTAACGTTATATTTTCTAATGTTACTTGAGTTGGTAAAACAATAGAAAAAAAATAGAACATGGTTTTGTCTCTTCCATATAGTCTAGAAACTAAACACAAATTTTTATAACGAGCCTGAATATAAACGTTAGAAATAATATACATAAATTTATACGAAGTCTAGTCTAGTTATTAGTCTAGTTTTTTTTCAAAAAAGAAGGTAAAATGTAAAATGTATACGCGCGACGCACAACTACGGACGACTTTCAACTGAAATAGAACATCAAGGTGACTCAGTGGACCAAAAACGTTCTTGATCATTTAAATTGGGTACTGTAGACGTATTTTTTTGGACGGGGTCAGAATTCCGCGGAATCACAATATCAATTTAATCCACGGGTAAAAATTTTACGCGTATTCTTTGAATAAAAAAAAATCATTTGAATAATTATTATTAAATTTAGTTCTGAGCAATTTTTATTACCTAGAATTTGTCCAACTTTGGACTTAAATTGTAAGAACTGTTCACAGTGAACAGTAATTACCGGTTGTGCACTGGTCGGTAGTCATTAGTTAGCCGTCAAGATGCTACGACGCTGGCTAAAATCGTCTTGTTAAACACCACATGATGAATACTTACCCAATCCATGTCTTACAACTGAAAATCTGTGGAAATTTCAGCAGCAAATGGGGCTGTCGTACAAGCAGTGTATAAATCCTTATGAGAAATCGAGGAGAATACAACCATTATTCCGCGGAGCAGAGATATAAAAAGGCAAAGTACGCTGTGGAAAAAGGGGTAATGAAAGCTTCTAAACATTTTAGTAAAGTGTTGGGAACGCCAGTATATAAGAGTAGCATCAGAACAATGAAAAAATCTTACATTTTGAAAAAAGCTGCGACAGAATTGGATGAATTCCAGGACGGACTCCGTGCATCAAACGCGGAAGACCAACTGTTTTGGGCACGTTTGAGAAAGATGTAATCGACTTCAAAAAAAATCTTCGACTTTCGGAAGGTATTGTCAATAGACCAATTGTTATCGCTGCTGCTCGTGGTATTATTATGGCTAAAAATCGTCAACATCTTGTTGAATTCGGCGGATCTATTGATTTAAAGAATTCCTGGGCTCAATCATTTCTCCGACGGTTACAAAGGGATCTAAAAATTGCAGTAAAACACGGGTCTTAGCGTGTAGTTAATTGGGTCATTGAAAGACATAAGCTGGGAGAAGTTTAAATTTTATGCAAGTAAATTTACAGAAAATTCAAATCTATAGGAGATTAAATTATTCATTATGTTAATTCTCAATATAAATTTGTTTGACAGTTTGCATAGATAAAAACGATATACATTTGGTACACGTTTATACAAGTGTTATATAATGTAGTAACTTCTAAGTATCCTTATTCATGTAATGCAATTTCAAAATTTCATTCCTAAATGCATTTTAAGTACACTGGGAAAAAAATCCGCGGAAAATGTGTGCCCGCGTTCATAGCGTAAATCAATACCACGCGGACAAAAGTACGTCTACAGTACCTTAAAAAATGATACAGAAGTCTGCATTTGTATTGAAATGAGATTCTACTGCTATGTTTGTGTTTATAAATAGACATTGGAATAACATTTTCAGAGGTAAAGATGGTCTTCATCAATAGTTTTAACTTTGAAGTCCAAGAACGTTGCATTCAAATTTGTTGCCTAATGAACATTAAGTAGCATCATATTTTGAAACTACCCAAACTTCTAGATGATGATTAAACTTATGCCATCTTTAACCCTATGACTCATTCTAATATGGTGGAGATCAAAGAAAGGAACATATTCAAACTATCAGTTGGAAGTAAAGTGTTTTCTTTTCGTTAAATCGTTAGGGAACTGATATTTTGAAAGACTGAACGCATGACAGAAATGATTGCAAAAAAGTTTTGTTGTTTGTTTGAGTTTCAGGCGAAGATTAAAGCTGCAGATGTGATATTCCTAATACCGAGATTATGACAATAACGACAATAGGCGCATTTGGTATACATTGATACATGTAAGTTGTCTATTGTTTGAAGACAATAACAATTTACCTTACTGTAACAACTTGGCACACAACCAAGTCTAACGTTTCGTCTTATGAATGAATTTTTTTTTTTTGGAACGTTCAAATATCAGAATAAACATAAACATAAATGTAATAATAATACCAATTTTGAAATTTTTAAGTTTCCTTGTATTCAAGGATCTATTTCCTGTTATTTCAAAAAAAAGAAAAGATGTACACTCTTTCAATGTTGAAAATAATAAAAAAAAATATTAAAATTTAAAATTCTGCAACTTTGCACCTATTAAAAAAACAAACAAAAATGAGGATGTGTTGAGTGGAAAAATAGTCTGGTATTATTGTCGACGTTCCCTTCATGAGGATTATTTAGCTCAATATAATTGAACTTAAAATCCAAGTGAACTTTGTTGATGACTATTTGTCCTTCGTCTATCTTTATGAGTATCCGTCTGACTGTTAACGTTTTAAATTTCAGAATCACTGGGCCAATTTCAACCAATATCGGCAAAAAGCAAAGTTGAAAAAGTGAATTGAATTTAGTTAAAATGAAGGGTTATACACTCTTTCGGATAAAATAAGTTTTTTTTTTAGTTTTGTCTATTTTTCCAAAAACAACCTTCAACCCAAAACAATTTGATCAAGAAAAATAAGAAAAAAACATTATACACTTTGATTGGAATTTTCTTAATTGTGAAAATAATACATATTGCTAATTCTTTTAAAAATGAAATACAATTAATAAATAGCAGTAGCACTTAAAAAGATACAAAGCATTAAGTTTTCATTCACAATGTTTATAAATATTGCAGTCCGAATGTTTTATATGAGTTTTCAAATTCCTACCCATATTTGATTCAATTTAACAAAAAATCGAATGATTAGAATACTAATTTTGAGGCATGAAACCTAGTATATTGACCTTACTCTATTTGAAGTAAATTTTTTGGAAGTTAATGTTCAAAACTTTGAGATATGGTGTAATTTATCGTATATTTTTGTATGTGTGCCGTATGATTTTCTAAATGAAAAAGTGAAACAAAACCAACAGAAAATATGCAAAATTATGTTGACTAACAAATAAAACTTTAACTAAAAAGATTATAGTCCTACCAAATATATTTCAGTAAAAAAACAAATCTGAAGTTTAGTCCGATTTCTCCTGCTTTGCTAAAAGTATAAATCTGTTTGAACCTAATTCCATAATATTGTAAAAATATCAAAATGTTATGTCAATAATAATTCAATTCATTAATACTTTTGTATTGAGAACAAATTTTACTCATAACATTCCAGCGGGCATTTCAATAATAAAACAACTTTGTTTCAAATTCAGGCATCAACATTAAATGAACGTCGAAATAAGGTTGCATGATTATGAAAGTTAAGGCAACGTTGAAAATGTAACGTTGTTTCAACGTCAAAATACAACGTTATTTCAACGTAGAAATGGTATTGAAATTTGGTTGAAAACATAAAGATATGACAAAAATAAATTCAAACTAGAACTATTTTTGTTTTCAACAAAAAGTAAGGGCTTTTCGACAGCCCCATATTTCCTTTTTTATTTAAAATGTCAAAAAAATTCATTTCTTATCTGTTTCCAAGATTTTTGAACGCCTTGGTATATCCAGTTGCTTAAATAGGAACTTATGAGTAAAGCAATGTGAAAAGAAATATAACTCCAGAACTTTACGTGTAGCTTTACTTCTAATTTCCAGAGAAATGTTTTTGAAAAAATTCATTTTAAAGTAAGTATTTATTCCTCGGACACAAAACTTGGTATGCCCACAGTATTTATGCTCTACATTCTTAATGCAAAGCGAAATAACTCTTTCTAAATAAAATTTTGAAGTTTAAACGAATTCTGACTTTAAGGTCTTTCAAACTTCTATAAGGGGTCAAAAAGTGGCCTCTCGGGCCATAATTTGCAGATTGTACTTTTTTGTTATTCCAGAGAGCCATATACATGTACATATGTACACTATACGATTTATTAATTTTATCTATTTGTATAACTTGATGTTGATATTGTGTGCTTTTTGTTTGATGAATTGTTGAAGGAAAAGGAATATGTTTTGAAAATTTAAACATCGGTAGAATAGTTATGAATGCGTCTTTGTACATACTGAAGCAAGAAATTATCGAATGTTTTAAAACGTTTAAGTAAAATTATTGCAATTGATAGTTCCTCTAAAATTGATTATATCATCACATACTATACACGCATGTGCAGTGCTGCGTTGTCAACGACTTATGCCAAAGCTATAGTCTAAAGTTTACGCCTCTAGTTACGCTGCATTATGCAATGCAAAAATACGTTCCGGTGTAGGTCCTCGGACTATATTAACGTTAGGTCCAAAATTTAGGCATCTTCACGAAACGAACCCCAGGACTTATGTGTATCTGAACGTAATTGTAGTGCATGATTTATCATGGATGCTATCATTTGAGATTTTGATCAGACTTGCTACAAATATTTACTTATTGTTCCTCTAAATTTTATACAGTCTAGATATAATTTTGTCCGTCCTAGACATAATATTAGACACACATAAATGAATACTATATTAGTTTTCTAATTTTAGATTTTGAAAACGTTAAAATCAACATATTTTGATTGCTTAAATATTGTAATCAAATTAACAATTGAAATAATGTTCGTTATTTTGGTTCTTCCTGGATTGTTTAACAGTCATGCAGACGGAAATTGTTAATTTTGCTAGCTTTCTTTCCGGCATTTTCCATCGCGTTAATAAAAGGCCATCAGTTGGATTTTTCTCAAAATGATTAGGTTTGTTGTGATGTTAACAATTTTGAAGATATATTTTGGACCATGTTTGTCGAGACTTTGCGCAAAGTAAGCATATTTCTCAAAGAAAAGATAATGTCAGTTGTTAATTTAAATTTTGTTGTTTTATTTTATATTTACTTAATATGAAATCGAAACATACATTGATTTATCGTTGTGGTTTTGCCAAATACACTTGGATTTCAAATTTTAAAAAAAAAGTTGGTCCTTGGTCAAAGAGATTGTCATACATTACGGAACGCAAAATGTAAAATGATTTTTTTTATAATAAATAATTTAATTTAAAATAAATACAAAGAGCTTAAAAAAGTTGATCAAGAATGCATCGGGTTGCCAGTGTGCTCGACTCGATACTATTATTCCAAGCAAAGATAATTTAAAATTATATAAAGAAAATAAATTGAACTCTATCAGAAAACAAGAAATCTAATAGAAATGCTCACCCAAGCAGGCAATGGCATTTGTCTACAAAATTCAAATTTATTAACAGTCCAAGATTGTTCTTCATATTTGACGTCTTACATTCATTCGTTTTAGATTGCCAAAAACTTCAAATTTTTATGCTTCCAATTGCGTAAACATCGCAACTTGACATCTACGAGAATTTTGAATATCATGTCATTCACTATAAAGATATATGTACTTTGTGTTATTACAATATCTAAATCAAAAATAATGATAACAATTCCTTGTAGTGGGAGATGTTGCGATGGATTCAAGTTGGACAAGAAGAGTAACACCTGTATCGGTATTTGTGCTCCAAAACAATTTTCTTTCGAAATGTTTAACATTTAAATAATGTAAGTTTCATGTGCCTGTTTCTAAAGCACAAAATAAATGTGTTACATTGATAAACAGATCACGCAGTTGTTTTCCAGCTTGTTTAGACGGTTTCTTCGGCCAAGCGTGTAACAGACCCTGCAGGTATCCTACCTATGGAAGGAACTGCCAATCCATTTGTTCTTGCAGAATGGAATCTTGTGATGTAGCACTCGGATGTTGGAAAGGTAAATTTTAAATCTTTTAGTGATGGCTTAAGTCTGTTCCAGGTTACTAGTATTGTTTTAGTCACAGGGTAAAAATTTAAGATTTTATGATTGACATTTAATCTATTTTTACCCGGAAAACTAACATAAAGCAATCTTTCTTTTGGCGATAATTAACTGTGAGAAATGTTAGCACTTTTTCTACGTTTTTTACGTTATCTTTTGGGTACTTGTCATATCGTTTGCAAAGCAAATTTCCCGTACACTTTCTATTTTGCGTTGTGTATTGAAAACTGAAGTGGTAAAGGGGGCGTTTCAAAACAGAGAATTTAGTCTTTTTCATTTAAGTTGATGAACCTAGTTTGGGATCGTAAGCATTTCTGATTTTCGAAATATTGAGCAAAACATGGTTAAAGCAGAGACTGGGACATAGTATAGTATACATTGAAAGCCGATTTAGAATAGAAGTTTATATTATAAACGGTATATATTTTGAAACTTCTTTTTTTTGTTTTTGTTTAAAAGTTAAATAATTACACCTATGAACAATTTTTAGGCAATTAGAATCAAAACTGCATGGATATGTTATTTTTAACTGAAGCTTTTATGGCTGAAGTTTTGCAGTAAATTATGGTGTTTTGTAGTCATTCCAAAATATGAAAAACATTTATAAATCATGGATATATAAAATAGATTTCAATCTTTTTACAAAAAGAAAAGAATATAAAATATTGAGTGGTAACATCTGTCCCACTGCAAACGAACTCCTTTTATCTGAGCTCAGGATTATTTACCCTGTTGGCAAAATTTAAAGTAGTCCACAACTAAACAATTAATAAAAACTGTCACAAATCGTCTAAATTAGAGTTGGCTCCAATTCATCATAATAAAACCACATTTTAAAAATATGAATATCGTATATATGTATGCATAAAATAAATTTACATCTTCAAAATATAATTTTGTTGTAGTAACTACAGTTCAATTACAAAAGATTACTTATCACCGGAGTTCAGGACTTATCACAACTCTGCTGACAACACTGAAAGTCGTCCACAACGTAACAAACAAAAACACCAACAAAATTCATCCGATAAATAATTCAGGTCCAATTCATTCTAGTAGACTTACACTTCTAGGAACAAGCATGCAGTGGTAACAACATTATTGTTGACAAGCTTATCGTGTTAAATATATCGTGTAACGTGGGCGATCGTTCGTCAACGTGCGGGGTCATGCGTGTATCAAAAAAAAAAGTTTGCGTTTTTTAACCGTGCGTGATCGTGGGGGTTTTCGTTTTGTAACTTTATTTTTACGGAATGCCAGGATTTATTCTAAAAAAACCCAACGCCAAGTAGTTTTTTCTTTAAACAATGCAGCAATGTGAATATAAAACTTTTTTTAGAGAAGAACATTGGCAATTGTTAACATTCATGTATAATGTCAGTGCTGATCTTTTTAACTATTCTCTCTTTCGACGTTAAATACATTTAGTAAGTATTTCAACAACTCATTCAATCGTTTGTTCGGTTGGGTTAGTTTTGCATACTTTTGTAACCAGCCTATTTCAAGCATCTATTGTATCTCGACACATAAGGTAGCAAGGGACAGTTTCGAACAAAGTACCCGTCAATATGTTTGTAAAATTGAGAGTTGCTGTGCTTGAAGGCTTATGAGTGTTGCTAAAATTCATGAAATGATTTTTAATGATTATCGTTAGTTAGAGGGGAGTCTCTTGTTGAAATTGATATGCAATATGTAGGCCCCTTATGTTAGGTACATGAGAATCAGAAGTAAAAATGCGAAACCTGCGGCTATTACTGTTGTGCTGACTTTACACAGTGAAATTGCAAGTTACAGACGGGAGGTAAAATAACACGAAAAGTAGGTGGATGGGACATTGTAAACTATACACCGGTAAGTTTCTGACATGTGATAGTGCAACGTGCACGCGGTACGGAGGTCAACCCTCTGCAGGGAATTAGCTGGGGGAGGTCTAAAAAGTTGAAAAATCATGAAAAATTAGCAAATTATGAAAGGGTCAAAATCTCATAAAAACCAGTATGTAGAGAATTTTACAGGTTTTGATTAGTATTTTTTTCAGAAATTGGTGATTGGCGTTAAAAAGAGTGAATTAAAGGTACTTGTGCTGAATGAGAACTGAGGAAATTCTAGTAACAGAGTTCCGAAGACATGCACCCCTTGGCTACAATGACTTGTATCAAAAAACTGTCCCCTGCCACCTAATGTTAAGCATATTAGCAGGAGAGACACATTGAATAAAAGCGGTATACTTTACACATTACCCGTTTAAAACTGAACAATTATCCCCTAAGTTTTCTTTCAAATGAGAATACGATACGCATTCATTTCTTGTACATTATCTACACATTCGGAAGAAATTCAATGTATTTAGACGCTTTAAAATTTCGAATAAATAAAATTAAATCAATTATGTACCGTAAATTATGAAAATATGGGACGTTTAAAATCAAAATTCTTTGGAACAAAGTAACAAATTTACCTGTATTTAACATAAATAAATCGTACGTGGGGGAATCCGATTACATTAATATCAACTCGTATGTAAATACCCGGTACTTTTGTGTAGATTATTCATTTTCTTCATTTCTTTTACACTTAAGTTGCTTTAACTTATGATATGAGTTAATATTTTTAATGGAGACAAAAAAATGTGTTTGAATCCTTTATTATACTGTTTACTCGTAAAAAAATAGCACATGGTCACTGTACATGCCGCTTTTTGCTAGAACACAAGCATATTGCGGTACAAATTATAGAAATACGTTTCCTTAATTCTAATCTTAAAAATTAATTTTGAATTTGCGTGTTTAATGGTGTAAAATCGTTTGTTTGCGTGTTTTATCGTTATCGTTTGTGTATCGGGAATAATCAGTAAGTTAGTGATCGTCCTTGTATCGTGCGTGATCGTTTGTGTATCAGAATCGTGCATGTCGTTTGTCAACAATAATGTTGCTACCACTGTAGCTCTTTTGCCTGGATTCTTCTCTTTATTATTATTGGTCTACTTCCTTGTTTTTGTTGGTCAGATATTGCACAAAAAGAAAAATGTGTACCAGGACTTGTCAGCAAGAACAGATAGAATATCTATTTTTTTAAAAATGTTTCATGTAAATATCGCCTAACGAGTTATCGCACTTATTATTGAGTATTATCAAGAAGTGAAGAGTGCTCGATTTGATCACGTAATGTTGGTTTTATCCTTTGACCAATGAAATTAAACGCGGGAATTTTAGCGACTTCTAGCGACTCTCTTTGTTTAGAAAGACGCGCTAATTCAATTTCTTTGAGAATGTTGCACGGGTAACACCTTTGAATACTGATTCTGTTCCTTCGGACAATTTCTTTAAAAATTCAAACGGTAAGCGTTGTATAGACTATTGGTCTAATGTGTGTATGTTCATCACTGATATTTTACAAACAATTTTATTTTAGTTATTATTAACAATGAATTAACTAAAGTTTTGATTCTCGGACACTCTATTGTCCGTCGTTTCCATCATTTTCTTATTGACGATGAAGATTTAAGGTATGTTGATGATCTGGGTATTAACTCACATGCAATAAGGTACAAAGGAACAGGGGGTTGTCCTTTTGATGGCAATTTACGTCACGATGTACCTTTCATTAAAACATTCCAGCCAGATCATATCATTCCTATGGATGGGGACAATGACGTAAGACGATTATATTCACCGGAGGAACTTGCATGCAAACTCGTAGAAGTTGTATCAGTTTTTAATAAAAGGTGTAGTGTTTCACAGACTCATGTATGTAAATTACTTCCAAGATTTATTTCATTTTTTTTAATTTGCTACTCTTAACGAGAGCGTATTGTAGACCTCTAAACGAGACCGTTTGGATTCTCTTAACGAAACCGCATTGGTCTTCTTAACAAGGGCGTTTTTGGTTCTCCTAACGAGGCCGTTTGGGTTCTCTAAACGAGACTTCATTGGTCCTCCTGACGAGGGCGTTTTGGTTTTATTGCATTATTATCACCTCCATTTAAAGGTGTACTTAAATACCATTTGCTAATACCATCACAGCAATTATTTTCCATAGTGTTTATTATGGCACCTAAGCGGAAATCTACAGATTTGACGAAACGGACATCTGCCAAAAGAGGAAAACTATCTAAAGATACCTAAGTACCACAATCTTTCCGGAGATTTTTGAAACCATTACCAAAGAGGTCACGGAAAAAGTCACCGCCAACCTGAAGCAGGAAATGTCTAGCATGGTCAATGCTCTAGAGCCAACTGCCATCACCAGTCAGGGGAGTACTGTATGTGCATCTAGTATATCAATTCGGATAACGCAATTCAGGAAACTCTCGAGGCAGCAATTGTTAATCAATCTGATAAGATAACATCAGGTAGGTCCAGGAGTGGTTTTGTAAGTACATCGGTCTTCATTGAAGGTCGTGTACCTAATTAATTGAAATCAAAGATATGGTCAAAGCAATACGTGGATTTCGGTAGCCTGCTACTCCGGAGCAGACAAAGGAAAAACTTTCTCTTCAGGTAGAGAGAGCGATGAAGCCAGGTATGCTTTCAATTCACCAGGTTGAGAGATGATACTAATGGAGAATTGTCTTCTATGAACGACTGGCTTACAGGTTGGAATAGGTATATGGCTATTTATTGCATGAAGTATCCACACGAGCAAGCTAAACTCGCAAAACATCTAGAAGCGGTCAGGGACATTGCGGATGCAATTAGTAACTGGTATAGTTACAATAAGGATTTAAGATGACTTGCAGGTTGGCTGTTTTATTACAACGAAACTGAGACAAACTATTCCATAAATGGTTTTTCAAATGTTTTTTTTCATTAGGTTTTGTTGGGGAATGTCCTGATGTAAATTCTCAAAATCTTAGATCAGCTTTTATTTGTCCGGATATAATTGAATAAAATATTCTTAAAGAAGTTTCAACGGGAAGAGTGTTAGGTCCATTCGATTCTAAACCATTTGCTGACATACAGAGTTTCCCATTAGGTTTGGTAGAGGAAAAGGTGAATGTAGAATGATTCATCATTTATCTTATCCTAGAAACAAATCAGTTAACGATGGCATTCTAGGCGAGGAATCATTTGTTCAATATTCTTCGGTTGGAGATGTCATCAATCATTCAAGAACTATGGAGTTGGTGCTTATTGTTGCAAAATGGAATAAAACAAATCTGCTTTTAGGATAATCAACTAAAACTATTCTCAATTCAAAAACGTTTATTTTCGATGGAAGAACAAGTATTTTTGGATACATGTCTTCAATATGGTCTTAGTTCTTTGAGCGTTTTTCGATGGCGCTAGTGGATAGAGATAAACAAACTTTTTCGTGTATTTCTTATGTGTTAGACAATTTTATTAGTATCCACAATTGCCACTTAATATGTGTTAGACAGTTGAAGGTATTTTTATCAATGTGTGTTGACATAGGCGTTCCAATATCCCTGGAAAAAACGTGTGGTTCTCTTCAGACTATAACTTACTTAGGATATGAGCTGGATTCGTGCAAGATGGAGTCTTGGTTGCCTCATGACAAAATAGTAATGTGCATAGATAAAATAAAGTATGTGGTTTTTCCAGGCAGAGCATTTCTTAGGAGATTAATAGACCTTACCAATGGAATCAGTAAGCCGTTTTTCAAAATAAGCATGACAAAAGAGGCGAAAAGGGAATTGAAAGTTTTGGAATGTTTTCATGATAAATTCATTAGATCCTCAATTTTCCTCCCAAATAAGTGGTCAAGTTCGCATGAGCTTAAATCGTACACTTCTGTTTCAAGTTCTATCAGTTATGCAGTGGTATTCGGTAGTCAGTGGTTTTATGGAAACTGGGAACTTAGAACTTTACCCAATAGTTGTGGCAATAAAAGTGTGGGTGAATATGTTGACTTACAAATGTATTTTATTTAACACTGATATTCAGGCATCGGTGCATGTTATAAACAAACAAACATGTAAGGATAAATATATTATGTCTCTTGTTCGCCAGCTCGTTGCTAGTTGTCTCGAATTTAATATTTATCTAAAAGCAAAACATTTAACATCAAAGGAAAATTTACAATGTGATTTGTTTTCTTGTTCCAAGGTACAGCAAATCCTATAATTAGCACCTTGGGCTGACAAACAACCAGTCGAGATTCCTAGTCTTCAGCCTTATCCAAGTTGATCCTGGTTGTGAACAAACTCCTGGATTCCAGTTTGACTGCGTCAACTTAATCATCATACACTCACGCATGGTCGATGTTAAGGAATTTTCCGGAAAAAGTACAGTTTACGAACGGATATCCCCGTCCAACAACACATATTCGTTCTCTATGTTGCTTTTCTTTTCTCACAATACTACGCACCTTCGACGATAACATCTTATCTTTCGGCCATCAGTCACGTCCATAAATGAAACGGCCTCCAAGATCCATGCTCATCATTTGTTGTACAAAAAGTTTTAACTGGGTCTCGTAAGCTCTAACCGACAACTGATGTTAGAATACCAATTACTAGGGCTATCTTGCACAAAGTCCTAGATTTTTTTTACAACATACTATATCCAATCTATATAAAAAATATATATTTCGAGCAATGTTTTCGTTAGCCTTTATGATTTTTTTGAAAATCAGCGAAATTACACCCAAATAAAAATCTGCTGCATTTTAACCAAATTTCTATCGTAAATGACACAATATTGATTAAATTTGTTTCATTTAAGCATAGCCTAGTAAAACCTTTTTTTTCTGACATGGGGCTAAGGACTCAGATTATTGCCCAGTTCAGTACCTTAAGAATTATATTAATCAAAGAGGAGTGCAAGAGGGTCCTTTATTTCGCTACCATGCACACCTGTTACGAGGATCAAATTTTCGGTGATACAGCGAACTGTTTTTCTTTCATTAATATCCAGATGGGGAAAAATTACTAGTCATTCATTTCAAATTGGCATGGCTTCTCACTGCGCAGACTTCGGAATGAGCGACGATAAAATTAAACGTTGGAAATCAGATGCCTTTAAATCGTACATCAGAATGGTTACTTCGCGTAATTAGATGCGAATACCCAGTCTTGTCAACATTGTGTTTATTTTTCTATGTCCCTGTATCAAGAGCATATGTTTATCTCTGTCGACATTATTGTTGGGCTACTGAAGGGCATAGGTTTATCCCTATATTTTTGTACGTTATTAATTTTGTTGCATCAAATATATGTTTATTTCAGTGTATGCTTAGCTAGGTTAATGGTAAATAATTTGTAGTTCTGATATTGAAATAACCAAGGGTATATGTTTATCCCGTTAGCTATTAGTTTGCTCTTTCCCACCAAAATTTCTTTCCTCTTTTTATTTTTCCTTGGGGTCTGAACTTGATTTATAAGTTTTATCAAGTCCATGGCGTTTTCAGACATCAAGGAATTTGCTTGACGATATTACGTAACCAATTTTTGATTTTAGTTCCTCAATACAGCCAAATAATAAAATTCATATTTGGTTACAATTATTAATTACTATTCGGAAATTAATAATAATTACATCATATTAAAATCGAATGCAGAATTGTGACATAATTCAATAAAATTTCAGTTTTAGTATTACGTAATGTTATTTTACATAATTTAATGTAATGTGTAACAATGTTATGTAACAATTTAAGTCACGCTGATGGCAAAGAGCAACATATACTATGTCTTGTTTTGTTTATATACATTGTATTATGTATCGAAAGATGGAGCTGATGGTTATACGTCAAGTAAACAACATAAGTTATAGCCCCTTCATACGGAAATCAATTATGGATGAAAACCTTTTAAGATTAAATGATAACATGGAAAAATTGACTTTTGAAATGCTAACGATATAATTCTTTAATAAATGAATAAGTCATTGTATAATTAATTTGTGACTTTGATTTTATTTGTATTACATTCTAAAAATAATTAACATACCACCTTTGACGCCGTTCTTTCATTTACAAGCGTTTGACACTGTAGTTAGAGAATTACTCCAGTATTGTCTTTTAACCAATGGAATTGACGGCAAATTTTACCACACCATTAAATCGCTTTATCCAAACACAGAATCGTGCGTTTGGCTCAACGACAGGTATACTGACTTGTTTTGCTGCAGTGTTGGAGTACGGCAAAGAGACAATTTATCCCCAACATTATTTGCCCTATTCATAAACGATCTAGCCGTGAAATAAAAAGAACATTAAATAAAGGAGCCCAAATCAACAACTTCAACCTAAGTCTGCTTCTATACGCTGATGATATTGCTTTTATTTCCCACTCAGAAAATGATAGGCAACACATGTTGGATACTGTCGCCGCCTGGTGCAGAAAATGGCGATTATGAATTTATTCGCAAAAATCTAAAGTTGTTCATTTCAGGTAAAAATGATCGAAAAGATGCAACTTTAACCTTCATTTACAGGAAAATAATTTGGATTCCGAGGCGTCTTACAAATATCTAGGCGTAATTTTCGACAAAAAATGTGGTTTAAAAGGAAACGCTGAAAACCTAACCATGTCTGGAGGACGTGCCCTAGGATCTGTCATCTCAAAAATCAACGCAATCAAATCAGTTGGATTTTGAACCTACACAAAATTATTTAATAACTGTGTAGTCCCAATCCTTGATTACAGCAGTGGGGTATGGGGGCACAAGAAGCATCACTGTATTGAAATGGTGCAAAATCGAGCCCTCCGATATTTCCTTGGTGTCTATCAGTTTACTCCGTTGCTAGCAGTCCAAGGGGAAAGCGGGTGGTTAAGCTGTAATTGCGGCCAAAAAATGAATACGTTGCGTCTCTGGAATCGACTAATTTACTTGGAAAAAGAATGCATCACCAAGCGTGTGTTTCTTTGGGACCATTAGCAAAACAATAGTTCTAACTGGAGCTCCCAAGTTAAAAATACCATGGAATCGTCAAACATATACTTACTTAAGCAAGTATCTACATCAATTTTACACCTTGTAATTTACACTATGCAGAGGAAAAGTTACGTACAAATTTTGAAATCGAATGGCACAAAGATATCCAAAGTAAACCAAAACTTCGTACATATATCATTTTTAAATCCAGCTACACAGTCGAAAAATACGTTACGCTAGATCTCCCAAAACCCATCAGATCAAAATTGGCTATGTTTTGATATGGTGTACTCCCCCTAAGAATTGAAACAGATGGCTACAGGTGTCCGGGTGTATTGATGTTATATTTGTTAAAGGAATTTTGTAATTATGTTATATACACATGCCAATATAATAAATTATTTGCTTACTAACTTTAATTACAAGGATCATTGTACTCATCTTGCATAAGACATAACAATACATTCAAGGCGATAGAGAACATACCTAATAAACCGACGAAGTTACATAATTATCACTTATCATAAAAAATCTGTTTGAACAGTTGTATCGCGTATAATATTCACGATTCGTTGTATTAAACTATATTTCTATGTATACCCTGAAGTATTTTAAAACATATAGGTCCAAAAGTAAATTATTGCGTTTCAAGAATATATCTTAATTCAGAGAATGGCAATTCCCTTTGATAAATCAAACATGTCCTGTTTGGCATCGACTGACAGCGATGGAACGCCAGACATCACTACCTGTTTACTTCAATGTATGGAAATGCTGAACGATCTTAGTTCCTTACTGCTTATTTATTCTAACTAGTTTTCATCGTTACATTTTTTGTAAACGGAATAAAGGTTTTTGCACATTCACATGTACATTTTTTTTCACATGTGTTATCAAAGCTGTTATGAACCTCCAAATAGCGACACTGACGCCTTTACATCATGAACCCATTGTTAAAACATTGATGTAAATTATTAGCTGTTGATCATTATCATGATACTATTATTGCTTTTTAATATCCTTCAGTTTATTCTTACAGACTGAAGAGAGTAAAAACCAATTACTTCTCCGTGAAATCAGGGATATATACAAGTACTATCATAAGGTCTATAAAACATGTATTGACTTCATTTAAGTGCAAAATTAAAGATAATTTCTTTTATTTATTTATGTATATTCAATCATGCTTCATTAGATTTGATTGCATCAGTCCGCGACAAACATTGAAAGGAATTTTTATTGCTGTCTGAAGCGATGGACAGTGGGTAGACCTGCCAAATCAGATCGGATTGTTTACTTCCAGTTTATATTGTACTAACTGAGTGGTAAATATTTCTCCAAAAATTAAGCATTAAATGAAGTTCAACGTCAAAGATTAGCGAATATGAGTTACTAAAATTGGACAAATTGACGGGAAAAGTTAGTTTTAAATTAAGTAAAGTTGCATTTCCAAACAACATAATCATTTTCGTTTTTTATTAGAAACTATTATCACAAATATCATATTTTAATATATTTGAAAAAAATTTAATAAAATGTGCTTATTGGTGTAATTATTAGAATAAAGCATCATAAAATGTCCCATATATTTGCTTATTTCTATTACTTGTTGAACTGATTTTGATGTTGCTTTATCTTTAATCTCCAACACTGTGCGGAATCCCAACGGGCTTATTCGAAATTTACAGAGGAAAATTAGAAGAAAATGATATTCGAAATTAATTAAATAGAATAACGTTAAATCTTTAAGGTTAGAACACGGTATAATTTTAATAATGATGTACAAGTTTATACAATGACATAATGATTCAATGATACTTTACAACACAATGGTTGTCTCGGCTCTTCCTAACCTGTTTGACGATCGTGCTAACGGAAGTTGTTTTGCTGGCCAAGTGTTGTTCTTTCCTTAATACTTAATATTAGACGATCATTCATTATTTTTCAAAAATGATTGGCTTTGCTGGGAAGATAATGTTTTTAAACATATATATTGGACTATGCTTTTCAAGACTTTGCGCGAAGCAGAATTTTCAAAAATATTATAATCATTAATGTTACTTTATGATATAATCTATTTTTAATTGCCATAGACTAAAGTATATGAAACATGCGTTCAAATCAATATGTTGTATAAATTGTTATCTAAATTATCTAGTTTTTTCTCGTTAGATCTCTTTTATATTATACATACGTTCTGTTGTTAAAAGTCATGAATGTTAAATGAAGATTTGTAAGAGTAACTTGATTTTGAATGAGATATAACAACTCTTTTCTTGTCAATCATTTGCACTTTAGACTGCAAAATATATTTTTTCATCAACGATTCAAAGGTCTATATAGTGAATGATACGGAAACACCAAAAAACAAATATATATATATTGTTTTGGTGGGTCTTAGATAGATGCCGACTAACGCTTTTCACACTAATTGTTAGACCGTAATTGTTCACCTAATTGTCTAGATACTTTTCCGGGTTTTCCCCCGATGAAGACAGAGAACACACGGTGGGTGTGACCGGTCAGCAGAGGATGTTCACTCCTCCAAGGCACCTGATCATATATATACCTCCAATTTTTTGTTGCCCTGCTTTGAATCTGTATTTTGTTTTATGGCTTTTTGAGATGGTTGACGGTTCGTTATTGTAATTTGTTCATGTAAAACATAGAACTGAAATGAGTTCAAGCATTGATTGCATTGCCGGTGTGCTTGACGCGTAATTTGTCTGCTTGAGCACAACTCAAATTATAATAAAAAGAAGACTGAAACATTTTAGAATAAAAATTGTTGATAATAATTGCGCTCTTGTCTTTGTCTATAACATAAACTTAACACTACAATTTAATTTGGTTATTGTATTTTCTTCCTTATAATGCAAGTATTTAAGTATTAATTAATGTTTGTTTTGCATGGCTAAAGAACAACATGTTTGCACTTCAAATCACTTAAATACGTAACCATTAAGATTGAATTTGCCCTGACAATCTGATAATCATAAAGATATTCATTGGTTGTACATGTATATTCATATATTTGCAGGATAATTTTTCCCACTCTGCGTCAATATATTTAATAGAAATTACAACACTACCTTCATTAAGTTATTTTAACAATAGGATTCTAAGAAATTATTAAAAAATGTGTAATAGATGTACCAGAGTTATTATCTGTCTAATTGATTAAAGTTTAGAACTTACATAATTATGAGCTAAAGAAAATATATAATTCAATAATACAACATTTCTGTGAAAGTGCGTAAAAGGTAATAGAACATACATTTTTAAAACAACATTA
The DNA here is from genome assembly GCF_902806645.1 of Magallana gigas. NCBI lineage: Eukaryota > Metazoa > Mollusca > Bivalvia > Ostreida > Ostreidae > Magallana > Magallana gigas. Next base: position 9,343,198 of record NC_047567.1, on the reverse strand, counting down.
ATTACTATCAACATTGTTAACATTTCATTCGCGAGCGGATATATATTTAAGTTTACAAAGATTTAAGGTATTCTTTATTGACCAAAGAAACCATGTGGGTCATAGGTTTATAAAACACAGAATTAACAGGAGAATGGCGGACGATTCTACATTGTAAATATATCAGGTGGGCTAACGGTGTACAATACAAATGTATCATAAATATATAACATAGATGTAATTATACATAAACCCGATAACATCAAACGAATTAACATTTTAAATTCTCTCTCAGCTTTGCAGCTTTTAATAAAAATTGACAAAGTTTCTGAATATATTTGACGTTATCACAACTAAACAACTGTAAAACTTAAATCAGGCATTAATATTTATTTTGTTTGATGAGATATTGGCGTTTCTGATTGGTCGAAAAATTTCTTTGATACCTGCATCAATAAGATTTTGCCGGATCTACTTTTCTAAACTGTTCTGATCTAACACTATTTATGGAACGGGAATTTCCAAAATAAACACTGTCAACAAAATGTAAAGTTATGTCTGTTTTATTGTCAGCAGACAAAATACAATTTTATAAACATAAAAACTTGAAAGTTTAACCTTCAAAAATAAACAAAACACATTATTTGATTCACGAAATAGAAAATTAAGCGTCTTCTCACGATTTCGTCTGCTTGAGATCAATCAACATTACTGCGAGGCTGGCTGTTCCTTTTTCAGAATAATTATAACGAACATATAGGCCTATACACTTTCACGGTAACACTGCTGTTTAAATTTGGTAACGATGATTTTTAAATTTACACACGTACATGATCGGTTATCAGAATAAGCATCATAAAGAAAAGCTAAGAGTAATGCATCAACTCCTCCGGCATTCCAAGCGGCAGATATACCATTTAAGTACATCACTGGCTAGCTAGTTACCTCAACGTTTACAAAAGTCGCTGATACATACTATTCTTTGTCGACAAATCAACTATTTTCGTCCACGATCGCAGGCTCCTTGGATGGTTATGTCCAGTTGCATATTCCAGCGATAACACATGAAAACTAGTTTTATTACGAATTTTTCAGCACAGTGAATAATATCACAAGCTATCGCATGTATTTTCTTTTTGTTTTCAATTCAACCGGTTCAGATTTTAACTCACTATTTGTGTTTAATCCATTAATTCAGCTCAATGGCTCTGCATCAGCTGAAGGCACATCCATTTTGAATATTGTTGCTGTTGTTGTTTTATATTCATACGCGCCGCTTCATTTACATTATTTACATTTTTGATCAATAACACTTAACATTTTTTGATTTGAAAATCTTTTATTAAATGATAAGAAATGAAGATAATAATTTTTGTATTGATCGACGTATCAAAGAAAAAATTGACCAGAAAACTTTTTCATCAATGCGTATTGATCGACGTATCAAAGAAAAATTATTATCTTCATTTCTTAAAAAAAGAAGGTTTCTTACAGTAGTATGGTTATATGTAGTTTTCTCGAATATTAAAAAATCAGAGGTAGACAAGGATCAAAAACGCTTCTAAAAACTCCAATTAAACAAACACTAATATTAATATTGTTTTTTTTAAATTTCATAAAGTGAAATACAAAATGAATATACGTGAGACAATGAAATATATAAACACTTTTGCAGTCGATTTTTTTTTTACCGAACGTCATATTATCACCTTTGGTAAACATAATTACGGGTAGACATTGACATTGTCTTCGTTTACTTTGACTTGCCGTCGTATTCAAAATTTAAATCTTTTTATATTTAATTTCGAAAATAAAAATCTTGATAATGGTTTATTGTAGTGGAAGATGCTGCGACGGATTTAAGTTGGAGAAGATGACTAACACCTGTATCGGTATATTGTGCTTTAACGCAAACAGCTTTTAAATATGTTTCGTACCGTTGATTATTAATAGAGAAATAAAAGTATCATAGTTAATCATTCAGTTATTTTCAGCTTGTCTAGATGGTTTCATCAGCAAAGAAAATAGCACACCTAGCCTTTATCCTAGCTATGGAAGGAACTGTAACTTCATTTGCAATTGAACTGTCAATTTTTTTACATCATAAGATCACTGTGAATGATTTTTGTTCTTACAAAAGTGTTCTCAAAAGTGATTATATTCGCATTTATTCTACCTCTGTGTATTTTTCCTTGTAAATTTATCCCAAATAAACATGCTACATGCATTTTATCTAAACATGTTTACCGTAAAAAGTTCCCTTGATTTATGCTCATGGTGAATAGTTATAAAAAAAGTTATGTTACGTTACTATATCTCTTTTTCCCAGATTAATTCTCATCAAAATGTATACCGCCAGTATTGTCTATCAGCGATACACAAACTAATTAAACCCCAACTACTTTCGTGATAAACGTCGGGATAAACGTTAAGCCTTTCGATTAAAATCACGGTTTCTTCTTTTGAGCCTCATCTTGCCTCTTATTCTAGCTTGTACAAACCGTTCATATAATTATATTGAATGATAAAACCATAAAATAATTTTACTTCTCTAAATATCTTGTCATGTAGCATAATGACCTGAATACTATCTATATCCGTCCAGGATCGACCTATCAATACACTACACATATCTGTCTTTGAATGTTCATCCAAATAATTTAAATTATGTTCAAATGTAAACGCTGAGCGGACTAAGACTTGATTGCGTATGATTCTGTAAATTATCTTAATTCTTGAACAATTTGGGCTCTAAGAGAATGGGCGTTTTCGTCTTGAAAAATGTAACTATTTCTTGGAAAATGGCGGACAACATCAAATCAAAGTTGTTTATAAATAATTCAAGTATCTTTTTGTGTATTGATATACATGTACATGTACTATCTAAAACAATCACAATACCTGCACTTTAAAAAGGAAGTAATTAAACTAAATCAGATTAAACTTCCTCCTTGACATAAAAGCAGGTTTTTCTGTTTGCGTTTCGAATTCTAATACGTACCATGCAATCCTTCCAAAATATCGCTGTTTGCATAGCGTTCATTGAATAGTTCTTAGTTGTAATATGATTGCGTCCATGTTATCATAAAACAAAGCTATAGTGATATTCTCATTTTCTTTCACCAACATTAGAAGCCTACGACCGTGTCTATCAGTTAATTTTGTCTGCTTCTCTTTCCGACAAATGGTTCAACACTTCTCCACCTATGGTATTGGTCAGCTACAAATGGTATTGTAGACTGGAATATTTAAAATCTTCGTATTATATCCAACTGCATTACAAAGAAACGATGACTTTTTTTACTCGGTACTTAATACTTTACGGACGGCAGTCATATTGTTTACATAATAAATATAACACAGAGGAACATATTATTTGCAACGTAATTAAGAAATTTGATATTCAAATGAATATGCTATAAATATAGACATATTTGGTTAACATAAAAACGCTATTGTTAAAAGCTAGAGCGCCGTTAAACGCATGCCAAATTAAAAATAACATAATAGCAAAAATTTTGGATGATAATTATAGGCACATCGCTTTATATTAGATTGAAAAAGAAGCAGATTAAGTTCTTCTTTTAAAGTACGAGGGTTGTCCCAAAATAATGTAGACCGGACACATACTTTATAATCTGTTCACTGGAATTTCATTAGACTTCTATATTTTCTTCAATGACCCTTTGGCAAACAATGCTGAAAAGTTCAAATCTGTACTTTATTTATTTCTCGAGAAAATGAATAATTAGTAACAACAAGTTTTGTCAGGCGGCGCAATGTGCGACGTCAAAAATTTCCAGTTTTACGTTGTTGCTAAACCCTCCACATCGTTCACGATAACATTAACGTTTTATTTCCGAAAATGTCTTAGAAAAAATATTATCTTTGAACATGTACTCTGCGTGCACATTCAATATATATTTCTAGTTTTGTTTTGTTTTTAAATATTTTCTAAGTACAAACGATCTGTCGGCTCCAAACTTGCCCTGTATTACTTGTTGTCTAACGTCCGTCTTACCGAAATGTGTCGTTCAACATTTTGACGTCCATTGATATCGTTCGGGGTTTCTTTTTTCCACTTATTGTCATCATACTTGTTCAAATATTTTCAATGTTGTTTAACTACTTATTCACAAAACGCATTTCTCATCGATTTTGTTAATTTCATTTACTTCCAAAGCCGCTTAGGATTTATTTCATGGTCTTTACAAAATTGTATCAGTTACTGCTGTGCCGCCTTAAACGCTGAAAACGTCATTTTATTACCACTTAACTTTTCAACTTGTCACAAAACGCGCTATAAAATGTTTAAAAGTTTTGTTATAGCCAAAACATTTTCTGAGTAAATAAAAGAATTATTATCAAATATCGGTGTATGTTTTATTTGAATTTTTTCATTCGAAAAGTACTTTTCCGCCCAATTTTCAATTCATTATGTTGATTTTAACTTTTTGTTTTTGACATTGCGCCGCATGTCGAATTTCTGATCTAACATGCTTTCATTTCACTAATTTAATCTCAAACAATATTCGATTTTAAAACATTATTTGAATGCAAATTTCTTGAACCCTTTGTGGCACAAATTTCATTTTCCTTTGTCTTCGATTAACTGAATAACGCCACTTGTCTACGCTATTTTGGGACAACCCTCGTACATGCGTAATTAGCAATGCCTTTTTATAAACATCTGCTTAGAATATATTCTAATTTTAAAGTAACATAAACTTACACGTCGAAGGCAAGTCTTAGCTTGTTATATTTAGGAATTTGTAAAAGGATTTATCGTATAACTATATTTCGATTTAAAATGCTATTTCTAGGTAAAAAGAATATCATGCATTAACTAATTTTACAGAGTTTCGTAGTAACAATTGAAATCATGTATGAAGATTTGTATTCAATTTGAACCATTAAATTTATGAATATGGATATATGAATTGTAAAACACATCCTCTTACCATTTCAAGTCGGAAAGACTGATTAATAAAGTTGATAAAGATAAACTGAAAATTTAATGTTGTTGTTTGTAGTCACAACTGTTCCGCTACAGGACACTACATATTACAGGAGCTCAGGACCACTACCCTTGTTGACAACGGTGACAGTCGTCAACAAAAAAAGTAATCAAACAAAAAGTATCTAGATTGTATCAGATCCAAGTGCATATTTAGAAACAACTACGGTTATTTTTTTCTGAAATAATTTTCATTTTGATGTTTGGTTCATTTCCTTGCTTATGGTTGTCAAAATTGCATTGGCAGAAAAAAAAACTTCTGGGATAGGCAAGCATGAAAAACAAAGGAAGAGTGCTTGTTTTTTTTTTTTTAATGTTACCATTTGCATTATTTTAAATGATAATATAAACACTTTTAGATTAAAGTGAAAATATTGAGAAAAATAAACGTTAGAGGTCCACTCGGTAATTTTTACTCTAAAAAAGAATGTTTATTACAAAAGTTCGATTGTCACAAATTAATTTTGTATAGCACTGATTGAATAACCACAAGGTAATATCATACCCATCTAATAACTATCTAGCTTGAATAATTATAAGAACTGTTAGAATCTCAAGATAATAATTGTGTTTCAAGAATATCTTTTAGATGAGACAGCGGAAATTTACTCACAAATGTTTTGAAAATTTCCTGTTTGACACCAATTGACACTACTTTGAACATGTTTGAGCACGTTGGACTTATCTCAATGTACACATAATTTATGATTATTTTTATTGTTAAATGGCATACATATCCTGGTTACTTTTCAATTTAACAGTTTTTCTATTAACCAAAACCGTTAATTTTTTACATTATACAGTCACTGTGAATGAATTTTAAAATATCCTCTCAAACGTGATTATATTGGCATGTATTATACCTCTGTGTATTTCTCCTTGTAAATTTATCACAAATAAACATGCTACATGTATATCATCTAAACACGTTTACCATAAAAAGTTCCCTTGATATCTGCTCATGGTGAATAGTTATAGAACGGTTATGTAACGTTACTATACAAACTTTACTGATTAACACAACTCTCAACAAATGTATTTGTTATACTTTCATGTTAAATACTGAAATCTGATTGGTTAAGACGCAGTTAATAATATTTACTATTACCCTCAGCGTTAGCAACGCACTTGGCAACGGGTAACATTAAAAAATGTTACATGCGCGAAAATTATGCGCGTACGGTTTGCTGTAGAATTCACGTTATTCCTATATAAAAGCAGTAAAATTTTCTTAAAAATTTTAAAAAAGACATTCAGTATAACAAAATAAATAGTGCCTGTTTGGGAGGATAACAGTTGAAATTGACACCCCTCGAAAACCATTGTCAACCTCCGCTTCGCGTCGGTTGACAATGGTTTTCTCGGGGTGTCAATTTCAACTGTTACCCTCCCAAACAGGCACTATTTATATAATAACGCCAGAATCGCCAAAAAAGCGATACACAAACGAATAAAAACCCGACTACTTTCGTGATAATGGTCAATCTTTTCGATTGATATCACGGTCTCCTCTTTTGAGCCTTATATTGCCTCTTATCCTAACCTGTATAAACTGTTCGTAAACATCATATTGAATGATAAACCAACGTGGGGCGTGAGAATAGCTGAGTAGAGTTCAATATTAATGCATACAAAATGAATAATTTATAAACAAGATTTTGTTACCTCTGTTCGATTTTTTATTTTTTTATTTTTTGGAACTTGAACTAGATACTGTTAAAAAAGATTGACAGGTATCAATTATTTTATTTTTGTGTACGGCGGACAAACGAAATCATTTCTTGATTCAAAAAGCATGTAAACATTTATTTTGATTTTTGTAAACTTTTGTAACACGATCGCCACCTTTACTTTGATACTTAAAGTAATTTTTTGGCTGTGATATTTAATAATAGTTTCTTATTAGTTACTTTTAGTTATATTACATACATATCCTTAAGAGTATTTTCTAAAAGAAACGTTTTCCGTTCAACCAATGAGAGTGAGAGTATAGAGATTACATTGAAGTTCCGCCTTGGTGTGGTGTTCATTTGGCAGAAAAAGGTATGTTATTGGAAACAAAGTTCAATGTTCCAAAGAGAAAATACAAACCTCACGTATCATTTTTTATGTAAATGTAAATCAAATGTCGAAAACAATATATTCATTGTTTATAAGTTCAGTTAAAATACTGCTGATGCATCGATCTGTTTTACCGTATGTAACAAAAAATATTCATCGATCGACATTTTATCCATTTAAAATTTTAGCATAAAGGAGTACTAATATAGTAGTATAGTAGTTAAATATTATATTTTAAATAGAAACTCTGCGTTAATACGTTATTCTAAAAAGTGAATCGATTCGATAGAAGCTAAAAATGCATCAAATATCACTTCATGCGTTAAATGCAATCACAAAAAATAGCCGGAAGTGGTCGTGAACACAATGCTTGAATTTTGGGCTGAGAGGACGCTCGGCGTGTAGAAATTTACAAACATTGGTCTTAGTTAAGTCGATTTTATAGAGATCGTCTCCTTTTGCACCGTGCATTGTAATGTCATTTACAGGAAATAAATCATAAAAAAGCATTAGAATAAATAGACAATATTCGACTTGATGTTAAAATATCGACAAAGCAATGAAATTTACAAACGATATAGGTATACATGTTCTAAATTGAAAACTACTTTTAATTGTGAAGGTCTACTATATAAGTTTACACTATCAGAGTTGGGGTCAATTACTTTGAAAAGTAATTAATTACTTTCAAATACATTGACATTTTTATCAATTACTTGCAATTACAATTACATTGATTTTTTGAAATGTAATTTATTACTTTCAATTAATTGATTAAATGTAATTAATTACATTTCAAATATTTTTAATTAGTTTAATTTTTATAAATCTTGAGAACATATACATATATTAACAGCATTAAGATATAGAGAGCTTTATTTACGATTATGTTTTTCAAGGTTGTATAGTTCAGTTCTGATCAGATTTCTTGAACATTTCTAGGAACATTTTCTTTAACATTAAATTCATTAAGTACCAGTGAGTTCATTTTTGGTTCTGAATAATATTTTCTCTATAGTGAATTAATTTTCATTCACATATTAAAACTATGTTTATTCAGAAAGTACAACTTTCGGCAGTACAGCATATCAGTATATAAAAAACTAGACTTTGACCCGTGCGTGCACGGCCATTGCATATCGGACATTTTCGAAATAGGTACATCGACACACCTTATTAATGACATTTACATAACAAAGCTATAAGCCTACAATAATGCTATTAATTTCCTACATTTTCCTTAGTTTGAATAATTTAACTGTGTCTCGGGAAAGGCCTTCACCCGGACCAGAGACATAAATTATGTCTCTGCCCGGGCCTCGCCACAGTTAGAATGCCTCTCTTATACCCGTAATGTAGCAGAACATTGCAGAATCGCTCCGGAACGATTTTGAAGAAAGTTAATGAAGTTGCCTTGAAAATAACAGTCAAATTCATCACAACAAACCTTTTTGAGGCTGCAAATACCTTTCAACTAAAAATTTTCATCCAAAGAATTCAACACCTTTTCACCAACGTACACGTATTTTCTTTGTAATACTGGGTCCGTATGATATGATTCATTTTTACGATAAAACATATTCTATCTTCACTCTCCTAACAAATATAATGTAACTTTTTTGTATGTAATCAAATATTTTTTGTCAGCACGAAGACAAAAGTAAGTACTTAGTTGAAATGTATATTTGTTATTTTATACTTTCTCTCATAAGAAATTATTTATACATGTATATGAACAGAATATATAGCAAAAGTCCAATGAAAATTTACCCGTATTTGTATTATCATTTCTGATTTTATTCATTATGGAAACATAAACTAAAGATCCCGTTAGCGTTAATGTATTGCGCAAGCGCAAGATTGTAAAATCCAAAAAATCCAGGTGATTTCCGGGATTTTTTGAGGAATTTTCGTTGATTATTAATTAGCGAAGCTTAACTGAGAAAAAATAAAAACAAATTGGTAATCTTCAAGTACCAGTGATGTTTAAAATATATAAAACAAAAGACAGTATTCTTCCGATTTCTCGGTATTAAAGACCAAAAAGTTGAGTCTATTATTTTAATATAGTAGTATAGATAATTGCTATAATTCACAAGAAGTGGTATTTTGACTCCCTTAAGTCTAAAATCAATGGGGGTTCTTGGGTATTAGAGGGGTTCACACCTCCACAAAATTAGATCTTTACCTATTGCCCTGGGCAGTGTGTTATGCTGTATAAACATATGAAACATCATGGGACATTTAATTATTGTATAAACAAAAGTCCATGCCAAACATGTATAAAATTTATTTATCATTATAAGACACCTTTATTATATTTTAAACCTGGAGAAAAAGTAATTGAAATGTAATTGAAAAGTAATTTAAAATACACAATATTTTTTGGAATGTATTTAAATACATTCAATTACTTGTATTTGAAGACAGACTCAATTACAAATTACTTTCAATTACTTTGAAAAATGTAATTAATTAAACTCAATTACAAATACTTTTTTTTCAATTACCCCATCCCTGTAGTCTATATATTATCATATATGAGACACTTCCGGCGCTGTAGAAATTTCATCAGAACGGTAACGCTAGATTAATAGGAATCATTTGACATTCACTTAATAACTTCAGGCATTAATTACTTTTATATATATAAATTCAAAAAAAGAAAAAGTGCGTTGCTTGTCTGTAAAAAAAATTAAATGGAAACATGATAGAATACAAACAATACCAGTTAGACATATTTGATCAAACATTGATTTTTTTCTTGATGATCCTATGAGCAGTGTGTAGTATTAAAAAAGCAAATATGTAATTACCATTTTTGACGAATTTGATTTTAATTCAGTATATGTAATTACATAGACAGTATAAGGAGAACATCTGACTGACAACGGACTTGAAGGATGTACACCGTTTTATCAAGAAAAATTGAGCAGGTGCTAACACTCAACTCTCACGGAAAGAAGAGGTTTTAAAAGAATTTATTAAAAGGTACATGTACACATGTATATGGATCAGTTCTATGGGAAATTTATAGCTATGTGTAACTGATTTAGTTGTTTTATATTTTTAAAGCGAATATATGAAATCTATTATAAAACAATTTGATTTATAATGCCCTTTTGTTATTCTAATATAATTTTCATGTTTAGACATGTTTACATTGACCATAAATGTCAAAAAAGTCAAATAAAAAAAGGTTCGTCAATGAACATCGGGAAGATCAAGCAAAAATTAAGTACTCAGGAACTAGTATACAACCCTACTTTTAATATATGTGCAAGTATTTCTTCAATGAAGTATTTTAATTATTTTGTTGTGTCTTATATAAGTATGTACATTGTACTTAGATCCACTCCTCGTACACGTGTGAGGTTAAATTGTCAAGGTAGACGAATACAAGCAGCAACTACAAGGTGCACCAAATGGAAATAATAGATGTATGTAATACATGTAGTTGTATGACGTTGTCCATTGAGAAAATGTTAAGGGCGCCGGGTCTTTTTACATATGTATTTATTAATCAGAGTAAATACATACTCCAATGAAAACTGAGTGATTTTGTTTTTGTAAAAGAAACGGAAACGTAACGTTATATCTTATAGTGTTATTTGAGTTAGTAAAACATTGGAAAAAGGGAGGTGATATCCAGAAAACCAGTTTTGTGCCGCTTTTAAGTTAGTCTGTAAACTGAACACAATTAAATTTTAATAGCGAGCCTGGATATAAAATTGAAAAATAAGAAATCTAAAATTATTCGAATACAATTTAATTTCTTGTTACTATTCTATAAACATAATAGTCCTTTAATAACTGTTAGTTTAAATATGTTGAATCCTATTAGAAATTCTTAAATCTTTTTGGTTCACTGGAAACAATTGCATTCTTATTTTACTGTTCCATTAATAACAGCACAACAGAAATCACATTTTAAGAAAGACTCTATTCGAACAAAGTATTTCGCCACGTTACGTATTAAAGCAAAGCTGCGTTTTTACTATTTAATGAAGATACGTTAAAGTAATTTATGTATTGAAAAGTTGTCATGACAAAGAGCAATTTTTTAGGCACAATAGCCCCTAAACGCTAACCCTGTGTGAATTTTACAATCATTTTTCATGATGACTAAGCATCATTGGTTCATTGGTTTCCTTAATTCTTATGTTAGGAAATGCAAACTAATTTAAATTTATAAACTGCACCCAATTTCACAGATTTTGCTGATAGTCTAAGCTCCCTATAACTGGAATCCTAAATTGGACATTATTACCTTTTATCTTTATCTATTATCTTTTTCTTTCAAATATTGCACCATATTTTTGGTCAAAAATGGTCTAGTTTTTTATAGAAAAGAAGGTGAAAGTGTAAAATGCATACGCGCGACGCACAACTACAGACGAGATTCAACTGAAATACTGAACAAGTATTCCTCTTAAAGGAATGATCGGCAATAATGATATATTGATAGCTAGTTTGATGTAAAATAATTAAAGAAATACTGCATTTTTACAAAATATAGAATATTTTGAATCTGTACACCATAATTTCATCATTATATAAACCGTCAACAAATTTAATTTTGAAATAAATTTGGGGAAAGCCGTTCGTAAATTCCTTGTCTAGTTTTATATTCTTAACGTAATTATTAAATGTTAATGTATCTTCTTCTTCTTCTTCTTCAGAATACTGAGTAGGGCTCTTCAAAGAGCAATAACACGTATACGAAGGAAGAAATGTATTAAAATAATTTAATGCGACTAAAAAACATTGAATGCCATCATAACTTGCTACTGAGATCGCATTATAACGTAACCTTGTTTATAAAACAAGCCGTCTTCCTAGCTACTATTATGCAACATCAATAGATCGAGGTCAGTTCATGTATTCTTATGATTGAGGTCAGTTCATCGAGGTCAACTGCATTACTGAATGAATCTTTCGATCGAAATTCTTACGCGTGAGACAAAATGTGCATTCTTAAATTAACAGGTCGAACTGTATTTTATGTATGTTTGCATCTTTTAAGGTAAATGAATTGAAATAAAACTGAGTAAAATGCTATATAAATACTAAACCAAACTTCAAGTTTTTATAAGAACTACTTATGCAAGCGGAATGTGTGCGCACGTGGAGGCATTTGCCGGATGCCTCATATGGACGCAATAGTGATCGGCCGAAGCCGATCACAAAAATATAATCTAGGTGACTCAAAGGGAACCAAAAACGTTCTTGATAATTTGGTTTGAGTACTCGAAAAAATGATGCAGAAGTTTGCATTTGTATTGAAATGAGACCCGCCTGCTATGCATGTGTGTTTATAAATAAACATTGTCAGTGATAAATGTTTCAGCGGTAAAAGTGGTTTAATCAAAAGTTTTAACTTTCAAGTACGTGTACATTGCTCTGAATTTGTTGCCTAATGAACATTTATGATTTTCACATTTAGAAACTAACCAAACTTCTAAATGATGATTAAACTTCAGCCATCTTTAACCATATTCCTCATTCTGATATGGTGGAGATTAAAGGAAATAGTCAAACTACCAGGTAAGAACGCTAAGCGTTTGCCTTTGTTGAATCGTTAGGAAACTGAGATTTTGAAAGACAGACAGCAAGATGAAAGGATTGCAAAATATATTTTGTTAGCAAGACAATAAAAATATATTAATCTGTAACAACTGGAGAGAAAACCAAGTCTAATTTTCTCTTATGAAGGAAGTTTCTTTTTTTTTATTAAACGCTCACATATCAGAATAAACATAACACAAACTATATATGATATGAGTCAAATTTTGCCCTCATAGTTTGTCATTCTTTAAAGTGTTTTGAATACATTAAATTATTATGTTATTTTTACATATATAGAGTTGATATAAGTTATATTTTTCAAGATTTTATTTGATTTATTTGCAGTCACTGACTGAACGTGACATTAGGAGTGACACTTTTTTTCCTAATTCAATCAAAATTAGTCAAAGATTGAAGTTTTTCTCAGCGCAGCTTTAAACAGGCAAAATTTATTAGATTTGGCGAGATACATCTCTATAGAAATTTTTTGTTTGTTCAAGCATGCGCTCAATGCTTTCTGAAAGAAAAACTGCTTAAAAACAAGATGTTTAATGCTAAAGATATGAAAATGGCGGGAAATAGTTAATTTCATGATGTCATATTTCTAATTTGTGGGCACTTGAATCAAAATGGAAATTGAGAAAAATCTTTCCCTATAAATCTGTACAAAAATGACAGAAAAATGATGATGTTCATTTTAAGGGGCTGTTTAAGGCTAAAACATCTACCACCCCCATTTAATATCAAAGACACCAAATAACTCTATTTATATTGCCCCAAGATGAAAAAATTACAATAACAAACTGTCAGCCATCTCAAAATTCCATAAGATGAAATAAAAATTCAAAGCAGAGATGGACCTAGGAGGAGTGAGCATCCTCTACTGACCGGTCACACCCGCCGTATGCTCTTTGTCGTAATCAGGAATAAACCAGAAAACTCCGTAGACAATTAGTTGATCAATTATGGTCTAACAATTAGTATGAAAAACGTCAGTCAATATGCAACCCAGTCGAAGATTGTATTTGCTGAAAAGGTCGTTGTATCGACCATAGAACTTATGAAAAGATGACTTCAAACGAGACTGTTAATAATCCTGTTTTATCAACTTGTTTGTCAGTAGCTTGCCTCGCCTTAGAAACTGTTCATACGAAGAGCATGCCCTTGTGTATCGAATTAACTGAGTGACAAAAACACCATATGCAGGTGATGAAGGTATATTGCTACATAAGTTAGAAGGCGGATTATTGATAAATTGAAGTCATCGCGTTTATCATAAAGTTTTGTTGCTGGGTTACCATCAATGTCCATTTCAAGTAAAATATCCAAATAGTAAACAGATGACGCAAATTCAGTGGTATCTTTTGTTTCAGTTTCACTGGGATATATCGAGCTGATGTAAGTATGGAGATAACAATTGTTAATTGATTATACGTCGTTGATATACCTGAATGTTGAGTTGAAGGCCACCGCAAGTGATTTATTTTTTTCACGTACAAGTTTTTGAATAATTTCTGCTTCATAAGAATACAAAAATAGGTCTGCTAACAACAGGGTTGGCAGGTAAATACCAGTGCTGGGAAATACCGGTATTTTCCGTCCTGGTAAATACTACTGATTTTCACTAAACTGGGAAATACTGGGAATTACAAATTTATAATTTTTATTTCTGTAATTTTCTCAATGTTATTTTTATATTTAGGATATTGGATATAAACAATAAGCATCAAAACACAATTTAGCATACATTGCCATTTCACTGTCAGTTTACGAATCTTAAATTCACCAGATCACCTATTCCCAAAGGCTTCTATAGCATACAAAGTTTATACTTTGTAAATACTAGAATACAAAGTTTAGTACAGTAAATGTTACAAGTAACAATTTGATAATCACACATTTTTAAATAAATAATTAACTATTGACAGTTCTGTGCTCTTGGAAGATATATACTTTGAGTGGTGTTATTTTGCTTTCAGGTGTGTTGCATACTGTGGTAGTGACTCAAATCACAGTTTATTTTTCATAATTTTCTTGGCCCATTTTCACATACACCAAATAACCAGAAAATGAAATAATTTTAATTCATTGTTTATGATAACTGTATAAATGCACCTATATCTGATTTAGGTCTTAAAAAAATTAATAACAATGGTGTTTGAATGGACCATGTTTGGAATATTTATAAGATAACCTATGCATTACATGCCAGTCAAAACTTGTTAGAATCAAAGACAATTATAAAATGTCATTGCTGACAAGGTGTACATCCCAATAGAATTCATTAAGACTAAGTATGAAGTACTATAATATGTAATTTTACTTTATCTCCTAGTATTTCCCGGGAAATACCAGTAATTCTCGGGAATTACCAGTATTTCACACCGTCCTGGGAATTATGAGTATTTCCCGCTTTTTTGCCAACCCTGGCTAACAATGGGGCAGAATTGGTACCAATGGGAATTCCAACCGATTGTTGGAAGACTTGATTTCAAAAATTAACATACTAGATTCTGTCTATCAGAAACTCGAGCATGACTTCAGAGAATTTGTGTGTGCAATCAGAATGGTTTTTAACAAATATAATAAACAAGAAATTGATTTATTATCAATGCATTCAAATTATCTAAAAGAAATAAAAATTATTTTAATACTTTTTAAAATAAGCTTAGAAATTAATTCAAATGTAAGTAATTTGCTTTATGTTTCGGATGAGGCAAATTTAAATAGAATTTTTCCTAAG
Source organism: Magallana gigas (assembly GCF_902806645.1). Classification (NCBI taxonomy): domain Eukaryota; kingdom Metazoa; phylum Mollusca; class Bivalvia; order Ostreida; family Ostreidae; genus Magallana; species Magallana gigas. The sequence continues at coordinate 9,327,830 of NC_047567.1, read as the reverse complement.
ATTCCACCAATGTCCTATTGATGACCCCAAGATCCCGCAAATGTCACATTGATGACATTACTTACAAAATGTTTTTCTTAATACTGGCATGTTTTATGTTACATTTTTAAAATCAAGGTTCATGTTTATTATAATGTTTAAATTACCTCCAAATATAGTGCTAGTTATAAAGTATTTTTATTTTGTGATAAGCTACCATAAATATTTGGTGTAAAAGTATTTTGACCATGAACAGCTCTTTGTTAATTAAAATAAAATGGTGTCTATTTATAACTTGTTTCTAATAATTTCTAAAATTTTAAATAAATATAATTATGGCAAAACCTCTTGAAAGCGATTTAAATGAGGTTAAAAAACATTTTATTCTCAATGTGTTTGTATAAGGTTTTCGTAAGTGAGTGGCTTAAAAAGTAAATATGCTGACTTTTGCTTTTAAGGAATTTGAAAATATATTTTCTTTTTTTATATATGTCTCTTAAGCTCTGGCAATTAACTGCTAATATTTTCAGGCAATCTTGTTTATAAGTTTCACCCAAAAAGTAAATAAGCTTCGGCACATATGAAAATTGCAAGGTATCCTAAACATATAAAAGTTTCAGAGTTGGAAAATATATACAGATACATTCCGAAGAATATTCCAGAGAGATGTATTTTGTGAGAATTAGATTAAGGATTTATTCAATCTCTAACTCAAACATATGTTCATGGGCCACATCGCTTACCCAGGCAGCGATATGCAAGATAAATTCAGCTTAACGAAGTCATAAAACACAATATCTAGACAATGTAATATAATACATGTAGATCCTGTGTAAAGAAAAATCCATACATGTTTCAGTTTTTCTGGCCAATTTATTTCTTTAAAAGAATTCAGGATTTTTCTATAGATATTCCATGTAAAAGTTCACCCCCCCCCCCCCCAATGTGGCCCCATCCTACCCTCGGGGGTCTTGATTAAAACAAACTTAAATTTACTCTACCTGAGAATGCTTCAACAAAAGTTTCAGCTTTTTTGGCCATTCGTTTTTTTTTGGAAGATTTTTAAAGACTCTTTTCTATAAGGTCCTATCTAAAAAAATGTAACGTCATCCACATTGTGGCCTGAACTTAATCCTGGAGGCCATGGTTTGAACAAACTTGAATCTACCCTTGAATACTTCAAAAACAAATTTTAGCTTTCCAGTCTGATAGGTTTTAGGGAAGAAGATTTGTAAAGATTTATTCAAAATATATTCTTACGATAAACTTTGACCTCCTTTTGTGGCTCAACCCTACCCGCAGAAAGGGGGGGGGGTCCTGATTTTCACAACTTTAAATAAACAATATCTGAGGATGCTTCCACACAAGTATCAGCTTTTCTAGCTGATTAGTTTCTGAGAAGAATTTTAAAAAAACAACTTTATATATTCCCAAGGTTTTTGGGAAGAAGATTTTTAAAGGATCTTCTCTATATATATTCCTATATAACGTCACCTCCATTGTAGCCCCATTCTACCCATGATGGTCATGGTTTTGAACAAACTTAAATCTAATCTATCTAAGGATGATCTGTCCAGTCCGTTTGTTTCTTCTAAGAAGAATTTTAAAGATTTCTTTGATATATAATATTATGTAAAAATTTGACCACCCATTGTCTCCACTACCTATCCGCAGATGTTCATAAGCTTAACAACTTCATTTAAACAATACCTGAGGAAGCTTCAACACAGTTCTCCGCTTTCCTGGCTGATTAGATTTTGAAGATTTTTAAAGATTTACTCTTTATATTTCTAAACAAAAATGAGACTTTTGGGTCTCGGATTTCCACAACTTTGAATTTACATTACCAAAGGATGCTTTCACACAAGATTCAGCTTTCCTGGCTGATTGATCTCTGAGAGAAAGTTTTTTAAAGATTTTCTCAATATATTTTTACGTAAAATTATCATTACCTGAGGACACTTTTATGTAAGTTTCATTTCTCTTGGCCAAATGGTTCTTGAGAAGAAGATTTTTGTAAATTTCCCAGACAAAAAATCGATAATTATTAATCGCTCCACCTTAGAAAATGGTTTTTTCCTTTATTTTTACAAATCTGAATTCCCTTTGCCTAAGAGTGTTTTGTGCTAAGTTAAGTTGAAATTACCTTGTGGTTCAGGAGAAAATGTTGAAAATATGAAAAACGGACAGATAAACAGACCAACGGAATAAACAGAAGAAATGTGATCAAAGTAGCTCACGTGAGCTTTCAACAGGCAACGTCCTGTTCCATTTTAAGTTTTGTCCCAATGTTTCTCTCGGTGCATTTTTGTTTAGGTTCCGGAAGTTGTTCTTTTCTCTTCGCTTGTTTAATCCAGCTTTAATCCAGCTTTTGGTATGGCAACCTTTAGAATAACGTTTTTGTTTCAAAATATGCACTCCTCTCCTCATCGCCTCATCCTTATGCAGTTTACTTAAGGACTGGACAGAGGTTGGTCTCGGAAACTTTTAGGTATATTCTTGTTTTCATTTCTGTAGAGAGTAGCTATCAGCAGACAGTACACATCCTTTTCGCGTATCTTTAACTCCGTTATAAATTCGGCTTTCCGAGTTTTGGCTAGAGTCTCTATATTGGAACCTTCAGTGCTCGTTTTATCTATAAAATTGATAAGAAAATTGTTCTTCATTTTGTGCGTTTTCAAGTCTTGACTGTCTCTGTGTCTTGACTTTAAATTCTGGTTTAATCACATAATCTTTCCGTATGCTGATCTCTCTTGCAAGTTTTATGAAGCTTTGATATTGGTCATGGAATAGAATGTCTCATTCGCCAGTTCAAAAACCTCTTCTAGTCTATCTTCTATACCATCGCGTCTTTGATTTCTCTGGTTAGGTCTTCTTTATAGTACCTATGTGTAGTTAATCGAATCATAAAGATCGCAAAGTGTTTTGAGGTTTTGATATTCCCTGCAGAATTTCGCTTGTGCTTACATTTGAGAAAGGTTGTCCTGTTGATTATGTTCTATTGAGGATATCGAGAAAGTCGATTCAACCTTTTGTTTTCTTGATGGCTGCGTTAATGTCCCAGGCAGTATAACGGTTAAACTTAACACTGCGTTAAGTGCCGAAACGAAATAACTGGAAATCAAGCAATGGAAGCGGCACAAGTTAACAGATTAGATGAAAGTTCCAAGGAAAATAGTTTGTTCTTTTACTATGTTCTAAGCAAAAGGCAGTTTATAAAAAATACACAATTTCACATGATAATGCTTAATGGGTCAAGTATGGAGCAATAGACAAAAAAAAAACTTGCACAATACATCTTCAGCATGCATAGTTCCCTCTCTATTTTTATTAACTTTTTGTTTAGAATTGATACTGTTTTATAGATTTGGAATAGGCGGGGAATTTTTTTAAAAAAAGCAAAACAAAATTAGATAAACAAAACAAAGGAAAACAAACAAAATCTTTGAGGGAGACATTCTATTCAGTAGACAATCGTATTTTTTTTGTTTCTGTGGTAAGATTTTCACTAAGTGGCTCTTTCACATCAGCAGTGGCTTGATTCAGACCTACAAACACCAGACATGAATAGTTGAACAGAATGAATAAGATATACACATTAGATCTTATTAAATAATCTTTATAACAGATGGTGACTTTTATAATATAACAATTAAGAGCCATATTCACTTGAACTGATTCGTCTTTTTCTCAGTAGTTTCTTTATTGACTCCATCACACCACCAGTGGCTTGATTCAAATCTGCAAATATTATATATACATATAGTTAAATTTCTAACTATAGGACACTAGGATGTATCAGATAACACAGCTTATTGTGTCGAAAATTCAAACACGCCAAGAAAATTCTTCTTCAATGGCGTTCTAAAGGTGACGGTTTTATTGTATTTGACGGCACTGAAAATGAGATAATGGAATATTTTGACATAGGCAATGGTTGTCATACATGTAAACATCTCAAATTTACTTTTGAAATTGCTCGCACGCGGGGGTGTTAAGGAAGCATATGGGCAATTTATCATCTTATTTTGACTGTTATATTCAAAATCGTGAAATTAAAAAATCATTTTGAATAAGATCCAAAACTTAGTATTATCCTTTAAAATAGATGTCAGTGCAATAAAATCGGGTAGTACATAACTGCCACATTGGTGCATTATCACGTGACAACTATAAATAGCTTATGTATATTCCTTAACATAAAATGAGATAGAACAACACTACCCCGCGGTTTCAAAAATAAAATAAACATACCAAGTGAAAGCAAAACATCTCAGTTTAATCAAATCCGCTGCTAGAATCCTATGTTTTTCCTTATTAAAAAGTTATTTATCCGGTTCTCGTAAAACCTTCCCAACTTTTAAATAGTTTGTACGGAAAACGGCAAATTGAATTAAAACAACACACAACATGGGATTCTAGCAGCACTTTTCAATTTAAGCATTGATCAAACTAACGATACGTATAAAATTTCAAGTTCAATATATACGGGGTAGTGTTGTTCTAGTCGGATCTTTATATCGTAAACAACGACAGAGGAAAGCCTGGCCGAGAAATAAAAGCAAATTTACATACCTTTTAGCGAATGATTGATAAAACTAACATCTCCCCCTGTATTTTTATGTTCAATTCTCAATAAATCACACCACAATACTTTATTAGAGTTCTTAGATTAGTTATATTTTGAATATGTTTACAATGCTTTCCGATCAAATTCACACGACATTCAACTTTTAGTCATGACGTCATCAATGTGTAAATCTACGTAATACAAACTAATTTCTGGAAAAAAAAATGTCTTCAGTATTTTTAATTTTTTTTGATCTACGTTTCGTTGCTTAGATATTTGAATATGTACATAATAACTAAGATTTGTGATTCCACGGAATTACATGTAACTCAGATTCCATATGCTTCCTTAACACCCCCGCGCAACTCTTGCGTTTTCCGTTTTTTAATTTTAACTGTTGGCCTTATTGAAGGCAAGGCTAGGTTGCACCACTGATGTATTTCCAATAATTTCAAATTTGACACGGGTTAAAATTTAAAAAAAATTATATAATTTTAGATTTAAAAATCAAACTTCAAATGTGTAATTTAAATTTTATTGTTTAAATTAAATTTAAAGCTAAACCTTAGGATTTAACACTGCGACACATAGTTGAAAGACCATATTGTGAGACGCATAGAATCAGCAATTTATTGGATCTATTATTTAAACCGTACGTTTCCAAAAATTATATGAGATACCGTTGATTCAACAAGATGTCATTCTAGTATCATTTGATGTAAGCAACCTTTATTCTAACATCCCACATGAACTCGGACTAGTAACCATTGAACACTGGATCGATAAATTCCCAGACCTACTTGTACTTCATGACCGTTTCTGGAAGCTTTTCATTTTACAAAGTTTAAAATTTATTTTGGTACACAATTTCATGATGGGATAACATATAAAAAAGTACTTGAAAAACTATGGAAACTAAAGTTGTCCCAACCTACGTTACACTTTACTACAAAGCTAATCGGGCCACGTACGTTTCACATATGTTGGAACTTAATACATGTTCAACATACGTTAAACATACGTGGCACACACGTAAAGTCAAATCGTACGTTACACATACGTTGAGAAATACATCGTTATCATACCTGTGATAACATACGTTCAACATACGTTTAACATACGTTTAACATACGTTTAACATACGTTAGATTTTACATATGGTAAATGTATGTGAACCATATGTTTTACATATGTAGATCTCAACCACATGTTTAAAGTATGTTAATGAAGACATGGTTAACATGAGTTCTAACAACCGCATATTACATGTGCGTTAACAATATATTTTTTACATATGTGTGAAGGTATGCATCTGAATAACATTATATAAATAGTGCCTGTTTGGGAGGGTAACAATTGAAATTGACACCCCGAGAAAACCATTGTCAACCGAGGCGAAGTGGAGATTGACAATGGTTTTCGAGGGGTGTCAATTTCAGCTGTTTTCCTCCCAAACAGGCACTATTTATTTTGTTATACTGAATGTCTTAATTTTTAAGAAAATTTTACTGCTTTTATATAGGAATAACGTGAATTCTACAGCGAACCGTACGCGCATAATTTTCGCGCATGTAACAATTTGTAATGTTACCCGTTGCTAAGTCCGTTGATAACGCTGAGGGTAATAGGACGGATTATGAACTGCGTCTTAACCAATCAGATTTTAGTATTAAACATGAAAGTATAAAAATAAAAATTATCTCAATGCACGGATTTAGAGGACCCCCCCCCCCCCATTGGAAAAATGAAAATGTTTTAAATTTATACTGTAAAATTATCGCAAATATTCCTTGAACCCCCACCCCCTTCCTCCCGGCAAACACAATTATCCTTCAGACCCCCCTCCCTGGAAAAAAAATTCTGGATCCGCGCATGATCTGCATGTACATGACTGATGTTCCTTTATCACTATTTATGTCCTGATTTAAGACGGAATCGGTTTTAGTTTTATTGATGACAAAACATACGCCACATTTTTACGTCACGGGGGTAGAAGATCGAATTGCAGGATAAATTAAGCAGAGGTAAGAATTGTCCAGTATTCGTGTTTATTTACCTGCATTTGAAAATTATATTATACAATTACCGAATGCGATGGCAAAAGAGTATACATGTAGCACGGGACTGTAACTGTGTCGCCCGGGAAAATTATTGTTGAATTAATGACGATAAAAATGAAGTCTCCCCATAGAGATGCAACTGAGCAGCTATTTGGTTTAGTAATATGGAAAAAACAATTCTTATGGAAACCCATAAAATATATGTCGATCTTGGATAAGACGCATTTGAAAACAAAATTTTTGAAAGTAATTAAAAATAGAGCAAATCATATGCAAAATAACAAGTAGGTCTTCCATTGCAACTAAGTGAAATGATTACTGAACTGCCTATATTAAGTTATACTCTTATTGCGTGGTTATTGAAACATTTTTATAGGCATACAGTGGCTGCTTGACATATCCCTGGGAGAGGACATCAACTAGCTAACACAGTCAATGACAGATGTCTCTTGGAATTGATAAAATCATAATGTAAGTACACAAACCATTGCATTTCACAATTTAAGCATCTTTAAAGGGTCCTCAACACCGCTGGGAAAATTTTTACTATACGAACCCAACCTAATATATTACATGAAGGTATGGTTTTCTTGCATGTGTTCAACTTTAAAAAAATGGAGAAAAAATAATTTGTAAAATTTAATATTTTTCATTAAAACAAAATACCCAGCAATATTCTAAATTGGGAATTGAAGGTCGGTAGATTAAAGCAACAACCGTTGTGCTAAAGATATATACAACTTTCTTCGCTATATATGCTGTTTAATAATGAGTTAAAATCGCTATGTTGTGACGTACTTCTTTAATAGTACACCTCACTGGATGTTCAGGATCATTAATCTGCTGTATGACATTTACATTTGTATTTCTTAGCAAGTGTCAAATAACTTTGAAAAATTTTCATACTCATATTTGTGTGCATGAATGTCATCATTTAATTTGGTTTATGTTATAATACTAATACAAATGTACTGAAAATGCAACTCATTTTGATATATCTAATTATCTAATGCATGCATTTTATTTGGTAGCAAATGGATATGATACAGAAGTTTTGATGTAGCCTGAAGATTTTGGAATGAATGATACAGGATCCAAAGGTTTTTTCCGAGTTCAAAGACAGTTGCAATGTGGTTGTTAATTTAGTGACAGATTAAGGTTATTCAATTTAGATAAGAATAAATACAGTCATGTATCCAGTCCCCCCCCCCCAACCCCATCCCCCAACCCCACCTATTTTTTATTGCAGCAAAGATTTTTCTTAAATTTACATAAAAAAAGTGAATTATCAAGGAGTTGCCCCCCCCCAAACACACACACACACACACACACACACACACACACACACACTTATGACAATGTGAAACTATATGTTTTTTAGAAAATCTTTTTACCCAAATGATTCAAGCTTATTGGCATCCAAAAAATATTTATCTGTGTACATTGTTTTATTTAAAAACTCTGACGATTGTATGCACTTAAGTTTGAATTAAAATTTTACAAAGAAGTTCAACCAAGCATTGGCATGGGAAAACATTAATAGGAGGCCCACGGGCCACATCGCTCACCAGAGCAACAACAGGCATGATAAAATCAGCTTCATGGAGTCATAATACAAAGTGTCTGGACAAAGTGGTATTATACATGTAGATCCTATACAACAAAAAATCCGTTTCCCCCTGGATATTCTTATATTTATAATCAAGTCGTTTTTCTAACAAGATGATTTAATAGTAATATCACATTTAGCATTGCAGTTCTCAAAAAGACCCTTAACAATTGATCATATACAGGATATACCTACAACAAAGTCTGAACCCCTTGTGAGGCCCAATAATCGTCAAGGGACCAAAGTTTAAACAATTTTAAAGAATAAGGAATATATAAATAAGTAAAAGCATATCTAATAACATTTCAGTTTTTGTGAATAATTAAAATGTTTTCCTTTGTATAACTGAATCACCAATGTGGCCCCATCCTACTCCTAGATATTGTGACTTGAACAAATTTGAATCTATACAAAATGAAGTTGCTTTCACTAAAGTTACAGCTTTTCTAGGCATAGGTTTGGGTTTTTTTTAATTTCAATGATATTCCTTTATATATTCCAATGTAAAAATTTGTATCCCCCCTTGTTACCCCATCCTACCCCCAGGGAATCATGATTTGAATAAACTTGAATTTTCACAACCTGATAATGCTTCCAAACAAGTTTCAGCTTCCCTGCCCAAATGGTGTTTAAGAAGATTTACACCATATAGTCGACCCCCCCCCCCAAGAGTCATGATTTTCACAACTTTGTCATGTCATTACCTGAGAATGCTTCCATACAAGTTTCAGCTTTCCTGGCCGAATGGTTTCTTAGAAGAAGATTTTAGAGATTTACTCTATATATTGCTATGTAAAAATTCATACCCCCCCCCAATGTGACCCCACCCTAACCACGAGGGTCATGATTTTAACAACTTTGAATTTTCACTGCCAGAGGATGCTTCTGCATATGTTTCAGTTTTCGCGGTTTAATTATTCCTGAGAAGAAGATTTTTAAAAATTTACTCTATATATTCATATGTAAAAATGCAACCCCCATTGTGGCCTCACCCTACCCTCGGGAGTCACATTTTTCAAAACTTTAAATTCAAATACCTGAAAATGCTTCCACACAAGTTTAAGCTTTCCTGGCAAAATGGTTCTTGAGAAAAAGATTTTTAAAGATTTACTCTATATATTCCTATATAAAAATTCAAACCCCATTGTTGGCTCAATGCTACCTTAGGGAGACATGATTTTCACAACCTTGAATCTACACTACCTGAGGATGCTTCCACATACATATCAGCTTTCCTGACCAAATGGTTCTTGAGATGAATATTTTTAAAGATTTAGTCAATATATTGCTTTTTAAAAGTTCAACCCCCATGGTGGCCCCACCCTACCTCCAATGGTCATGATTTTAACAACCTTAAGTGTACGCTACCTAAGGATGCTTCCACATAAGTTTCAACTGTCCTTGTCTAATGAGTAGAAGGTGTTTTTTTTAAAGATTTACTCTATATATTCCTATGTAACTAGTCGTCCCCTCCATTGTGGCCCGATCGTACCCATTGGGATCATGATTTTTACAACTTTGAATGTACACAACCTTTCACATAAGTTTAAGCTTTCAGCTTATTGCTTTCTAAGAAGATTTTTAAAGATTCACTCCATATATTCCTATGTAAAATGACGACCCCCATCCCCCAACTCAAGGGTGATGGTTTTTCACAACTTTGAATCTACACTACCTGAGGATGCTTCCACGAAATTGGCGAAGTGGTTCTTGAGAAGAAAATGTGAAAAAGTTTACAGATAGATGGACGGACAGACAGACGGACGACAGAAAAAATGTGATCAAAATAGTTCACTTGAGCTTTCAGCTCAGGTGAGCTAAATAGTAAGATGTTGGAGCTGGACAGAAATCAGAATGAATATAAATGAGGTAAAAATTTATATATATATTTTGTCACCCTTGTGATCGACTTTCTAATTTGCCTGTTCTCTCTCTCTCTCTCTCTCTCTCTCTCTCTCTCTCTCTCTCAGAGCTTGCAAATAAAAGACAGAATTATTTACAATTGTAAGCTTTCTTCATGTTGTATTTGCAATAAAAATCTAAATGAATCTTGTTCTTCTTAAACACTATTGTTGAAGAAAAAAGCAACTGAGGCATTTGTAAATATAATTTTGCATTAAAATTCATTCTCTTTTTCAGAGATTATTAAAGCACATCAAAATGACAGCAATATAAATCTAAATGTAATCATTTGAAGAAATTAAATTCATTTTTAATCTCGAGACTGTCTATTTTCTCTAACTCTAATTTAAGATTAACAAAAAGCTGGAAATACAAATTGAATGTTTCCAAAGACCCACTGAAGCTACTGAGTAATCAATTTAAGTGGTTCAAACAGCAAGAGATTTATATCAAGAATGAACTGAAAAATTAAAAATATTCAAGTCATTTAATTTTAAGCAACGTTCATGTGATACGTGTGTAATTCATATGAAAAACGTACGTTGGATCTACATAGTTTACGTTAAACGTATGGAATGGATCACGTATGTCTAACACACGTGTAACATACGTTTCACATAAAAATTATGTTTATTAACGTATGCTAAACGCACGTGGTACTTAAATCACGTTAAACGTTGATGAAGTCACAGACGTATCACACATTTTTAACGTATATGAAACACATGTGGCACATTTTGCTGTTTAGGATTTTTTGATGAAAAATTATATAAAAAACTGAAGGAACAATTTAGTGTTGACTGTAAAACTTTTCATACAACATTAATGGAAAAGATTAAAGGATGGCTGGTTTTGTTTTTTCATTTGGACTAAAACAAAGGATGAATTACACACATATTACGATATTTTAAACAATTTGAACAACCATTTGGAATGTACAATGGACTGCAGTGAAGAAAAACTCCCATTTCTTATTGTTATGGTCATAAAAAGAGGAGACAAAATTATTACCTAAATTCACATTGTTGCATTGTTTGAATAAAAACAGTACTTGTTGTTGTTTTAAGAATAAATAGGCAGTATATATTCTAAAAACAACGACAAGTACTTCTTATCATTCAGTAAAAAAGTTACAAAATGAAAAAAAGCACGATCATGCCCGGTAAAAACCCAAACTAATTTTTCTGATACACGCACGATCCTGCACGTTAAACGAACGATCACCCAAGTAACACGAACTATTTAACACGATTGGCTTGTCAACAATAACGTTGTTACCACTGTAGAAGGGAGTCATTCCTGTTTTTTTATGTGAAACATGTAGGTCCAATATTGTTGTAAGATGTGCTTGGAAGTCGGATTCAAAATGGTGACTGTTGACAGGTATGCTCACTATTCGTGCAAGAAGAAAATAGGGCAGACGGTAAGTGAAATAGTGTGAAAATGACATGGATGGGAGATGGGGTGGTACAGACTGACAGGGAGGGGACACGTTATATTACAGGTTGCACCCTGTCCCAGGGGGTCATACCTCTGCAGGGAACACGGTAGGGTGGAGTCTAAATAGATTAAAATGAGGAAAATTTTGACATTGCACAGGGGGTTCGATTACACATTTTATTGACCAGAAAAAGATATGGGTGTTATTTTGGGAAAATTTTTAACCTTAAAGTTCTTCCTTAAATCTAACAAGTAGTTTCAAGTCATTTTCAAATCATTTTAATCCAGGTGCAAATTATATTTTTCCCGCAAAAGAGTGGGATGACAGTTTCCCCACCCACAATTTCATGCATAAAAAAACTCTCCCCTGCAACCCAGGCGCCTCTGTACTATATAATATTGGACAAAAATCTTCTAAATTCTACACTGAGTGATCTATGCTACCTACTACAACAAAGAAATTATCCCAAATCACCAGTTGAACACGAAATTAACCCGCCATGATAGAAATGAGCTACTACCGAAAGTAAAAAAATGTGTTATTCCATATGTCCAACACACAACCCAAAAAACAAGTTTTTCCAAATTATAAAACGCAACTTTTCATTTTAATAACGGAGTCATAATATGGATGAAATTTCAGATCATTAAAAGTAAGCGACTACGGCTGTCTCTGAAAAAGATTTTAACCCTTGCCAAATTTGAAAATATCGGAGAAAGACCAGCTGTACATAAATGCAAAAACAAGATGGGCAACCTGTCCTTACCTATATGACGGCCAACAGTTAAAATTAAAAAACGGCAGACATTTCAACAAACATTCCTCTATTACATGTTAATGTTCCAATTTAATCTACGTTATAATATGTGCTGGATGTAAGAACACTAACCGGGGATACCCTCATATCGTCCAACGACAACAAATTAGTGAAACAAAATACCAGTGCACGACTGTTAGCAGATACCTCAGAAACTGTGCCAAAATAATTTTTCCGAACTTTACAGTGTGTCCTACCTAGATATTTTATAAAACAATAACTGAAAGAGAACTTGAATCAAATGAAAAACATTTCATTTAATTATATTAACCAAAGCTGAATGCATTATTATTATAATTATTATTATTATTATGGATTTCTAAATATATTTCATGTTTTAGAATACAATTCTAGAATATTTGAATATATCTTATGTTTTTCACGCACTATTACAAAATGCTTCTGCTATGAAGTCATAATGAACTCTGAAAAGTGCAACATAAACAATATGTTATATGACGTCACAATGATCATTTGCAATGTGTGTACCTATGTATTTATGGTTCTATGGTAATTGCTCAACACTCCAGTTGACGAAGATTACAATGAATCGGCATATATATATATATATATATATATATATATATATATATATATATATATATATATATATATATATATATATATATATATAAGCATTTAATCATTATTTTTTGAAAGATATGGTCTCATAACTGTAAAGGTGTGAATAGAATAACTCGCGCAAGATAATTTGTTTGCAACACCATTGTCCACATCTTTCAAAACATAATGATTTTATTGCTTATATTTACGTTTTTAACTATACCTTTCCACAAATATGATTTATTTTTAAAAAGCTGTCTTATTGAACGGGTAATGCGAAATTGCGGGAGAGCCACTGGGACAGCCGAATTATGCGAACTAAAATTTTAGTGCACAGCGTTTTAAATTCTAATTACACAACATTTTTTTTTTATATAAAAAGCACTGAATAGAATCAACAACACTAGGCATCTTTAAAGTGTCGGATCTAATATATAGATACTAAGCCAGTAAACTGAATATATAAAGCACTAAAAATGGCAAACGACACGAACAATAAAAAAAATTATTATTCTATTATAAAATTATTTTACTATATCTATTATAATTTCATAGATTAGAATCAAACTTACTTTTCAAAACGTTTTGGCCTTCTATATATCTGTATATGGCCATCGTTGTGTTGTTGAACGGCGATCCAACCCATAAGCAGTGGGTATTGACATTATAACTAAGGCCGTGTGGACTAAGATTTCCGGATGATCTTATAAGTAGATATTTCAGGAACAGACCGTTCTTGTTCAGCATCTGTATTGTGTTTGTTGCACCATCACACACCAAAATGTGTGACAGCGCGTCAGTGCAGATTCCAAGTGGCTGTAGTTCTGAATTTGGTGGACGTCCATTGTAGGAGAAACGATGCATTCCACAACGATCGGTCACCACTACAGCAATTGATAAGTCAGACACCACGACATCCCCATTGTTGTTCTCTGTTATATATATTGGCTGTCTAAATAATCCCCATCCTTCTTTGTGATGTTGTATGGTTTGTGTCAGTTGTCCACTCTGGTTGTACCGGGCTACTTTGCCTGTCCTTGTATGTATATAACACATCCCGATCAATAGATCGCCAGTGGACGGGGACCAAGTCACACATTGTGGTATCGACGTAAAGTCTGTTCTCTCTATAATTGTAGTTGTTGTTTTCCTATCCCTTAACAGTTTGTTGATGTTAGATTTCCTATTTATATAAATCAATTCATTTTCACTGTTCACTGTGTGTGATCCATACCCAGAACTACATAAATCCATCACATAATGTAAAGTCACACCTGTTGTGTTTGTCAATATGAGATTGTTTTTATGATCATTAACCCAAGCACGATCTGAAGTCACACAGGAGATGTGTTTAAAATCATGAACACCCTTCACTGTAATTAATTTATGGATCGCTGGAGCAGACATCAATTTCAGGGGAAACCTATTTTCTAAACGCCTGCGTCCTCCCTCTGTTATTTTGATTTCACACAGTGACTGAATCAAACAATCCCTGTTTAGTAATTTGGCCATGGATAGTTTGCAGGTCTGAAGTTCAAGATATATAAAAGGGAGGTGTTTTCTTTTTATGAATGAAATGAATGATAACGGATGGATTGCTGATTGTTCATATCTTTGTACATATTTTTGTAGGCGGGCTAAAAGTTTGGTCATTTCTTTCGCCTGTTTTAAACATTTGGTTTTGATATCAAAGTCACAAAACACATTGAACAAGAAATTGTGTTGTACAACGTCAATAAGTTCCTTCAGATTTATGGACTTTTGTATCATCTGAGATTGAAAGAGCATGAGTTTTGTGTGACAAAGTTTGAAATCAGCATTGATTCTTGCCAAAAGAATAGGTCTGTTAAAGAGAGCCTCACTCCTGATGGTGTGGATTGTTTCCATGTGTTGTTGTCGCTTTATGTTTATATCTAGAAGTCGGTGGAGTCCTTGCCCGTTTCCGTATCTGTGCGATTTGTCCTCAGAACAAGAAACACACACAGGAATTTGACAAATTTCACAGTATTTTTCATAGACTTTGTTCGGATGTCTCACACAGATCTCTTGTGTAGGGATAAGGTTGATTTTTTCACTAAATGTCTCAACCTTATGGTCTGCGGTTTTGAGATCTTTTACATGTTTCTCTTTACATCTGAGACACAGATCACATGGACACGATTCACAATAGTATTCTGTATTTCCCTTACAGCTAGAGCACTGATGCACTTTATATACGGTGCCTACTGTATTCATGGTGCGGAGGATTTTGTTTTCTTAAATCATAACCTGCATATTAAATGAAATAAATTTCTTACTTTAATCAATTTCAATTATGTCAAACACATTTCTCCAAACACTGTTCCGTAGAAGTGATATCAAATTATATGAGTAATAATTTAAATTTAGAACAGATGTTACTTTAGGTAAAACTATATTTTTTCTGGAAAGATAAATGGTTCTGAAGGTGGTTTAAGAAGTACGAAAGCATTATATAAATACCCCCAAAACTACTCTCTCTCTCTCTCTCTCTCTCTCTCTCTCTCTCTCTCTCTCTCTCTCTCTCTCTCTCTGACTTTCCCTGTTAGAGCTGAGATGAATTCATGCATACGTATATATAATTGCCGCAAATTTATTTACGATTTCTACGCAGGGGCGTAATGTAATTCAGATATACATATGAATGCATTATTTTTAAGATGGAATTGCACATAAAGCAAAATGATATCCAAACAATCTAAGACTACACAATTCGGACACGAGTTTCAGGTAACAAAATCAAAGGGTGTTATACCCTTGAAACGGTTCAGTTTTCAGCATTAAACATTCTATATGAATCATTACAGCTTCAGAGCAGTCGAAAATAATACGGTAAAACAACATTTTTATGAATGTCAATGTTACACATGTACGCTTGCTCTCTCAATCTTTTTACATTTCCCCTTCTATACAGGTACTCTTGCTTTTTGTTCTTTTCTGTCTCATTTTCCCAGCTATATATCTCTCTTTTTGCGCATTCTCCGCTCTTGCTCTCTATGTTAAACACCCCTGCGAATGTTTTTGGAAAGTTTTCTCTATTATTGTTAAGTATGTAATAAATCCAGAGGTGCTCGAATGAAAGTTCACGAGACTTCCCAAAGATTTGTTCAGTTCCTGTAAGATTTCGAGCGGAAGTTTAAGTGTTCGAAAAAGATTTTCAAAATACGTAAGTAATGGCCATTTTTCATATTATATCATACTTTGATTTATGTGAAAATCTATTTAGATAAATGTATTAATTCATCATCTAGCTGTTAGTTAAACTAAACGAAGATATTCAAAACAGAGTAATCGTTCGTGTTCAGCTACTCTACACGTGGTTAAAAATGTAAACATTGGGTTGCTTAATACAATCATAGCCATGTTTGATACTTTTAGTGTGCAATACAATGCATTTTAAAAAATGAATGGGTGTCTGTTTTGAATAGAAACTTAGTATATCGAGCCATCTTCAAGGAACATTCTGCATAAAATAGTATAGTCTGTTTCACTATTGATGCCATTACTAGGTCAGGTGCAGATAAAAAAATCCATAGGGGTGATCGCTACTAAGCATGTTAATTGTTGTAACAGCAAAAAAATACTGATGTTATCCACCAATTAATAAAGATAAAGTTTAAAACCAAAAAACGTCTAGATTTTTATTTCACTATTAGTACTTTACATTTTAGAAAAGAGAATATAAACAACAGGCACGATTTTTACTGCGAAACTAAAAGGGTCAAATAAAATCACGTGGTCTAAATTCAAATGACAATAACATTCGCAGGGGTATTAAAGGTGATGCCCGATCATCTTGTACATTGGGGGGCTATAAAAATTAACATTTCGTTTAATGACATTTTTACGCCAAAACAAGATAAAAAAGATAAAAAAAAACAATAAAAATAGGGTTTACATGTTGTTTTTGTATGCAGATTAAATCAGATGCAAGTGCAGGACAATGTCTTTTTAATCACTTAAAACTGAGCAGCAGCAGACTTTAATTACTTGTTTAAAAATCTGTAAAATATGAAATGAGGTCATTGTGTCTACTCGACACCCATTTGTTGAGTAAAAACGTTAAAGTCTGTCAATTTAAGTTGTATATTTGAGCATAATGCGTACCCTTGTCCTCTCTTTCTCTGTCTGTATCATAATTTCTCAGCTAAACTTTCTCTCTCAGGTTTGACTTTAATCAAACTTTTAAAACACAAAATTTTCAAAACGTGAAAAAATCAATACATTACCTTAATATAACACTACAATCTAATCTTATCCATGAAGTTAGAATATTTAAATGTCCAGCCTGCAATGATTAATATAATACCTTAAGTAAGGTATACCTGAATTTATGCAGAATTTATCAGCCCAACAAGAGAAGTGTAATCTGATTGGTGTAATTTCTGAAAAGACTTTTCCTTGACCTTAAACGTTGAATTAAATATTTTTAAACATGTGTTTGTCAAAAGACGAATTTGTAGCAGTCTTCAGTATTTAAAATACATAAGATCAAAAATAACAAAAAACTAAAGAAAACTAGTAACACGCTTGACTATAACCATGATTAAAAACAAATCTCGAAGACGATTTATACTAAACCAATGGATAAAGGTTTGCCAACTTTCACTATCAATTTTTAAACTTAAACAGTTCAAGCTAAACATACATTTTAACACATACATTGTATTGCAAAAAAAATTAATGCTAACTTTTAAAGAATAATTCATATATTATCTTTTTATATGTAAATGCTTAGTTTTTTAGGTTAAGGCATTGAAAGATATACTGTAAATAGACTACAGGTACCTACTTATACATGTAAATAAAGTGTACATTCTGTGCCTTTACTTTACTTTCTCTAAGCTCTCTCTCTCTCTCTCTCTCTCTCTCTCATAATTTATTAAGTTATACATATTAGCATGTGTAACTCCAAACGAATTGACCAGTTGGTGCATTCACTTATACAAACTGTTTTATTTCCACTTTTGTATTTTTTACTTCTCCTCTGAAATATCTTATACTGCATGTATGCATTAAGATACAACAAAATTTGCTAACAATGATATAATGTGGTCAACCATAAAAGGAAAAGTGTGTCTCTGACTGCATGGTTTTGTATGTGGTAGCAATTGAATTCAATTTACAGAAATATTTACATCACATCACAATTATAAGCTACTTTCTAATCATCCTTATTTTTTGGGGTACAAAAGTGTCTTCTCAATGTTTATTTTTTTATAGTCATCTTCTGTTATCTGGCAAAACTGAAATCGGTAAATATTTAGAATGCTGATAAATTTTTCAAAATACAATGTTTTGATTATTTTGAGACGAGAACAAGAAACCTTTGATTCCCACAATCGATGACTGTGATACTTATGGTAGTACCGGTATATATTATCATTGGCATTTATCTGAAGATTTTAAAAGCCATTATTATAATAGAGGCTAAATTGCAAAATGATCATAACAAAATCTGCTTAATTAACAAATTCTTCTCTACCCGATCTTTATTGTTGTTTTTCTCTCTTTTTGTTTTATGCGAAAAACGTGCACTGTATTTACAATTTTCAAAATACGACTCTTGACATATCATCCATTCACTGTGCATGTTTAAAAATGTCAAAGAATCACTCTGCCTGTCCTTCGCATATAGATGATAATAAAACATTAGATGACGCGACTTATTTGACCAGCAGCCAGCAGAGTCTATAAGATAATAGGTGAGTATATCTAAAAGGAAAACTGTTTTAAATTTAAAATCAAAAGGTAAAAAACCAAACATACAAAGAAAAAAAGAACGAAGAAAAAAAATTCCTGTAAGTCTGATTTTAGTTATGGTATCAAACATGAACATCGCCATGGAAATAAAGAATGTAGATCGATGTATCAGAGTAAAATATGTATCCTTAAACTGTAGCCTTTGAAAAAAGTTACACATATTTGTAGACTTATCAAACTGTAAGGTGTTTAAGAATTTTGGTGCATATTTCACATCATCATTCTGTGGTTAGAAATATGTATATTTTTTCATTTAAAAATTCCAATACTTTAAGTTTTTGTCATCATTACAAATGTATTAATAGTTAAAAGAATATGTTAATTTGTTATATATTCCAAAAAAGGTAAGTAAACATTAAATTGTAACAGCTATCATATATTGCTTAAATCATCTCTGTAAGTTGTTGCTGCCTTTCAAAAAAAATTTTCTTTCTCTATTAATTTTCATAATATCAATATTAGGCAATATGACATTTTTCACCCTGTAACACACAAATTCCTTCATAAATGCAGTGCATTCTTTTTTTAATGTTAATCGTTTCATGTCTTTTTCAATTCAACGGTTGACTGAATCTTGTTAAAGCAGTTACCTGTAAAGGTACGATATCGCATTCTGAAACTATTCTCAAAGTTTCATGTCTAAAATAGAACAGCATACATTGTATGTAGCTGAGCCGAGTATGCAGCAGGACCTTGTTGTATTAAATTTCAACTTTGTTTACGTAAACCATTCAATGGGCCCGCCAAAAGTATGTTAAGTGATATCTTTTTAAACAATGACTCAAGGTTAATCTTTTAAATGCATAGGAATAAGTTACATGTACAATGTACTGATCCCAAATAAAACACGTAAAATATTTTTCTTTTCTTTCATACACAATATCTTTCTTTTTCTATCTGTTTTACTGTGATAAAAGTCTCTTCATTTCTTCATTTTTTCGTACAAATACCAATATAATTTCACTTCTTACTCTCTTTCCTTCATTCCTTCTCTCTCTCTTTCTCTCTCTTTCACTTTTTACTCTTTTCCTTCATTCCTTCTCTCTCTCTTCTCGTTCTGTTTCCTTCCTTTAAATCACTTTGTTCTTAATAGTTCTTTATTTCATAAACTTCACATTGTTCCTAGTATCTCTCTATGCCTTGACTTGAACATATAATGAACAGACATGAAAAGTAAATCGATATACTTCTGTACCATTGAAAATACGCCGGATTTAAAACTTATAAAAAGTTGTTAACAGAGAGAGAGAGAGAGAGAGAGAGAGAGAGAGAGAGAGAGAGAGAGAAGGAGAGAGAGAGAAAGAGAGAGTTGTGGTTTTTTTCGTTACATCTTCTCTCTCTCTTTCTCTTTCTCTCTCTCTCAAAGTGATTTAAAGAAAGGAAACAGAACGAGAAGAAAGAGAGAGAGAGAGAGAGAGCTTAGAGAAAGTAAAGTAAAGGCACACAATGTACACTTTATTTAAAAAAAGTACCTGTAGTCTAGATTGTTTCACTGGCGAAGAATGTAATACATCACGCCCGTATTCGAGTTATGAAAGGCAATTTGATCTTATCATGATTGTAGAAAGGACTCTTGTAATGTAACAATGGGATGTAGGAAAGGTAATATTTTCAAATTCAGAATAATTTACCAGTTATTAAAATTTAAAAGATAAATGGATTATGTAATGAAAATATTTGTAGGAACAATTGTTACACTACAAAACATTACATATTACCGGAGCTCAAGACCAATATCCCTGTTGACAGCATTGAAAGTCGTCTACTTAATAAGTACTTTATACGAGATAACATATCCAAATTATGTCATATATAAACAATTCACTTTCCGAAACATATATGGCGGATTAGTTTGAAAAAATAGTTTTTTGTTGGTGTCGCCAAGGCTCCAAAATTATAACTATCAGTAAGTTTACAAAGGTATTAATCAGATGGTAATGGACAATTAGATGTCAAACTTTGCTTTGGCAGGTACAAAAAAGGATCTGAAATATAAATGACATGATAAATACACAGATAACATTATTTTGCTCGTACTTGCATTTTACTACCCATGACTTTACTCAATACATTTTCCTGCATATACACTTATATTTGCACATTTTGATGTACATAACTTTACTACTTCACTACATATACCTTATTTTAAAACAACCATTAGACTCGTACACATACCTCCCTTTAATATACTTGTGTACTACATAAAAACATTTATTTTACAACAATTACTTCGCGCCTTACTCTATAAATACATACAACATATGTTTACATTACAACAATACACATACTTTTACTATATAATAAATAGTTTTCACATGAGCAAATACTCATAATCAAACTTTGCTTCAAAATACTTCCAAATTACTTAAGAAAAAAATACATAGTTATCTGGCCGTGTTAGGAATAAATACGGCGTTAAATCCGTCTCAATGAAAAGATAAAAACAAACTTCCTCAGAATAGTTGAACTCTGGTCACTAATACTTGCATTACATGTACAAATTCTTTATATGAAATGAGGAATCCGGTTAGAAACGTCCGCTTTCTCCAACTGCTACGCTCAGACTGAATTACTAAATGCAGGGGATTAGAACCAGCCCAATGAAACCAGTTGAGAGAATAAATTACTAACATTATAATCGTAAAACAAAATATGTGGGAAGTAATTATGGATGTAAATTGCGACAGTTGGTTCATTTCCTTATAATATGTTCCTCAGAAAGGATATTAGCAGAAGAATGTTTTGCAAACATTAATAATTAAATTAGGGGGAAAACTTTGACTTATGTGTAAATTAAATTGATTATTCAGAGAAATAAACTTTTACTATTTTTGTGTTTGGCACTAATAGACCTACCGTGTGTTGACACGTCCGATTTCACTAATGACATGTACAATGTACGGCTATAATATGATGAAAAAAATTGCTTTGTTTAATAGCATTGATATGCTCTGATGTTTACATTTTAACCTTACATATTTATTTCATTAACAAAAACAGTCAATTTGATAAAGTATACAATCAATGTGGATTTTTGTTTTGTTTTTGATTGTGTTCTCAAAAGTCAGGACATTATGCATGAGTGTATTTTTAATGTAAAATTACGACGAATTAATAATTTCATCTAGACAACGTTTACCACGAAATTTTCCCCGTGTTATATGCCGATGGCGAATATTTACATAGAGGTTATGTTATATTACTATGTCTAGTTCACAGATTAACATAATTATCAACACACTCTATAAAACGCCAGAATCGCTTAACAAGGACACATGTACATTAACAATACACAAACCAATTATAGTACTTTCGTGATTAACGTTCAGCTTTTCGATTGAAAACACTGTTTCCCCTTCTGAGCCCCATCCTGCCTCTTATCTTAACCTGTACAAACTGTTCGTAAACACCGTATTGAATTATAAACCAACATGCAATGTGAGAATAGGTGAGAAGCATTCAATATTTAATCATAAAGAATTTAAATTTATTAAGAAGATGTTTTTAGAAAAAGATAAACAATGTACAATATCTGATTTAAAACAACTTTAATTAATAATGTTTAACGATATTGATACGTGTCAGTGAATGCGTATGGCGGACAAATACAATCATATTTTGATTTGAAGATACAAAATAATAACGTCCAGTAAAAGCAAGTGTATTTTGTTAACATTTATTTTGATGATTATTTTAATTATTTCATAAATAAATAATGATGAAATATGTAGTCTTCCAGATACGTATACACCAGAATTTCATGACAACCGTGCTGTTTTACAAATGCCCCACAATACTTTAGGAAAAACTGGATTGAAGGTGTCAAAACTAAGTTTTGGTAAGTGTAATCATTCTATTCATCACTATTTAAGTGTCTTGAAAATGTTGTGAATTTAATTTTATGTTGCTTCAGGTAATAAAAAGATATAAAAGAGATTTTTGTCAGAATTTTTATAAAATTTGCCTTAGTTTAGATATAAGGAAGCCTTTCAAAATGCTTGAACTGATTTAGAAATAACACCATTTTGAACTGAAATTTTGTTATTCAAATGATTTAAAATTTAGTACAAAGCCAAATGTCTGTAGTAGTAATGTGAACAGACTTCTTATAAAGGTTACACTTAACATTTAAAAACCGATCAAATGTTCATGTCAAAACTTAGTTTAGATTGGTTTAATCATAATATATACTCAACACTATTCCAAAATATTTATTTGTTGCAATTTTGTTGCTGTTATTGCTATAAAGAAGATAAAATATATATATTCTCTGAAACTGACTTTGTTTTTAAAAGAAAGGCTTTAGATAATTGCCTTAGTACCAGAAAACATTTTAAAGTGTTTCAACTGATTTCAAGTTATTACATTCGGTATGGATTGAAATTTCTTCATAACTGAAAATAATAATAATAATAATAAAAAAGAAAGAGAAAAAAAAGATCTAGTTCACTCATAGTGTAGGGGAAAGAGGGTCCTTAAAAAGTCCATTAGCCGATCGAAATGTTAACCTAGGTAAATGAACTTCTTATAACTAACTCTCACTCAGATGTATCATAAGCCCTTTCTAAATGTCAAGTGTACGGCAATAACTAGTGAATTTAGTCTTCACTCACAACTATGAAAATGGTTCTAATGACGATGAATTTAGGGCCCCATAAATGTATATTTCGAAACCTTCTTCAGGTATTTTATGTTGTTGTCTCTAGAGGTGCCATCAGGTACCAGTATTCCATTTAAATTGCATCATTAATTTGCATTCATCTATCAGTATGAAAAATGTGGGTTTTTCCTAGGTTTTTCTACAATTTTTTACTATCAAATTTTTGTTTCATGCAGTATTAGGTTGTAAAATATTGTTTGATGAAGTCCAAATATGTACGAAATAAAAGCAACAAAGTATTCAAAAAGAGAAAACATGACAGTAAGGGGCTATTGTTACATGTATGTCATATTTCTAAATTAAATGTTTATCTAACTGAATTCTAACTGAAATACCATCTCAAAACTGTAACCGTAATACTTATAATGAAAGTCTCTGTAATAGATATCCATCTTAACTTTGAGGTTACAATAAAATTCTTTGTAGCAATATCCATTAAAAATTTATTTTTACTAAATACCATTAATAAAACGAGATAGTATTTTCTTTCAGGAGCATCGTCTCTAGGAAACGTTTTCCGTTCAACCAATGAGAGTGAGAGCATAGAGGTGGTTCGTGAGGCCCTCCGACAGGGTATAAATTACATTGATGTTGCGCCTTGGTATGGACACGGGCTGGCAGAGAAGGTGCTGGGAAAGGTATATTACATTAATGTTAAATATTTACAATGTGAAAGAAAATGCATACCTAGCATGTTTTATTTTCCATGAAATTTTATGTGAGGAAGATTTTCATGAGGTAAAAAAACAAAATGTTTTGTTTAACTTCGATTAGGATACCATCGATTTGCATAGGTCAGATTCTAAATATAACTACAAACAAAAGGTAAAGATCGCCTGCTTAATCTAAATTGATTGCAATCAAACGAATTTTCAATGTGCATTTAAAAAAAAAACGACGTCTGAACATGTTATGTTTAATAAGATGAACTTCATACCATCAAATCACAGAGTGTGCAAGTTGCTATAAACTTCTTAATATTACCTCAGGCATTGGATGGCATCCCCAGAACCGCATATTATATTGCTACAAAAGTAGGCCGCTATCAACCGGAAGTGGACAAAATGTTTGATTTTTCTGCTGAGAGGACGTTACGGAGTGTGGACGAAAGTTTACAAAGAATGGGACTCGACTTTGTCGATGTTATACAGGTTATCTCTTTTTTGCATTGTACAACATTAAGTCATCAATAGTGAAAATGGCAATACATTGTAAGCATAAGAGTAAAACGATGAATTTAATTCTGATGATAAATATTACAAAGGAATGCTAGTTAAAAACGATATCGAAAAGGTATGTTATGAATTAAAAACAAAATTAATATATCTAAGAGTCAACTACTTCTTTTTTTCTTGAAAGCACTTAGAGTTAACTACTTCTTTTTTCTTGAAGGTCCATGATATGGAATTTGCACCTAGTCTAGATATTATCATAAACGAAACTCTTCCGGCGTTGCAAAAAGTTCAGCAAAGCGGTAAAGCTCGGTTTATAGGAATCACTGGATATCCACTCGAAAACTTTCGGTATAAAACGTTATGCTTATCTTCTTTATTTCTTCTTCTGTCCTTTTATTTCTTTCAATTTTTTTTTGTACAAAATTATTTTAAACTGGGGCAATTTGTTTCTCAAACTATACTATATTTTTAAGAATATAGTCTATGATTGTATTTTTTCAAAAATGAAAAAAAAATGTATTAAAAACATTACGAGTTATCTCATTGTTTTTTATATACATTGATTTTTTTGAAACGTTGTATAATATTCAAAAGTAGATATTTCAGTAATTATCATAATGAAAGAATTTATTGTTGATTAATTAAACAACCAATATAAAGGAAACATTGTAACAATTGTCAATGTGTGTATTTGCTTAAAGCCTTTTTTAATTGTTGTAGAACTGTGCTCGAGAGAAGTACCGTAAAAATCGACACAGTTTTGACATACTGTAGAGCATGTATCCATGACAACGGATTGCAAGAATATATGCCGTTCTTTCAGGTATATTCATCAAAATAAATCACCGCCTTTATCAATTTGTTAAAGCAAACAAAAATTAAAGAAAATCATCATTACATATTAACCTATCATAGTTATAGCAAATGAATATTTAAAAAAAAATAATTACTATCAAATAATTTATGGTGTCATTCTTAATCGCTGAATACCAATTTTCGTGGATTTTGTTGTTTGGTAAATAAACGGAAATTTGACGTTCATTAAGAGCAGATCACAATGACGGATTGATAGGATTATTGTCCACAAATTGTAGTATTCTTAAACACAGAAAATCTATGAATAATTGATGTCCACAAATATTAGTGAAACCAAAGTCTGTATCGTATACAGTTCATAATGATTTGATTATGCGACATTGACAGGAAAGGGGCATTGGCATTATTAATGCTTCACCGATTGCAATGGGCCTACTTTCAAATCAAGGACCGCCCGATTGGCATCCTGCAACAAAAGATATCAAAGATGCTTGTGCTAGATCAGCATCATTTTGTAGAGTAAGATTGTTGTTGTTGTCCTTGTCTCTGATCAATAAAATAATCATTAAACTTTACTGCACATTTTGAGTACGTTATTAACTGATAAAAACTTATATTGCTATCAATCTTTTTTTACGACCTAAACTGGCATCATGTCTTTTTTTTCAATTTAGCAAAATTAAAAAATATAAACAAGTTTGCTTCAATTCGAGAAACGTTAGATATTGATGGCAAATTCACAGTTTTAGAATTTCATTGTGCACAGTTGATGAATTAAATGAACAAAATAGTTGGTGATAATAGATAAATTGATCTTGTAGAGCCTTGCATAGTCAAAGCATTTTTCTTTATTCACACATTAGGACAATGATTGCGATATTTCAAAACTTGCAATGGCGTATACCTTGGGGTTTCCTGGCGTCCACACCACATTGTTTAGTACTGCAAGGTAAATTCAGTTTTAAAACCTGTGTCTTGCTTCTGTGTCATTTGACATTACGAACAATAATAATTAATATAAAATCAAACATAAAAAATTACCAAGTTTATTTTTTGATTTAATAATTTACATATTCTTTTCCATATGATTTTTCATCTCTATTCATAACTACCTATACTTATCAACATTTTCAATCATGCAATTTAGCCTCTATCAAAGCTTTTACGTTTATTTTTCATTTTAAGTGTGGGAAATTTAAGGAAAAATTTAGCATGTGCTAACACTCAACTCTCACACAAAGAAGAAGACGTTTTCAAGGAGGTTATTAAAAGGTATATAAGATTCATTATTATGTGCAATTTATAGTAATAATTGCTTAACTTTATAAGACGATGTGTCGAATTGATTCAAAAATAATTTGATTCATACTGATTTTTTTTGTTTGTTTTTGTTTTTGGTTCTTTTGGGGTTTTTGTTTTTGGTAACTTTTATATAATTTTCGTATTGACACTCTATTGGCCAAACTTGTAAAGAGAAGTCGAATTGAATGGCATGATTAAGCAATAGTTGGGTTTCCAAGAAGTCTTATATGTATACAAATATTTCTTTGTTGAAGTTATTTCATTGAATGTTATATAGGTATATAAATCCGCTCCCAGTACACCATTGGGAAGGTGTAGAGGTAGACGAATACAAGCGTCAACTACAGGGTGTATCAAATGAACATACCTTCAAACTTGGATGACGCTGTTCATTGATATTATTTCACGGACTTCAGGTCTATCAATTCAGTATTTATTTTTTTATTCAAAGTAAACTATTGCTCAAACTTTATGTTTTTGTTGTTTTTGTTGTTGTTGTTGTATTTTTTTTTGGGGGGGGGGTGTTGGGTTGGGGGGTTGCTTTTTATTTTGATGTTTGTTTGTTTTGTTTTTTTTGGTCCTTTTTTTTTTGCTTTTGTTTGTTTTGTTTGTTTTTTCTTTTTTTTGGGGGGGGGGGTTAAAGAAATGTAACATCATACTTTCATACTTTCTAATGTATAATAGATTGAAAACAGTGGGCAACATACATTCATACGGGAGGTCAAATACCTTCTAGTCTGGTTTGTAGTGTTTCTACAGTAGTTTAATTATTGAACACAGATTTTATTAACTAGACTGAACATAAAATTGAATTAATATAATAAAATACATATAACTCATTTAATTGAATTCAGTTTTTTGCTCATATTTTATAAACATGGAAAACCTTCACTAATTATTTCTTTGTATATGTCAAAGCACATCAGAAATTCCTACATGTATGACACATTTCATTTGAAAGATATTTCAAAAGGCTGCACCATTTTTTTCCATGCTTAGACACCAAAACTATGGTGAATATATTTCGTATCCAACAAAAATTATTGTTTGATAAATGTTTAATGTAAACATTATTCAAAGGTATTTCAAAGACATTTTCTTCCCTGGAAGACAAATAAGTCTAAAAAATAAAAAAAAAAGTATTAAGCTTGATAAGCAATTTGAAATACAACAAACACAAATTATTATTATAATCAGTGTTGATTGATTTAATTTAAAAGTTGTACAAGGTAATTTTGTTTTGTATATTTGAACAATTGTTTTCAAATTTTAATCATGTTATCTAATTTCTATTTTGCACTCACATAAAAAGACATATTAAATATTGTTTATCGTCATACCTAAAACAGAGAATGAAGATGCTTTTATAATTAAATGTTAAGGCGGGTTATGTATTTTTCTGGCTTGTCACAGCCTTCATATTCCGCATATGATGCACATATATGTAAGGAAGCATTTTATTGTTTAAATAACATGAACCCCATTATTTTTATTTAATTAATTAGGTCGGGGTTGCAAAACTTACAACCAAAGACGACAAAAGCCAAACATTTTCCATGGCCTTTAATTCTATATCTAGTTGAAAGTTTATGCATGCTTATCTACTACAGAATGATAGGTGACATATTTCATGATACATGTACTATCTTGCTTGAACTGTATATTTGTATGTCACTTTGAATAGATTAACCTGTGCTTCTTCGAGTCAAAAGATATTGTAGATTTTATCAAGTATCAGCACTTACAACTTTATATGTCCACCTGAATGTAAAAAAAATATAATGACACTTAACTGTATATTTAAATTTACTTTTGTTGGTTTTTTTGTTTTTGTTTTTTTTTTTACAAAAAAAAAACCAAAATTATGTTTCATTAATTGTTGTTGGTGTTGAAAAAAAGAAGAAGCTGAGTGATTAAGAAGGCCTATTTTGGTTTTTTTGCAGAAAAACTACAATAGCAAAACTCTTTAACACTTTTAATCATATGTCATTTAACCCTAAACTTTAGTTTATTTTACGAAAATCGACCGTCCCGTCTGGTCTGGTAGGGACCATCTGAAAATAGAGGTACATTTACTATAGGAATATATTGGAAATTGTCATTTTCCGCACTTCGAAGCAGAATAAAAAATACTACAATAGCTTTTTTCTCAAATTATTATATATGATTAGTAATATTATTTCCTACGATTACTTGTATATGATTATAAGGAGAACAATCATTTAAATGTAAGTATATTAGGTGATGCATACAGCTTCAAAGGAAGCGAGCTTCGCTACCGTCGGCTACGTTCTCTCTCTATTGCTTGTTATACTCTGTCCTTAGTTTCTGCTTCCATCACTTCTTGCTTAATATTTTGATAACTACTAATACCAAGTTCAATCATTCGAATGATAAAGGTCAGAGGGTTTCTGTTTTGAAACACATCCTCTGCCGTTTCAGGTTTCAATACACAACCAAAAATAGAAATGCTACGTTAATAGTGCAGTCAGGGTTTGATACATTTATGCAACACACCCTGACTACTATTTAAGAAAAGCAAATGCTAAACAGGTACAGCACTATTATTATATACACATTGATAAAATATTTATCTGTAAAATTCGAAATTAAAGTGTGAATTTTACACAAGTGTATAAATAACAGATTTAAGTGTCAAATATGAAAAGTAAATAAGTGTTAATATGGCACTAACACGTTTCTGTAGATGGACGTTGTTATGTAGGCCACCACTTCTATTAGAGCCTTATCTTAGCCAACAAATTGAGGTCATGGAGAAATTAAACTATTTAATACAAACGCGCCAACTTTTCAAGAAATACTGCTTTGAGTTTTTTACCATGCGTAATAGTGTGGATCTACTTTTTCGTTTTGTTACTTTTTACGGAATGCCAGGATTTCTTCTAAAAGCAAAGACCATTAGTTTTTAAAACAACGCAACAATGTGACTTTAAAGAATTTTAATGAAAAATTATGGGAATTGTTTACAGGCTTGTGCTATGTCAGTGTTTATTATTTTTTAATAAAGCGCTCAGCGTACGCAGTCTATCCCCATAAAGGCAGTTTACACGCCTTATTTACCCATATTCTTTATACAAATTTATTTACCTCATCTATTAGCACTCATATACATGCCGGTATAACCCTTGTAAATCTTATCAACTGTACATTGTTTTTAATCTGTGTAATCGTGGGATCTATGGCAGGCACCAGCTGTCCCACTTTTAAAATATTTAGGTCATACAACATGTATAAGGTGGTCCTTGTTGTCAAACTTATGGATTTTTTTTAGATCAAATCAGATTGATATTGTTATCTGTCTTTCCCATCGCCGACTCTCATTCACAGCCCTTGTTAACATGACGTTATATAAACTATTTTGTCCATTTTGAAAAAAAAAATCAGCAGGTTTATCTGTTAAGGTAAATAAACTTGAATTGTTATACTCATAATTTCCGACCCCCTGAGTCATATTTTGGTGAAAAACTAATGTATTTTGAAAGATTTTTTATTCTGCTGAGTATCCACATATGTAGCATACAAACTCAGTACAATGTTATGAATTGTTAATTCATTTGTTAGGACCGGAATCATAAAATTAATATGATTTAGTAAAATGGATTTTCCCCAGCATTCTTCACTTCCAGTACCAAGCTTTCAGAAAACAAAACAAAATAACCACATAAATAACGGCTAAACAAGGACTTAAGCAATAATTCTGATTAAACTACAGTTTGAATTGACAAGATAATTTTTTTTTAAAGTGCCAAGTCACATGACAAAATTAAAGCCAAGTCAAGTATACGAATGTCTAAAAAGCTAAAAAAAATATATATATATTAACTAAACAAAGTAAAAGGTAGTGCAAAAGAAGGGAACAGGATAAAGAAAATTATATCAACATTATATCATAAAAGAGAGGCAGATAGAGAGGAGATGGTGGTCGGGAAATTCTGCGGCTTCAACGCAAAAAATGGCTGGATTGAAACTATTTCTCTTCGACAAATAATCAATTTTATTAGCCAGTTTGAGCACGCTGGTCAGTATAAGAAGGACATGTGCCAACAAATTAAATAAAGACATTTTCGACAATCAAGTACATAAAATACATTTAACACAATTACACAATAAAATTCCTTATAAATTAATTAATTGTATCAAAACATTTTAAATATATCCTCATGTTTTCTCCGGTGTATGAAAAACGATTCTAGCAATTTGAAGCTTGTTTTTGCTGTAGAATTTGATATCATAAGATCTCTTAAAAATCCATTGGATATGTCAAAATATCAACGTTTGGAATTGATGCTTCATTTACATGTTGTCAAAAGAATTGCTATACAACATATTGTTAAGCAGATTATTTTGACAAACCAAGACCCATATTAAACCCTTATTAAACAGTTTATCTTCTTTGTGTCGATACTAAGCAAACATTTTATGTTTACACAATGATTTCTGCAAAAATCGACAGATAGCAATGATGTTTACACTCCCTAGACAACAGATCTAGAAAGTAAATTTTACATTTATTCTCAAGAACACAAAGAACGTCCCAGAGAGAACAAAATGCTTCTAAAATAAAATATGTTTTCCATTTACTCTGTACAATAATATTTTACTCAATCGGACTCCGTCGTCATCAAAACTAAGACACTCAATCCAGTTTTCAATCTAAAATCCATCGAAGAAACGTGAATTATCAATACAATTATTGTTTAGGTCAATACTCAGCCTTCAGAGAGTTTTTTGAACTAAAGTTTTTAAATCTTAGATTCCATTCACGTTACCTCGCTAGTGACGTCATTAGGAAACGATTGCATCAGCTCAACAAAAAAATTAACGAGTGCAGCTCAAACTTGCCTTAAAATCAGAAAGAAATTTCAGAATTACGTCAGTGATAAAATGAAGAAAAAATTCAATTAAGAAAAGATTGATTGAAATTTATGATAAACAGGGTGATATCAAGACATCTCCTTCGTTACGATATCTATTGATTACAGATACTATACCATTTAGTTTCAAAGCATAACATTATTAACATTTTTCAATTATATTCCGATCAAAAAAATAATCCGCCACGTATTATCACCTTTATGAATTGCAAATTACAAAAGGCTCATTTAAATCTAAATATCAAATAAAAATTTCTCGAAAAAAACTTCTGAAACGAAACAGATAAGTAAAGCGTGGAATTATGGATTCATTGAGAAATATTTACATCTACCAAGTACATGTATTATTCCCTCTGTTTCTTACGGAAACTTATAGTTAATTCATAGTTCTATAGAAACAGTCAGACTGAATCTACACGGCCCGTTTATCGATTGGTCGAAATCTACAGCGGCTGAAATTGACAATAAACAGACAGGACATATATCGACACGCCTTGTTTATCGATTGGTCCAAACCTACAGCGACCTAGGAAAAATCACGGACTGCACGAAATAATCATGACGATGTCAGACTCAAAGTACTTACTTTTCATAATCAAATTTTCGATTAGCTAAAAGAAAGATGTTAATATAGACAATACAATGCTTTCTTTGATAATTCATGCGGGTTATGAAGGTAGTGATTATTGCCGATTTCCCAAGATTCTCGTATTTGTTATCAGTTACATAATCCTGCATCCAAATCCATGTACATGTACATGTCAGCAGTTTTCCGTCCTCGATTTCCCAAGATTCTCCCATATTTTATCAGTTACATAATCCTGCACACTTCTTATACAGTGCAATGTTGAATGCATTTTATAATATTCAACAGTCAGAACGAGTGGACAACGAATTTGAGCTGGTTAGGAAATTACCTTATCTATGATATTTATTTAATTCTTATAATCGTTTGAATGCTGTTTTCTTTTCAGTTTTGTTTAAAAATTCAATTACGATTACGTTGATTGGCCACAGTTTTAATGTATTTTCTTTCAATGACTCAGAATTACACAAAGCAATATCTGAAGGGTGATGGCCGCATACAGTTAGAGAATGTTCTTAGTTAAATGTTACTGTGATACCGGTTATGCAGTCTAAATACGTCACAACTTTCTAGAAGCTAACAAGACTGCTAATGTTTTACATTATCTATTTTGTTCTTAATGAACACATTGACTTGTTAAATAATTTTTCAACTTACTCCTATAATACATTATCAAATAAGTCTTTCCGTTGATTTAGTTTAAATTTGTAAATGTGTTAAGTTTACATAATGTGTTAGTATACTATGTTAGTAATGTGTTTCTATTCTACTAACAGCCCAGTATTTCTACAGATCGTTTCTCCTATAGAGAGACGATCTAGGTCATTTAGACGGCTGTTCCGTGTAACCCCAGCAGTTATGTTAGTAATATTTACATGTGTATCTATCAAAGGAATCACATGCAGACGACAGAATTTTTTCTTGGGATTTTTGATACTCTTCAATTATTTATAAAAAAATCTTTGAATTATATTCCTATTATTTTAAGGGCAATTTAATACGATTATTACTACTTCACGTTATATATTCTATGTAAAAACACGCAGTGAAAATGTGCTACGGAGGTCCTAGGAACAGCCGCATTGATCTCTTAAAAATAAACATTTGAGGCAATTTACATCGTTTTGATAGGAACTAACACGGGAAATTGACATGGTTTTATAAACTATTTACGGTTTGAAGTTTTACTTTCATGATCAGTGTGAGACACATAGCTATTTCTGATCTGATAATTTACTGATGACGTTTGTGGTATATTGGAGAATAATGTCCGCGGCATCTCTTTGATCTCGGCAATAACTGTAGCATAAATATAAATCATCATCGACTTAGTATACATTTTGAATATACTGAGGAAAATGAAAAACGCAACATACGGTTCGCAATCCATTTATTGTAAACATTAAATATGAAAGTTGTATTGCACAATTCACACACCATACATTAAATTGATTGTTAAAACCCAGTTTTCGATTTATCTTTGTTCATTGTGCGTTGTAAGTATTATATCACGAAATTCCAAGGGCTTGTTCAAGCACGTAGGAGGTAACACATGAGTTTGTTGCGATAAAACACCTTTGGTAATGAAATCATACGCACCATCTAGAGAAAAAATCAAAACCAAGACTATGCAGCACTTAAGCAGAGAAATGCATAATCAGGCAATTGATATGCTGTAAGCAGGCGTTAGTCAGCGTGAGGTTGCTAGGCGTATTGATGTCCATCCTTGTACAGTGAGCCTGTTCAAGTCACGATTCCATCACGATTGTTAATGATCGCCTAAGACCTGGTCATCTGTTTGTGACAACGCCGCGATAACGAGCGTTCATACGACTTCTTTGATTGACCCGTTGAATCTATTTGAGCATTCGTGCATGGGACGGACGTTTTGTACGAATCGGGGAGACGCGTAGAATTCAAACAAAATGCCCTTTTTGGCAAACCCCTTATTGACATTTATTTCAAATGTACATGCACAAAAAGAATGCGTTCAAAATTTAAAGAATGGTGTTCGATTAACAAGATTTATAATATACCACAGTGACTATGAATTTGTTTATTAGATATATTAACAAAGAAGCTTTTTTCAAGTGTTTGAACTGGAAATTAACATACAATTTTAAGTAATAATGACAGGAAACAAACGTCCGGATATATTTTCCTATTAAAGAGATACTCTGATTAAATGGGTTATGGCACACCGGTAACTGTGATGTTTTTTTAGAATAAATTTTACCACTTTTGCAACATTCGTTGCAACATTTGTTTATAACATCATTATATTTGCATATTCATTGTCATTTTTTACTATAGTTCCACGCCAAAGAGCTGCATTCATTTTTATATAATCGCAAATGCTCTGTCTGTATAATTATATGTATGCAATTGTCTAACAAACTCTCAAATAGTGAACGCTTAACAATTATAATTTGATTTTAACTTCTATATAATTATATTGAATGTTATTAAAAACTAAAATATGTAGTATTTGTATAAATTATCTAGATTTTAAATTACAATGCAAGGTATTTTCGTTTTATAGTTTTGGTGTCTTAGCATAAAGAAAACGGTGAAGGGAGTTTTGAAATATCTTTCAAAAGAAATGCGTAATACATGTAGGAATTTCTAATGTGCTTTGACATATACTCATAGCTGACAAAGGTTCCCCATGTTTATAAAATATAAGCAGCAAACTGAATTTAATCAAATGCGTATTAAATATTTAAATCCATAATAATAATTCAATTTAATGTTCAGTTTAGTACATTAAATCTGTGTTCAAAATTACACTACTGTAGAAACACTATAAACCAGACTAGAGGGTATTTGACCACCCGTATGAATGTATGCTGTTCATTGTTTTACAACTTTACTATACACTGGAAAGTATGACAGTATGATGTCACATTTATTTTTCTTTCTTTTTTTTTTTTTAAATACAACTTTCACAACAAAAAAAGAACAGATACAAGTGATATAAGACATACATGTATAAACTTATAGTAAATTTGGTTGATACATTTCTCTAATATGATATGATTATACAGATGTATATACACAAATGTACATTATCAGCAATATTATTTTATTATTGTCATGAAAGTTCTTATTTTTTGGGGTATATAATAGGGGCGAGGGTATGGGAGAGGAGTAGAAATTGGGTGATTTGTCCATAAGTTTAAAAAGGAAATTCACCGACTTACTATAAATTAATATTACCCTTGTATTCTTGTACATACTTAGATACATGCATGTATGACATGTACATTGGCATAGACACAAACATAATACATATGCATACATAACAAAGTGTGTTTTCATAAATCAGGATTTACCAGCGCATGATTTTGATTCAATTCACCCATGGGGAGGAGGGAAAAAATAGAAAAAAATAAAAATAAAGCAGGTGGTAGGGGGAAGGTACAGAAATAGAAACAGATGAAAGCAATTATCTATGATTCTAGCTTTTGGAAGATGTTTGACCAATAGTTATTATACTCTTGGTATTTGCAATTTTTTAGAAGAATATATTTTTCAACATAAAGTCTGTTAATAATGGTATGTTTCAGTGCCTCTACGTTTAATTGTTTAGAGAAACTAAATTTACAGGTATAAATATATATATATATATATATATATATATATATATATATATATATATATATATATATATATATATATATATATATATATATATATATATATAATGTTATAATCGTGAAAAGGAAGGTAACTACCATCTGCATTACATCTGTCACTAATGTATCTTATCCCATTATCAAAACAATTTTTAAAAAAGAGTGTTTCTTTATCAATTGTAATTGATATATGATTATACCATTAGTGGTCTTTTGATATGTTTTTATATTGTTTTGAAATATTTGCCTTATAAAACAGTATCCAACTTTGAAGGACATCTTTCCAAAATTTATTTCTTGTTCTATCTTTTAGAATTTTGACAAAGTCTATTCCAAAGTTCATAAGTTCTGTTATAGAAAAATTTAAATCATATTCAAATAATTTCTTCCATTTTAAATCCGTGGATGATATTAGTCGTCTTGTCCAACCAGACTTGAGAGCAATCATAAAATCTGAATATTCTATCATCTTTAGACCACCATCTTTATAATCTTGTATAACTGCAGCTTTTTTAATATTGTTCAGTTTACCATCCAACAACAATTCATACAATTTATTCTCAAAAAAATTTATATAGTGGCTAGAGGGATTTGGTATAGTTAGTATCAAATGGTTCATCTTTGGAATAAAAAGGGTTTTAATGATTGATAGTTTTCCAAGAGGGGTTAGCTTTCTATTTTAACTTTAGTATTTGTTCCATCTTATTGATATAAATTAGATCCATCATTTTATCTTAGTTAACAGAAAACTTTATTCCAAGTAAATCGAACGTTGTTTCTTCTTAATTAAATTTCCATCTTGTGTGGTGATAAACATGTTTTGAGAATTTTTTGCTACCTATCCATATCAGTTTTGTTTTACTGAAATTAATTTTTAGGCCTGTTATTTCTGCAAAATAGTCTAATGTTTGTAGTATGCCATCTAGAGATGATGCTGACCCATCTGATATCAAGGATGTATCATCAGCATATTGTGATATCTTATATACTTCTCTGTCAACCTCAATTCTTTTAATATCTCTGTTGTTTTGGATTAAAATACCTAAAATTTCTGTGCAGAGAATAAATAAGTATGGAGATACTGGGTCTCCTTGTCTACAGCCTCTTTGAGGGTTAAAATATTTGGAGAGTATACCATTTTGTATAACACAAGAGGATATATTTTGATAAAAACACTTGATCCACTTTTTGATTGAAACTCTTAAGTTAAAGAAGGTTAAAATTTGGAATATAAAGTCCCATGAAACTGTATCAAATGCTTTTTCAAAATCTATTAACATCAATAGGCCTGGAATTTCATTGAATTCAGTGTAACTCATAATATCAAATTCAATTCTAATATTTTCTCCAATGAATCTTCCTTTTAAAAAACCGGTTTGATCATCATTTATTATTGTAAGCAGTTTTGTTTTTAACCTTTCTGCGATACAACCTGAAGCAATTTTGTAAATTACTGAGAGGAGTGTAATAGGTCTCCAGTTTTTTAAAAGTTGCCTATTTTTATCATGTTTTGGTATACAAATTATTATCCCTTATTTTTGTGTATTTGTAAATTCTGCTTTATTGTAAGAATCATTTTTTGATCTGTTATATATTCATGTAAGTCTGCCCAGAAATATTTGCAGAATTCTACAGTAGAACCATTTGCACCTGGGCTTTTATCATTTTTCATTTGCTTTAGAGATTTTAAAACTTCTGCTTTGGTGACTGGACCTTTGATTCTTGATCTGTTAGTTTTTGACTCTGTAATGTTTAAGTTTTTCAACTAAATTATATCTTTCTAAAGTTTTCTTTTTTTTGGGTATAGATTTTCATAAAATAACTTTGTTTTATTTAAAATTTCTTCTTGTGATTGTATAATTTGACCATTTTCAATTTCTAGCTTTGATAATTGTTTATTAATAAAAGTGCAATCTTCTAGATTACAAAAATATCTTGTTGGTTTTTTCCTTCTTCAATCCACTGTGCTCTTGATCTGATATAGTTTCTTTTAAGTTTATGTGCTCTCAAGTTTCCATATTCTACCTGCTTATCAGCCAGTATTTGTTTTCTTGACTCATCCAAATCTTCAAGATGTTTTTCTTCTTCTTTTAATTTTCTTTTTTGTATGTGCTAAAAGAGATAGATTTCCCCCTTATTTCCATTAATAGTGTATCGAAAAATAGGCTGTCAGATATTTGAAATACTCTTTCGGAGTCATTGATATTCTGAATTTCATTAATGTTATCGACAAGAGCAGTATATTGTCTTTTTGTATCAATTATCAGTATCTTTATTGTTTGTATATATTCTTTATCAGAAAGAAGAGAGTTGTTAAACTTCCAATATCCTCTGCCATGTACAAAGTCTGTAGTTTTTATATGTAACAAAACTGGGCTGTGGTCTGAACGGTAACTATTTTCATATTCAGTAGTTTGTATAAAGGGAGATAATTCATATGATATAAGAAAAAAATCTAGTCTTGCTTGTTTAATTGGATTTTTTTTCCTCCAGGTAAATCGTTTTAATTGTGGATTTGCACATCTAAATATATCACTCAAATTTAGGGATTCCATTTGATTATTTAATTCAGACCGAGCTTTGCTTTGGGATTATTCAAGTTTTTATAATTCATAGTATCTAAGTTCTTATCCATAACCACATTGAAGTCACCACCCATAATAATGTAGTAATTATTTAATACTGTTTCAATTTTTATCTTTATAAAATTGTGGGTTGTCTTCATTTGGTCCATAGACATTTACTAGCAGGTATTGTTTATTTTCTATAGTTACATCTAACATTAGACTGTTACCATTAATATCTGAAAATGCATCATTAACTTTAAATTCAAAATTGTTTTTTAAAAAATTTGCCACTCCACGGGCATTAGATCTATAGGAACTAAAGTAAGCTTCAAAGCCCTATTGTGTTTGTATCATTTTCTCGTCCTCTTGTACAAAATGTGTATCTTGCAGAAAAAAATGTTATATTTTTTATTACGAAGGTAGTAAAACACATCTTTTCTTTTACTTTTGTCTCCGAGGCCCTGGCAGTTAACACTTAGTATTTATAGATAATTTATATAATTATTATTCATTATAAAACTTCTGATTTTGTGTTGTTTTCTTTGCAATCATCATAAACAAAAGAAAAGGGGTCATGGATATCAAAAGGGGATTGTTGAACTGTTTGGGGTAGAGAGGGAAAGTTATGAATTCTGTATCAATTCTACAATAGAATAATTAGGAGAGAGAAAAAATTGTGATGTTGGGATATCCTAGGTGTTAGGTAATATGTACTCAATACATTATGGCCCATCGTTTAAAAAAATATTAAATGGATAAAGTAACATTTGATAAGAGTAGTCAGTTTTTCTTTAGTTTACAAAGATTTGTTCTCTATAATCATATAAATTTACACATAAGATAATTTATCAACAATGGTAGACAACAAAATTACCAGTTGAATATTAGTTTTCTATTTCGTAACTTTTGGGTATTTATTTTCATAAAATGTCAAGGTAAAGAAAACGACTCCACCGTCTTGTCAAGATATCAAAATTCCCATTAAATAACAATTAGTAGAAAAAGAGGAAAATTACTTACATCACATGTAACCGTATATTAACCGAATGTTGATAGTCGCTGTATAAAACGTCAAACCTATGCCGGTTGAACCGGACAATTCCGACAAAAAAGTAAAGGAGTTCAATGCAAGATAATACAGTATCTCAATATGGATGTAAAATAAATATTTACAACCTTATAATGCAGAAGTTGTGTTTATTGGATTTTACATCACTGTCACGACAGCATTCACTTTTACGCCATATTCGCGGTAGCACTCAAACCAGTTTCCAGTATGAGACGGAATCGGCGGGGGCCAATTTTACTATGGAACCACCGGGAGACGACAACGACGCAATTTTTAATATTATTGTCTTTCATCTCTCGCAACAACGCCCGACCAGCACCATGTTCTCCATCATCATCGCTGCCCTCATGCGTCACTCCTTCTGAATTAGTGAAGATGTAAGCGTATACATTGTGGGTCGCGCTACTAACTCAGGGTAGTCGAAGTATTTTTTTCAAGGCTTGGTTTACTTGTTTTAGCGAGCTAACTTCAGCTGCATATGATGAGAAGCGGTTGCCGTTATCCTCCTTATGTTTTCCTTCGAATACCTTTGTTTCGATTTTGTCGCTCGAGGAATCGAGTAATTCATCGGCTGACGGTCTGTTGACCTTTTCGCGGTATACGGATCCGTTACTCGGGAACACAAGTTTGTCACCTTTGATCACCGTTGTGATTTGTCTCTCGTTATAGCTGTGTTGGAGATCGTACAGGCGCTTTCTGCGTTCTCTCATTCTCTCATTTCTTCTGGAAAGTGATTGGAAAGTCTCACGGGCGATTTTTTCTTTTAACTTTAGAATTCTTGTCATGATTTTTTTCTTTTTGGTGTAAATTTGCAAATTGAATAAATACTGGTCTTGGAATCTTTCTATTTGTGTTTGGATCTCCTTGTCTGTAAAGTTTGATGATTCCAACATTGTTGACTTCCGATTCTTGCATTTCTAGGTCGTATGTAAAAAAAAAATTTGAACTAGAAGTGGAGGGTTTTCATTTTGGTTTTCATTTAGTCCTGTTAAAATCGCATTACATTAAATGTTTTTAGTTTTCAGGTCATTGATTTGGTTGTTCTCGAATTACACTTTTTGTTCGAGTTTAATGACGGGATCTTTCAGAATACCAATTTCACGTGTCGTTTTTTCATGTTTTGATTCCATCTGTGAAATGGCCAATCGTATCGTCGGCTTGCGACTGTACTTATTGTAATCGTTCTTCACCTCCGTGTTTACCGTATATGTCCTGCTTAATGTTTGCAAGTTAATTTCTGTGAGACTCAAAATTGATCATGAGATTCGCAAGTGTGCTTTGTATGTTTGATATGCCTTGCATAACATCTTTGAGTTCGTATTTTTCAACATATTCAAAGGACTTACGTGTACATGCCGTTTCTTCTTCACTGTCCTGCATACTATCGTGATTTCTTTTGTTACTGTCCTTTGTCCGGTCGACAGTTGCCATACTTTGAAAGTTTGTTGGGTGAAAACCTACTCACTGCGCACTTCACTCGGTTTAAATTTTTTCAGATGGAAAGCATAAACTGGTTATATTTTACCTGTTAATCAATGAGTTCGTTAATATCTTGACTTACTACCTCTAATTTAGATGTTTCAAACCGTCCCTTATATGATTTGTCTTTTTTTCAACAACACCCAGGAGCTGAAAAAAAACACGTCTACATACCACCACCGGAACCGGAATGAAGATCACGGTACGATGTTACATTTCTTTACCCCCCCCCCCCCCAAAAAAATGAAAACAAACAAACAAAGAAAAACAAAATACAGAATAAACGGCAAAAAACATCATGTTTAGTTATGAGCATGTGTTCACTTTGAATAAAAAATAAATACTACATTAATAAACCAGACGCCAGTAAAATAATATCAATGAACAGCGACAACCAAGTTTGAAGGTATGTTCATCTGGTACACCCTGTAGTTGACGCTTGTATTCGTCTACCTCTACACTCTCCCAATGGTGTACTGGTAGCGGATCTATATACCTATATAACATTCAATAAAATAACTTCAACAAAGAAATATTTGTATACATATAAGACTTCTTGGAAAGTCAACAACTGCTCAATCAAACCATTCAGTTTGACTTCTCTTTACAAGTTTAGCCAATATATAAAGTTTCAATTCGAAAATTATATAAGAGTTACCAAAACAAGAAAAAAAAACAAACAAAAACAACGTACACAGTTATTAATTTAATTCCCTAAACTTAAAATGAAAAATAAAGATGAAAGCTGTAATATAGGCTATATTGCATGATAAAAAAGAATGTATATGTTAAAGTTTAATAAGTTTATGTATTTAGGAGAGAGATACGAAATCTTATGAAATCATATGGAAAAGAATATCTTAATCATTAAATCGAAAAATAAACTTAGTAATTTTTTATGTTTGATTTTATAAAGCTCATTTTACTTTATGTTTTGTGTCATTTATTATTGTTCGTAAGGTCAAGTAACACAGAAACAAGCATTTACGTAAAGACTCGGGTTCTAAAAGTGAATTTACCGTTCAGTACTAAACAATGTGGTGTGGACGCCAGGAAAGCCAAAGATAAACGCCATTGCAAGTTTTGAAATATCACATTCATTTTCCTAATTTGTGAATAAAAAAATCGCTTTATCTGTACAAGACTTTACAAGATCAGTCAATTTATTATCACCAAATATTTTGTTTTTCTAATTCATTAATTGTGCACAATGAAATTCTAAAATTGTTAAGTTACCCTTAATATCTTTGAATAACGTTTCTCAAACAGAAGCAAACCTGTCAATTCTTAATCTTTTATTTATTTTGTTAAATTATAGACATGATTCCAAATATCGTACTTACAAACAAGAACAAATTGATAGCAATATAAGTTATTATCAGTTAATAACGTACTCAAAATGTGCGGTAAAGTATATATGATGACTTTTTTTTATTGATCAGAGAAGAACAACAATAATCTTACTCTACAAAATGATGCTGATTTAGCACAAGCATCTTTGATATCTTTTGTTGCAGGATGCCAGTCTGGCGGTCCTTGATTTGATAGAAGACCCATTCCTATCGGTAAAGCATTGATAATGCGTATGCCTCTTTCCTGTCAATGTCGCATAATTAAATCAGTGTGAATTGTAGACGGTACATACTATGGTTTCATTAATATTTGTGGACATCACTTTTTCATAGATTTTCTGTTTTTAGGAATACTACAATTCGTGGCTAATTGCAATGATCATATCAGCATAATCCGTCAATGTTAAATGCTCTGATTGAACGT
The DNA here is from genome assembly GCF_902806645.1 of Magallana gigas. Classification (NCBI taxonomy): domain Eukaryota; kingdom Metazoa; phylum Mollusca; class Bivalvia; order Ostreida; family Ostreidae; genus Magallana; species Magallana gigas. The sequence goes on along the minus strand of NC_047567.1, from coordinate 9,285,144 downwards.
TAAATTTCCGTGGATTTACCAAACAACGAAATCCACGGAAACTGGTATTCAGCAAATAAGAATGACACCATAAATTATTTGAATTTAAAGTAATTATATCTTTATAAATATTCATTTGCTATAGCTACGATAGGATAACACGGAATGAGGATTTTCCTTAAGTTTTGTTTGCTTTAACAAATTCATAAAAGCGGTGAATTATTTTAATGAATATGCCTGAAAGAACGGTTAATATTTTTTTCAATCCGTTGTCAGGGATACATGCTCTACACTAGGTCAAAACTGTGTCGATTTTTACGTTACTTCTCTCGGGCACAGTTCTACAGCAATAAAAAAGGTTTTTAGCAAATACATAATTGACAAGTCTTCCGATGTTTCCTTTTTATTGTTTGTTTAATTAATTATTCAACAATAAATTCATGCAATATTTATGATATTTACCAAAATATCTCTTCTTGAATATTGCACAACGCAACAAAAAGAAAATCAATATTTATTTAAAATGAGTTAACTCGTTACGTTTGTAATTTTTTTTGGTAAGAAATAAAAAGACAGAAGAAATAAAGAAGATATGCATAACGTTTTATACCGAAAGCTTTCGAGTGGATATCCAGTAATTTCTATAAACCGAGCTTTACCGCTTTCTTGAACTTTCTGCAACGCTGCAAGTGTTTCATGATAATAATATCTAGACTAGGTGCAAATTCCATATCATGGACCTTCAAGATCAAAAGAAGTAGTTTATTCTAAATGTTTTTGATTTTGTTTTCAATCCAAAGCTTACTTTTTGATATTTGTAGCTATTATTCCTTTGTAATATTTATTATAAAAAATAAATTCATCTATTAACATCAATGCTTACACTGAATTGCAATTGTGCCTGCTGTTCAATCCAATTCAATGTATTTATATACTTGAATAAAATACTTATTAAATTAGAATTGCAATTTTTTCTTCTGCATGACTTAACATTGCACAATGCAAAGACAGATTGTAGGTTATCGACAATTTAAAGTCGAGTCTCACTTCTTGACGTCCTCTTAGCAGAAAAATCAAACATTTTGTTCACTTCCAGTTGATAGCGGTCTACTTTTGTAGCACTATAATATCCGGTTCTCGTAGAATAAAAAGACCATTGATTTCTTTCCTGAAACACCCCCTTATCCGGTTAACTTTCAATCGCAAATAACAGAAAACTACCAAAGATGCTGTTAAAAATATAATCAAACATAAATACACGAAATCATTCATTAGCTGTGGAGCTTACTTTCGTGGATTGTGGGTTTATTGATTATTTGTTAGTTTGTAATTGTTAATACGTCGGTTTTCAGTTTAAGTAAGAAACATAACACTTTAAAATTAGTTTTGTCAAGGATGTAAATTCACGGTGAAAGGCAAACCAGGACTACCACGAAAATTTAGCCACCATGAATTCTATTGATTTTAACTGAACAGGGTTAAACCACTCAGTAATACATGTATGAGAGTAAAACAGATTCAGTGGGATATACATTTGCATGCGAAGGAAACACAAGGTATTAAAAATATCATAATTATTATTGTCAGTTATATTAGGGTAAAACGAAATCCGTGGGATATAGATAACATGCAAAGGAAACATAAAGATATCAAAAATACCAAATGATCTGAAGTGGACCTTTAAGTGGAACTTGTTCAATGTATCTCGATTGAAAGATTGGAAATGGAAGTATGTAAACAAACATATTCTCAAAGTGGTATTACCGGTATGGTTATTTTAGAGAATAAAACATGTATGATGTATGCTAGAGAAAAGGCGTGGTCTTTTTTGTTTAAGAACGTTAATCGAAATCGTTTTAAAAGCACTTTTTATGGAGAATGTTTCTCTCCCTCTGGTCTCTATAAATGACATAGTTTTAAATATGGATAGCAGTTAACGATGTACAACAAAGGTGCTTCTTTTAGTTATATTTACATAGTTGTTAAGTTTAATTAATTTTAACGTAATGATAATATATATAAATGATTATAGATTTCGAATACAAAAATGAAACAAGGTAAGCATAGTTATAGATATGTTGATGATATCTATGTCCTTCCGGTACTGTTTGTCACTAATTAAGAACTTCATCCATCGGGGCTTCTCGGCCGTTTCCGGCACGCATAAAAAAATTCGTCGAATATATTGAAATCACCGGATATTAGAATTTTATACAAATTGGAGTCACTACCCAGTGAAATAAACATCGGCTAGACAACCGTGTATGTCGCTTTTGTGGTATATTTTAGGGTGTATCATTGACTTAAATGCAGTCTTGCATCCCAGCAGTTCGTAAAAAAGGTTAAATTCATATCAGGTTTTAGAAAAAAAAATGGCGGTGTCATAGACATAATACATTTGAGGTGTTTTTCCAAGCCTTCCGGAAGGCCCAGGGAGGCTACGATTGAAATTTTATATAACAAATTTGCGGTGTTTACGTCGTTTTAGCTAATCGTAAATAATGCGCAAAAATTTTATTGTGTCAAAAAATTTCAAAAGTTAGTACAGTACCCGCAACGTTATTTTTTACAATCCTATCCTATCGTATCGTGTATCAATCCTATCGTATCGTGCGTGTATACTGTTCTATCGTGCGTTTATTCTATCCTATCGTGCGTGTATACTGTTCTATCGTGCGTTAATCCTATCCTATCGTGCGTTAATCCTATCAGGTTTATCGTTTAATTTCAACAATTCTTCCGTTTATCCTATCGTGTTCATCGTTTCGTGCCTTTTCATAAGCAAGTAAATTTATTACTAAGTTGCAACTCGTTCGGTGCACCTTTTCGAATATTTATCGAACAAGAATTGTAAAATCCTACCCAACATTCCGTCAGGATACTTAATTTTAATTTTTTTAGATCAAAATTAACCAAACTTATATGTAAATCATATCCGTTAACATTAAAAATGAAAAAAAACGAAGTTCTTAGGAACACGGTAACATTATTTACCTGTACATCGAATATGTTAAATCGTACGCAGAGTGTTACCTGCGTAAACATTAACTATCATGCAATATAATTTTGTTGCATCATATTTTACAGAAACAAAATTATTAATGATATTATTTATATTTAATTAAAACCCGAGTTGTATTTTGAACCCGTAATTTTCCGTGTGATATTTGATTTCAGGCTAAAATGTTCTCGGCAATCAGCTAGGGTGTGTGGTAATGAAAACAATGTTAACAAATCGTACGCGGAATGTGTATCTGCGTAAATATCTATTTAACTTGCCTGTAATAATTCGTTTTTAATGCATCATTTTCTTATACAGAAAGAAATGTACTTATGATAGATTTTATATTTACTTTATTCAAGAATTGGATTTATATAATTAAACCCGCTATTTTCCTAGTGATTTAAATATCGGGCTGAAATATTAGCGGCGATCGGCTAGCCTATGAAGTTCGGTAATGAAAACAATTTTAACAATACAGAACATTTATTGATCATTAAAGCTCATAATTTTAGTTGAAAAAAAAATGAACTTGTCATTTTTATACATTCTATAAATGATGCAGCGATGATTAACAACTCGGGAATTGTTACTAATTAAAAAAGAAATTCCACGTAAATCTTTATTTGTACGTGTTCTCTCCCAAATTCTGCCATTATCAGTTTGTTCGTAAATATCGTTCAAAGCGATCATACGTTTATCATGAACATCGTTTATCCTTTCCTATCGTGTATCAATCCTATCTTATCGTGCGTGTATACTGTTCTATCGTGCGTTAATCCTATCCTTTCGTGCGTGTATACTGTTCTATCGTGCGTTAATGCTATCCTATCGTGCGTGAATCCTATCCTATCGTTTATCTTGTAAAAAATAACGTTGCGGGTACTGTAATTTAAGGGGCGGGAACCAGGGGTATCGCAACTATGAAAAAATGAAATTGATATCTTTATAAATTCCAATAATGGCATGATTTAAAAAAAAATGTTATTTTCTTTCCATGTTAAAATAATTTATTTTTTTTCCGCCTTCACTGTCTGTTCTGAAGATTTCCTGTTAAAACTGGAAAATATATACTGCAATCAACATAAAATGCATACATTTTTTGTTACATATATTTTTTGGCATTTCAAAATAGCAGAGGAGAAATTCGATTGATTTGTTTCATTGCACGGCCTATTTCATTGATTGCACGTATATTAGTTATAACGCTTAGATGTACTTTACAACAGGTGTCCTGAACACATACTTAAGTCTTCCGATTATTCTAATGCGCATAGATAAGTAAATCATTATGTAATGCCGACGTATAAAAAGGAAAATAAAACGAATAACTTCACAAATCGCTATTACAGATAACTAGGAATTCTTTTTGTATATTAATAACGAGATGTGGTGTTCTTTGTTAGGACTAATTGTATCCACAATAGGTAAGATATAAAAAAAAAAAAAAATCAGCGAGCGTTATTTAAAAAAGGCTTATTTCCAAACCTAGAACTATTCTTTTAACGCGTGTTTACGACAATCCAACAGCAAAAGTATTCAAAATTAGTACAGTCTCTAAGTACACTTTAGTTTTGAATTATTTTAATAAGATATTAAACTACCACAATATAAACTTTGAGACTACAGACTATAATAAAATCACTGATAAATATGATTTCTACAATCATTTTGTTATTATTATTTTTTTGGTAAACTTTCACTGTGCCTCAGTAATTAGATAGTTCAGACTTTGTAATAATCATGATATTGCACTTTTATAGTTATTCATTTTCTCAAAACTGCATGAAAGACGAGAGTTCTTAGATAATAGCATAGGTCTGTAAAGTAGCTTTCTAAAACGGCACAGATAAATAACTAAGAATTGGACCTACTTGCATGTAAAACCTTAAAAGAGAGGCCTCATAACGCATCTAAATTTAGTTGTACTCAATGGTCCTTCACAATACATGGTGAAGAGAATCATGAGAGGACCTTTAAGCTAGTCCTTTATCCAGATACATATGAGACCTCACTGAGGCCCATTATTATTTCTAAATATGGTAAGATTTTTTTTACCACGTACCCGTTATAATCATGAGGTAAATAGGCTCATAAGAAAGGTGCAACTTTTAACTGTACATATATTCTATGGGGACACAAAGATAGTTCATTATAGAGACCGATGGTTTTGTGAAAATGAGATAATAAAAAAAAATCAACGGGTCCCGAAAGATAGTATTACACTTTAATGTTCGAGATTCGAATTGATACATTGTAAATTGTGGGTGAATGTATCGTTTTTTGCCTTTGTAGTAATTTCGGTCAACGCCCAAGGCTGCCCTGGTGGTTGGCTTCACCATGGAAGCTCATGCTACGCCTTTATTGACTCTGAACCTGACGGATGGTTAGAAGCCATGGTAATATTTGACAAAGATAACCAATTCTCGATAAATCTACATACAGTACCGATCAGACCCAAGCTAACATCAGAGTAAACCCCGGGTTAACGACCGAGGTTTGCTTGAGGTTTACTCTGGGTTTGCTTTTTGAAAAATTGTGTGAACTTGGGGGTTTAATTTTGGTTTACTCGAGTTTATTTGGAAATTGCTTTTGGAGTCAACTGTACACACTGAAATGTGAAACAGACCCGTCTTTTATCATACCATCCTACTGCCTGTAATAAACTGCCCCTTACAAATTCAAGACACAAAGTAAGAGTCTGCTTTTATGGGTATACATCTGATCTTTGTTTACTCTCTGTGTCCTTGCTGGATTTACTTTGGGTTTAATCTGTATTTACTCTGGGTCCACTCTAGTAAACCCGGAGTGAACTTAAAGTAAACCACGAAAGTAAACCCAAGGTTAAGTTGAGGTTTACTTTCTGTTACGTTAGATATGATCGGTATTGCATTATTTTATTTCGGTTCTTTTCTTTTTAAACAAATTAACTCCACTTACATTGGTCGAGGTCTCGTTTATTTTTACATAGTTCATCATGCATGGCTAAAGACTTTTTACTGATTTGTAATGTTTCCATATTTGTTCCTCCTAAGTGGATTTTCTCTGTTGCATTTAAATCATATTAAATTAAATAAGGAATATATTCGTTATTTATTGTTACTGTTGAGTACATGAACATATTATGAAACCCTCTTTAATTGAAATTGAAAAAAAAAATCATGGTTTACACCCTCATAATAATATAACTTAATTTTTTCCTTTCACTTTCCTTTAATGATTTTGGATATCTTTACCTCGAAAAATAAGAGCTGGTTTTCTTTTTTAACCCAATTTTAATTATTTACAGGTATATATTTTTCTATTCAGTTTTTTTGTAGTTCTGTTAAAGCAAAATTGGTTGAAATAGAAACGGAATCTGAAAATACATTCTTAAAAAGACATTTGCAGGCAATTGGAACTCCACATAATTGCAAGTACATTTATTAAATTTGTGATATTAATTTTAAAAAATGATACAGTCTTTTGAGATATTCCAGATGAATTCAATGCTTTATAAACATTTTAAGATGCAAATGTTATAGCAAATGTAACATAAGTAAAGTTTATACAAGTATAAAACGCAAAAGCTGCTCCCAAAAACTGAGAAAAGAATGTTGTTCATTTTTTACATGAATTCTTGAGCTTACATTATGAACACATCTGAGATAGTCGAAAAATCACAACCAATATACATAACGAGTCGTGTACGAAGGCTTATGTTATGGATGATATGTTTGCTATTGAACTTCATGAATGAAATAATTGATAAATTATTCTTTTTTTCGATTTGTTCCTTCTTATCTCATGTTCATACATAAAACTAATCAAATTGCGTTAACGCGTACACTTACATGTACATGGCATCTTAAAACATAAACCCAAAGTCTTCTCTAGCCATTATTAATGGAATTAGGAATAAAGTACATGTTTGAAAAAAAGACAAGTTTGATTAATTGGCCTGCGGTCAGGAAGTTATCCGAAATTGGCTGTAATCAAGATAGCATTGAGAATAAGTCAGCTTTAAGAAGTATAGTTTCAATTTTTCTGAAATCATTCCTCTTTAGTTAATTTATATGTTTTACGATGTAACTATAAAAATAAAAATATATCGAAACAACTCTTTTTTGAAGAACATCAAGGTCAAAATAAGTCAATTTTATTCTCGATCTGAAAGTATCCACGCATTACATTTTATATTTTTACGGGCCGTCAGGAGGCGGTCCGTTATTTGATACACATTTAAATATTTTAACTGCGTTTCTGCAGGATAGTTTTTTTTTCATTAATTAATATTATGTTCATTTTTATCAACTAAAAGTAAAATTGCAAGTAGAAAAATGTTTTATGCCTTTTAAAAATATTACATATTGTTTGTTTTGCTCGTAAATGAAAAGTTGGTCACAGACTGTCGTGTTAGACGTGTTTTTATCGAGACTTTAATCTATTCGGGAAAATTCGGAGTTTTCCATTGTAATGGAATCGGTATACGGGACATACTAAAGACCTGAAATACTAAAGACCTGAATGACATGAACTTTTATATAAATGATGTATTTGAATTTCTATGTGCTGCATCAAATAAAATGACTTTGTGTGTGAATTTATTATATTACCATGTGCTTTGTGGTAGAAAATTATCATGAAATGACATCCATACCATTTTTTTACGCAAAAATATGAAATAACTGAAAATTTGTATGGACCTGAAAATTTGAGCTAGCCTGATTTATTTTTTAATTCTTTTGAAATAACAATGGTTATCTTTATAAATTGAAGTGTAGATAAGATTTATTATTCCATTTTGGAAAAAAACTATCGAACTCTACTCTTTATAAAAGTAAAATGTTAAAAACGAGTTGCCGAAAATATAGTAATTATAAAATTAAGATCTACTATCAAAATTAGAACGACCAACTCGTTATTTTCTTTATAGTGATGATTCTTACAACAATGATATTTTTGAGGCCCATATGACCCTTGCGTCAATATGATTTTTGTCTTTAACTGATATTCATAGATATATTATGGTTCAAATGAGTAAATTTTCTAGAATTAAAAGACCAATGATTTCTTTTCTGAAACACCCCGTCTATCTTTTAATTTGTTTTTGTCAAGGATGTAAATTCACAGTGGAAGGCAACCTATGACTATCACGAAAATTTAGCCCCCATGAATTCTAATGATTTCATAGGAACAGGATAAATTATTATTATCAGTTATATTATGGATATAGATAACATGCGAAGAAAACATAAAGATATTAAATATACTAAATGACCTTGTTCGATGTATCTCGATTGAAAGAGAGGAAATGCAAATATTTAAACAAATATATTCTCAGTGTGGTATTACCGGTATGGTTATTTTAGAAAATAAAACATGTATGTATGTTTCTATTTGTTTTAAGTCATATACTATTTTCATTTACCGAATGAAATGCTGGGTTGTTTTTTGTTTTTTTGTTTGTTTTTGTTGGTCTTTTTTTTTGGGGGGGGGGGGGGGTTTGTTTTGGTTTTTTTTTTTTTTTTTGGTTTTTTTTTTGTTTTGTCAGTTTTTTGCTTTAGCATGTTAGTGTGCAGTGTAACAAACAAATATTTTATTAAAAAAAAAAAAAACTTCCTATCACACAATCACCCTCCCTCTCTCTCACCCTAGCAAGCTACTGGATTGGACTTTCTGACATAATACAGGAAGGAACTTATGTCTGGCAGACGACACAACAGCGCCCGGATTTTACGGACTGGGGCTCGGATGAACCGAATGACCTCCATCACAATGAAGACTGTATTGAACTGTACCAGGTGAAAAATTTTCATTGGAATGATGTCGCGTGCAGTGTCAAGAGCAAATTTATTTGTGAAATTACGTAAGCATAGGATTGATTTCGATAAAGTACATAGATTTAACGCAGTGAATAGTATTGTGATCGTTATTGCATAACAAACATTAACTTGTCAAACACATCGTGAATACAAACCAGATAAGTTATATATACTTTTTCTATATTTTTCTATTTTTAGACTTGACGGGGACTCTGGTATCCTTGGAAAATAAAAACAAACAGCTTATGGGAGCTCAGGTACGAATTCAGGGGAGGGGGTTAGAATAGATGGGTCAAACACCTTTCCATACTTTTAACACATAAAATGGTTTTGTACAGGCAAAAATTTAAAAAAAAAAAAAAGGTCTAATTATCCTTTTCCAAGCGTTGAGAAAAAGAAAAGTGAGTTTTCTTTGTTAATCTTATATCCTTTGTTACTAATTTGTCATGTGTTTTTTTAAAATCGGGAGTGAAATCATTTTTTTTATTATCCGTTTTAAATGCCCATGTACATCTAAGTAGAATCAAAACCTGTTTAAATTAGGGTGGAGGGATAGGCATAATCATCAACAGTAAATGATAGGCATAATCATCAACAGTAAATGTTCTCTGTCAGAACAGATAAATCCGCCTGCAGGAAGGGTAGAAACTCATTCTATGCCCTCACAGATATTGGATCCCCGTACCTTAATCCTTTAACGTTAGCCAACTTATACAAATCCGTAGTCCTTCCATCTGTTTTGTACGGCTGCGAACTCTGGAACAATCCTACCGCCGCTGATTGCCAACGCCTACAAGTTTTCCAGCACTCTATCTGTAAATCGGCGCAGAATCTCCCAAGTCGAACAAGATCCGACATGTGTGAAAGCCTTCTCAATATCCTTCCTATTTCTACAGAAATGGACACACGTAAACTTCTGTTTTTTTGACGACTGTGCCGGATGTCCTACCAAACTCTTCCAAAGCAAATTTTTCTCGGAAGACTGTTTTCCTACTTTGAGGGATTGGGGAAGAGCCAACGCGGATTCATTCCAGATGTCGTAAATTTAATGAACACTTACGATCTCCTGACTTACCTGTATCAGTGGGTTGAGAGCTGTTCCTTTCCATCCAAACTATCCTGGAAAAACATTGTAAGATCTACAACCACCAGAGTTCACAAAGACCTGCGACAGTACCGGATGTCTAATGACATAGACTTTTCTCGATTTCTGGCAGTCTTTAGTGAACAGGATCCTTCTAACTTCTGGCGAGCACCGAAGAACTGCTACGAGATCCGGTTGTGGAGACTTATCTGTAAACTTGTGACCGATCGTCCTCAGAGTTCTCTGAATGTTTGTCATCTGTGTGGTGCACCTTTCTTTAACCTAGCAGCACATGTTGCATGTTCTTGTGCAATAACCCTCGGCACTCGAAACAATTGGTGGACTGATATTATAAATAACTTTACCATCCATCTGTCTGCAGAACTGTGTGCCCTCCCTGACGACGACTTGCTCCTCATCCTCTTGGGTCGGCAACCAAACACGGAACTGGACGCTTATGCCAACGAGACTTTCCGTATCAAGAACTTTAAGCTGATACAAGATACTTCAGCCCAGTATAATCAGCTCATGCGCCGTCATCATGATGTAACGAATAGGGTCAATTAGTAAACCCTGTGTCGTGACCTGATATACATGTATATAATATTCGTTAACTTTCATTTTGTGTGTTTGTCCTTGTTTCTTTTTTTTCTCTGTCTTTCTTCACTTTCTCTGTAATTGCTGATTTGTGTTGGTTAAATTGATTGTATTCATTTGAAATTATCTCAGTCATGAGGAAATAAAGTATGAATGAATAAATAAATAACTAATTTGTCATGTGTTTTTTAAAATCGGGAGTGAAATTATTTTTTTATTACCCGTTTTAAATGCCCATGTACATCTAAGTAGATTCAAAACCTGTTCAAATCAGGGTGGAGGGATAATTAGACCCCCTCCCATCTAGATTCGCAATTAAAGTAAACACTTATTGATTAAGATTCAAAGAACAAATTTAATTGAAAATCCAATTAACTTCTACATGTAAACTTTTGTCCGGAATCGTACATCACACCACAATCTTTCATTTTCTAACGTAGACTGGCAGGACATGTTCTTGAAAAGAGATCAGAAATACCTAAAATTTCACTGTAATAACTTGATAATTACTGTATTGAATGATCATGAATTATTTCTTTTTTTATGATGCAAGATGTAAAGCTGCTATGTCCAATTTCATCTCATGGTGAACTGAAAATACTTTTTTTTGCCTTTTCTCTTTTTTTTTAGATATGTCTTTCGAGCAGTCAAAAAAACTCACACCACCAAGCAACTTCTGCAAAACATTTTCTGGCAACATGCATTACAAAATAAAATAAAATATATACAATTTTAATTTTGTTATGATTAATTCAATAATAGAAGTTCAACGGAAGCCCATTGATGGCAGGTGAAAAAAATCCATCTAGTGGTCACCAGTCATTACTATGGTGGCCGCCAGATAACATTATGGTTTTCATTGTTAAAGACGTTCATTTGGTCTCTACTGGTACTGTACCAGTTATCGGCTAAGACCAGTTAACGGCTAAACTGAGAGTTCGGGTTTATAGCACGCGACAATCCAAGATTTTTTAATTCAGTCGTCTTTTTCGAATAAAGAAAAGTAAGTTTGCTTGAAAACTTTCTTGAATATGTTTTTTACATGAGCTTAAACGATCATTGTTTACCGCTGATTTTACATCTTTGCACTTTGCACTTTTATAAATGTTTGCTAGAAAAGTGGAAACAGGAAACCGGAAAACAGGAAAATATATAAATGTACAGGCATAGAATTGTTTTTAGATAATAATAAGGTATCAAACATAATATGTTGATAAGATAAATAAGAACTTTAAGTACATGAGTACCAGTTGTAGCGAATTTGTGTTAAATCATCGGCACCATATTTAAAAAATATGAATGTAAAATACCCATGAAAAATAATTATATCGTTAGCAGATTTATCAATTTGGTGTTAAATGATAACAGGAAGTTATATTTTTTTCCTGTGATAAATGAAAATGTATCAAATTCTCTCTACTTTAAATGTTTCTATTGTTGTATTCATAATTTACAAGATTATTACAAATTGTACAGAGAGAAATTTTGTTCTTTACAACAACAGTAGAAAAACTCTTTTTAACGCTGTGTAACAGACACAGCTCCATTGTACTGATGATTTGTTTACTGTGTTTAAATTCATTGAGAGTATCAAAAACAGATTCTCAAAAGGTGTAAAAACATGGCATTTAATAAGAATGCGCAAACGTTTAAGCAATGAAAACCTATGCTGGTCAACCTAAAATAAGATGAACTTATTCTTATTCAAAACAGTGTTAAAACAAAAACATTAAAAGGAATAATGAAATTATGGTACTTATCGTATAATGCCGGGATGTTGAACAATTTTTAGTTATTTTACATTAGCTATATATTTACTTTAAGATAACAATTAAAGTGAAATAAACCAAATTCACTTGACTGATCACACATAAGAAGCCTGCCATTTTGCACTTAAAACTTGAAGAGTAATCTTCCCTCCATTACCAAATATTCAGGTCTTTTCAAAACTAATGACTCAAATGATAGGAATTTGAATTTGACCATTGTTAAACACATAGCTAGCATAGTTTTCTTATATATAAGTTCTTAAAATTAGCCCAATGAAGTAAATTATAGAAAACATTAATTTCGTAATGTTGTTAAATGTTTAAAGAATTTGTTTCCTTCTCTTTGTTTTTACAACTAAAAGATATTCTCTATAAACAGATAAAAACTTGTCATACCAAATGCATTCTTTGCCATGCTCTGTAATATTAGGTTTCTACATTAAATATTTGTTTAATGATCGAACTAGGTCTGGACAACATCCATAACTGCTGTTAATATGTATTTTAAATATTTGTAGAATAGTGACCTAAATAGAAAACTAGGTTTAGTACTTCATAGAATCAAAATATGAGCATCCCCCATAAAAAAGCTTTGTTTTGTCCCAGGGGTTATATTGCAATTGAGATTTTTAATTCTTGAATGTACATGTTTCTTTATCTAAAAGAAATGATTAACTTATTTTTTTTATATTTCTTTATACGTTCTTATTTGAATTCTACCACACCTGTTTACTCCACGACCTCCAATTTTGATGTTGTAAATAGAACTGAAAAAATTAATTACATTTTTCAGAAGAGTAGTCCAAATTTCATTGTCAGTGGCTTTTCCTACTATTATTTATTTTGAATTTGAAAATATACAGTTCTAGTTTGATTTCACTTCAGTTTATAGTTTAAGGGTGTGCACAAAAGATAAACCTATGTCATCCAGGAATAACAGTAACAGTTGGTGCTTTGTTTCTTGATATGCTTTAAGACTGTTGATAAGTTGTATGTCCGCATCATATGGTTTTGATTAGTGTTGTAGAAACATCAGATGCTTTCGTTTACATATTAGTAATCTAATATGAAGACTTTTGTTGCATTTTATTCTATTTCTCATTCTGAACAGAATGGTATATAACTTTGGTACAACTCCTAAAAAATGCAAGCCGCAAACCTCACCTTAAATAATATGCAAAATTATCTTGACCACTACGGTCTTTGCATTACAAAAGTATTTATATTGATGGGTTACCGCTAAATACAGTCTTAAATTATTCAAGTCTTAATAACTGTTGGTGAAAAAATTGCCTCTGCCAGATTTTGTAATTTCTTCATGATATCGAGATAAAAACTGATGGGTTTTTTTTTTTAATCTTATTTATTATATACGTTTTAGCTACATACAGATTTGTCATACTAGAAGGTTTTTGCAGCAAAAAAAATCTAAAAAATACAGCTCTTATTGCTTTAAACTTATGAAAAATATTTTGTTACTAATTTATACATCAGCATTAACAAATTGGAACGCACAACACACATAAAACATACACACAATTGTGGTCACGCATGCACTCAAGCAAATTTAAAGTGAAGACAAGTTAAATAATGATACAGAGATTTTTCTGGATTTTTTTCTAAAGGTTTAAGGTTCATATCTTAAGACTTTTGCAAAATCTTCGCGGGTATGATAGGTCAACTGTCAGCGATCAAATTCCTCTGATCAATATGACGTCACAATAAGCAGCATGATGTCAAATTTTACTCAGAAACTTGTCGATTTTAACTTTATCTCTAGTTTAAATTATAAAAACTACAAGCATAAGATATCACTAGAAACTCTTCTAACTGAATATATCTTCGATTTCTCTCTATTACGTATAATTATTATTGATGACGTCACAAGCATGTTTAAAACAGAAGATCATGTCGGGAAAAAAATCATCGGAATGCAGTGTAAACAATGCCGAAATAAGACTTATTCAATACAGATACCTCAGATTTAGAAATTATCCAACCAATTAATTTAAAAGGCGGGAAAATATATGGACATACGTTTGAACAAGATTAAGTGAAAGCATCAATATGATATGTGTCAGGATCAAAACTCCATGAAACTAACTTCCTCATTTAATCTATTTATACGAAAAGCAAAAAGATCAATGTCTGGATCAAAATATTACTTAAAATTCTCAAGAAAATATCATATTATAACATTCCTCCATGGCACCTGATCCTACCTCTATCTTTTTAGAAGTCCGTGTTGCTCTGCTTTGAATTTGTATTTCTTTTTATGCATTTTTGAGATGGTTGACACTTTGTTATTGTCATTTTTTATCTGTAGAATCAGCAAATTGCCTGGAAAGTAAATCAGCATAAATATTTTCACATCCGGGTACATATTGGGCAGAAATGAAGATTTCTCTTTTTATGCACCAATTCCCAATGTTACTGAAAGATCATCGAGTTGTTTTAATTGCATGCCACCCATTGTGTCAATGTGCTAAACTACAGATGAATTGTCCGTTTTGAAACAAATATGTATTAATCTGTATTCTTAGAAAAATGACTTTAGTGCGAAAGACAGAGCCATTAATTCTAAAATGTTGATATGATATGTCATTTTGTTTTTAAATATAGCACCCCAACCTTGCAAAGATGCATCAGTTTCAACCCAAAAATCAATTGGTCTTGATCTTATGTCTTTTCCATTAGAGATGGTATATCTCTACAGCACCATTTCATCTCATAAATACTTTCAAAAGAACAATGCATGAGAGAATAATAATCATCATTTAAGATTTTGATTTTTATCTCTTTCTAAAGTCCTGTAATGCAAAGGTCCTTCGAAAACTGCATTACAAGCATGAACCGATAATCAATGGGGTTAATTGCCTGATTCGAGTCCATGGATTAGGCAAAAAAAATTACCTCGTCATAAAATTTTTTCAACTCTCTGTCAAATAAACTTTAAATTCAATTGAATCAATTATAACTCCAAAGATTGTTTAATTCTGATATCAATATAAATGTTTGTTCCTGACATGTAGAAAAATGCTTGATTCATGATCAGGGAATCATCAACATACCAACAACATCTTATGCCATTTTCCCTTTAAATATACATATACAGGTTTTAATACTCTTGGACATGATGTTAGTTCGAAAGGCAAGACTACAAATCTATAAACATTTTCCATTCCAAAAAAAAGTTAGAAATTTCCTATAGTCGTGGTAAACACTGGCACTAAAATAAATCAACTGAAGTAGGGTAATCATTTTTCTGAATCAGTTCTAAAGCATATGTCCTATTTTCCTGTTTAAAATGATAATATCCCTTAAATTCATTTAATTATATATAATATATGTATTAATAATATATATATATATATATATATATATATATATATATATATATATATATATATATATATATATATATATATATATATATATATATATATATATATTAATTATATATAATGTATTATCCCTCTGCTATTAATTTTACCACATATTTTTTAAATCGTTTAAATTTTCATCAAATTAAATACCAAGAGATTCCGATAAAACAAAGTTATGAAGCGCTGCTAGATTTCTAAAAAAAAAAAATGATAATGTGTGTAACCATGATATGAAGAATATTAGACATAGTGATTTAAAAAACCAAAATTTTTACCAACGTAGCATAAACTTAAATATTAAATGCATATGAAAATAATGTTTAGTTATATACAATGTCAAATCACCTTACAAAACATAATGAATCGCTGATTTTTAGTGCAGAATAGCACTTTGTTGAATAGGTATGTAACAAAAATGCTTCAATCAGCAAGGGTTATCTTTCTTTGTCATGAACTATTGAAGGTTTTACATACTGTATATGATAAATAACCATAGTTTCTATTTTTTTATCAGAAAAGGTTTTCTGTCTTAAATTTGGACAAAATAATAGTAAATACATTCATATGTTTCAGAAAAAAAATTTACACCAACGCTTTTTGTTGTAACATACAGTGGATCAAATGAATGATCTTCTAGTAATTGGTATAATCTCTATATAGGGGTATATGAGCTTTAATAAAATGTGATATTGTTCTTTTTGAATTTTATTTTCCCATATCTGAATTTTTGAATAGAAAACCCTGAATCAATTTTAAACATATTAAATGTTATAAGTTTCAAATGACGATGACTAAGTTTATAGTTTGCAATTGTCTTGATATGTTTTTCCCAATCATACTTCCTTTACCTTTACCTTTGTGAACGAGCTATCAAGAGAGAAATGAAAAATTTCAATCTTAAGAATTCCTGCCTAAACCATCAAACACGTATCGTTCATGTACTTTACTAGTACATATTATTTAGTTATGTTTGAAAAAAAATCCACAATGCATTGGAGGATGAGAGAAGGTTGGAGGGGTATATATATTACAATTTACCTCAGCAAAGTTTGATCAATATGATTAGTTTAAATTTCTTGTAATTTTGTAAAACATTTCTTACTTATTTGCCCCTCCCCCCCCCCCCTCCCCATGTAAAAGTTTGGGTTCAATTCGTTCCGTTCAAATTGAATTCAATAGAAGGAGAAACTTGATCAAAGTCAAAATCATCCAGAGATTGTCGTGAGTCATAATTAGGTATGTTTTCCAAATCTCGCCGGTCTCTTAGGTATAGTTTGAGTGAAATTATCGGTAGAATTATTGCCCGCAGTGCCCACCATAGATTCGGTTGACATGCCATTTTCATTGCACGTAGTACGTGCCATACTATTAGAAGTACTTCCAAACTGTTTTACAGTATCTGTTGGAGAGGAAGAAGATTGCAGGATTATATCTATCCCTAGTTGATTTTTGAGTTAGTCAACATTAACCTCTTGAATATATTCAGAATGATTTTTGAACTGTTTTGTTACCCATGGTGGCGGTGCTCTTGCACTTGATAAATATGAGGTCTGCACCTTGCGTTTCATTCCTCTAGTTCTTTATTGTTACAGTTTTACTTGAGTCCTCCGTAAAACTTTGTGTCCGGGGTTTATATTAACTTACTTTATTAGTTTAAAATTTAATCAGGTACCTGTTTTACAGCAGATATAAAACAAGAAACTTGAAAAACGTTCTAAGTTTTACTACATACCGCTATAAGATGTTCACCTGTTGTTCAAGTATAAACACACGCCACTCAGAGAAAAAGAATGATTTTGGCACGTGGAGCTGTGCTTTATATACCACTGACCACATGTGTCTTTACGTCACAAAGCTCATTTTTTAACTTCTTTGAATTGAGTAACGCTTCGCTGCACTCGGATATGGGCGACATTGATTGAATGACGTGAGTAACTCGGGTTGCCAGAGTTGTCAATAAAACATGTATTTTACGACACTAGTGTTAAACCCGTGTTACGAAAGTTAACTCCCGCTTTTATTGAGAGCACAAGCGTTTCAAGATGGCGGAAAACGATGAGCAATTGCGAGTTTGACATATGAAAATTTGTATTTTGGAGTTTATTATATCATATATCACACACAGAGTAGAAATTAAAAAAACTTTTATATGACTGATATTTTTCCAGATTTCAAGTAGAGTTAAAGATATACGGAGAAACAATGAAGCATTTATTCATCTAATGCTGGATTGGTAGAAATGTTAAACTATACAGTTAAAACGCTACCATGATTTTTCTTAGTTTTCTTTTTAATTACTTCTTGATTACTCATCAAAAATTTCATCATTGAAGTTTTATTGAAGTTGTGAAGTATGAGGTTGTAATGCAACTTAACTTACTTACAAGGTTAGCTCCAGTCAGTGGAATACTAATTTTATGTGAACAATGAATACCCAATCTATTAAAATACAAGATAAATAGTTTCCAGAACTATAATAATATGCATGTTTACATGAAGGTTGCACTCTTATTTGTATGGCTGTAGGTGAGGAGGTAAAGGTGAATCGATGTACATACAATGTATGACTGCACATACGGATTCCGGACCGTGGCTACAGACGATACCCATTGACAGTCTTTCAATACATCTATGCGCAGTTGACCTAGAAACTGACCAGTTTCATAACTTCTTCGAATTTCTCTAATACGGACTGTCTAATTCCCTCCCAGAATTCCAATTTACGCAAGCGCAATTTAAGTTTTATTCTTTTTAATTTGTCAACCCACTGACATAAAATAAGGATTATGCATATTATTGCATCGTCGAGAGAAGTTATATTCATTTCTGTAAATAAGGTTATTTAGTTTCACGTTACTTAGCGGTGTCTCTATGAAACAGCACTATCTGGTGTAAAATTTAGATGCTCACTTTTGCATAAATTCTCCTGCTGATCTTTGATAGCTTATTTTTATTTTGAATGTCCAAGTCTACTCGTATCATTAAATAATATCAGACAACACACACTTCCATATAGAAAAATTTAGAGATGCCATCAATTTTTACTAATTACTAAATTTTGACAGCACGCAACAATTTCAAACTTGCACATAGTCTTGAGAAATTTAAAAAGATTTAAATGCAGAAGTTATCGTAGAGAAAAGGATACGTGTTTTGTAGACGGGTTCGTTTTTTTTTAAATACAATTCCTGACATGAATCATGAGTACATGCCGCATATAACAATGCTATCTACCCTTTGAAAATTTAACTAGCTATTAAACATCTCATTGTTTAAAGAATTTTTGAAACGATTACACAAACTGTGTTCGACAAATAGTTTTCCGATAACATTTTCTTCCTGTCTTTTTCAGAACAGGTTTTTTATACAGGCCTTCAATCATAACACGATTTTATAAGTAAAGCAGAACTGAAGTTAAGTCATTATTTTACACCAAATCATATATATTTTCAACTTGCAGCAACAACGGAAGACCTACTCGTAGCTTTGACACGAGCTCTGCTCTAGTTCTGATACTTTTTTAAGCTCATTTAAAAATTGATTTTGTTATAGAAAAGGTTTCACTTTCATCGATGGACCGATTTTACGAGAACCCGGATACAGTCTCTGGATTATACTTATGATTGCACAGGAGGAACATGATTACATGGACATGTTGCGCGTTAGTATAAGTAAACTATCAAATGTATAGACTGTGGTGTGTTCTTCATAATAAAGATATATAAGACTTTTGAGTAATTATTGCGTATTATTCAATTTGATTAATAAATGTCTCTTTCTTTTCAAAATATTGTTATTTTATTATTATTTCGATGTTTTAAAATTGTTGTCTTTATGCTTTAAAGATTCCATTTAAACCAGAGTAAAGGCTGGGGGCTTATTAAGAGTAAAATGGAAACCTCATCCAAGCATCCTAAAGGATGTGATGGATGAGGGTCATTTTCCGAATTAGCCGTAAAGTTACGGGGGTTTAAATACCCTATATTTCTTTTGATTCAGAAATAATTATCGTTAAAATCCCACACTAGACAACAAATTTAAGAACATGAACCGAATATAATTATTAAGTTTGCTTTAAAATGACTCGACGTATGGCCAGGTAAGCCCTTATATACCCTGGGTGAATAGTATTTAATAGTGATATAAATAGCTTTTATTTTTTGATTTTTTAAACAATGTACACGTGAACTATTGTCACACGATATTATATTTAAACCCGAATAGCCTTACGGCTAATTCGGAAAATGACCCTCATCCATCACATCCTTAAGGTTGCTTGGATGAGGTTTCCATTCTCTTATACATCAACTGTACTGTTTACCTCAAAGTGTTATTTTAATGAATATTACATTTTGAAAATTCAAAATAACACTTTAAAGTAAAAGGTAAACAGTTAAACCATGAAACAGTTATAATAATAACTGACCTGATGTGTTTAACACTAAAGACAACACGAAACATTGTTATGTAGAATAAATATTCAAAAGAGTTTAAAGTCAACATTTTAGATAATGCCTTTATAAACCGAAATAATGATTATACAACCTTCTCTGCAGATTGTATGCTCCTAAAGGAACCTATTAAGAGTAATCTACCATAAGGTAATGGACACAACAATCAGATTGGATTTTTAAAATCAATGTAGCAAGTTTACAATAAATATCTCTCTTTGATAAGCAATGCCGTTGTGGTGTTTATAATATGTGAAAATGATAGATTATATCTATCTTATCATTACAAAAACAAACAGAAATGCGTTAAGTAGACACAATATGTGTTATAACATCTTAATGTTGTTTTGATGTCCTAAGTATAATGCCAAAATAGCTATCATATAACAATTATTTAAACAAACATATGTACATACTGATAGTAAAAAATATTTATGTTATGGTATCAGAATTGTCGAAATCTTAAAGAGATTTTTTTTTGGTTTTTTGTTCATTTTAATGTTCTTGAAAGCGTTCAATACAACCTTTACATACATCTGTAAAATCATAGCCCAGTATAAATTGATGTCGTTTATTGTTAAAAAGTCTTGTCGTGATTTTTCCCAGGGTCGATTGCTCAAACCTGTGACATACAGAGAGATTCCACTTGTAAACACACTGGAGATAATTTTTTGAGTTAGTAAAGTCCATGCATCCAAATTCTAATGCACATGCCACCCACGGACGCATGATGTATTTCAGAGTGATACATGAGCGAGAGATTATTACTACTCCTGTTTGTGTTTCTTCGTAATTGAAAAGGCAAGGTTCCTCGTGAAGATGCTCAAAAAGCCTTTTTTGCGTTCTCATAGCGATCGAACCGTAGCCATAGAGTACTTGGAAACCAAGACGCTGTGCTTTTTCAAAGTAGGGCTCCATATTTTTTAATCGTATGGACGTGTCTAGCCACATAACGAAATCAGATTCTTGTAACATTGTTTGAATGATGATCGGTTTCCATGTATATCCACGTAAATTTCTGACATGCTCAGGGTACAACTCAAATGGAAATCTTCTCACACTGCAGTTACACATACGCTGAACCTTACTAACCCTGTCTTTAGTCAGGCCTATGTCATATACTATCAAAGTTAGTTCTGGGTACTTCGTTCTCTTTAGTTTGTTTAGTTTGTTAGCAACAGCAATAAATTCGTCGAAGTGATTATCAGAAAAGGCCGTAACAAAAGTAGGTATTTTATTTTTATTTTTATTTTATTGATGATTGATGGGTGCAAATAGTATTTTCATTTAAGTTATGATTCTTAACATATATAAATCACCTAAATTCAATGTGCAGGCCTAAACATCAAACTCCTTACTTTTAACATTTAAAAATAAAAATTAAGACACTTTCACATCAGTTTTTAAGTTGATTCTACTGTTATATGCTATTTTTAAACTCAACTGTCTCATCCAGAATAACTAAAAAAGAGACAGACTCGACCATGGCCGATTGTGTTTGAGAGCGTAATGTTCCCTTTGATATGTTTCGGTTGGTTTTTTAAAAATTTGTTCGATTCTATGTACGTGTGTTCCCTGCTTTTCTCCATTTAATCATATAAACAAATAGACCCTTTCACGGTAACTGCTATACTGCTTTTTTGCAGGGCTAAATGACATCGTTTGGTGAAATATGACGTAACGTCAACTGTTTCAATTACGTCATTTGATTATCTGCGTATTAAAACTAAGGCAAAGTTTATCAATCTGCCCTGCGAGAGAGCAGTACCGTGGTTATCATGAACGGGTCTATGGAGTAAAAAATGGCACCTGTCTACCTGAGAACTGACAAGAGCAATGCACAAGGTATAAACAGAGCGCAATTTATAAGAGGTTTGTTTACTTTCATAATAATTTTTTCTTTTCAATTTTTAACATACCCTGAGAATGTGTCAAATAGTTCTGTAGGATTTAGAGTTCATTATATAAAATATTTTTCAAATTTGTCTACGCTGTTTTAATGCAGTGCCGCTTTGAACTTGGTATTGTTGATGGTGCTGTTTTGACGCTTTTCTAAATAAATACATAGGAAAATGAGCATTTTCCGAGATGGAGTTATTTTGAGAAATTGCAAGTAACTTTTAAACAGTTTAGACAAGTTTATCAACTGTTTCTGTGCGTAAAGAAAAAGTGATTTAAAATAAATTGATCAGAAAAAAATTATATGTGTTCTCGCTAGATTTTTTGCTATTTTATCTTATCTTCATTTCTGATAATTTTTACCGAAAATTGCCATATTTTTGTATTTGACGTCGTGAGTACAAATGTACGACGTCATTTATTTTTAAGCCGCTCCACTTATTTAGTGACAACATCACTTTAAAATCAAATTTAGACTTCTTAAGTTTAAACTAGAAGCTTACATTTCATTAAATGCAATTTTGGTGACTATGAAAATAATACGGAGATTAAAAAAAGCATATTTTTATTATGAATTTGAAGTTATAAGGCCTCCCGTGTACCCCCGGTGAGCATTGGCCTGTAAAAAAAAATAATTTTTTAATTTTTCTTTTGTATTATAAATGTAAAGACTTTCTTTAAAAAAAAATAAAAAGATTTGTTTAGTTGCTATGAGGTGGAATAACACATCGTCATGAAATGGCTGACCTCTGATCGAAACGACATTTTGTTTCATTAGAAGGATTTTATCGACCGCAACAAATAACTTACTTCATAGCCGATTGGATAAAGTGTAGGGCTACTGATCCCTTCATACGGAGTTCGAATCCCGCAGAGGCTTTTGTTGTTACTTACTGAATTTTTTTTTTTTAGATATTCATTTTTTTATCCGCAATTTGCAAACTTTTTCGCTTATAGTTTATTTATCGTTCTATCTTTCATAACTAAAAAAAATTACAGTTAATTTGAGCGACTTTTTCCAGGTCTGTTATTCCACCTTAAGAATATCAAATTAAGAAGCCCACTTTTGCCCTCTTATTCTAAATCAGAGAATGCAGAGCATAGTATTTTTTTATATCTAAAATTTAGAGGAAAGGGTGGTACCAAATTTTTAATTCTACTACAATTATTGCCGAGATCAAAGAGATGCCGCGGACATTATTCTGGCAATCGGTTTTTAGAACGCAGTTCGCAGTTCGCAATTGAATAATGAACTGCGTTCTATAGAACGCAGTTCGCAATTCAAAATTTAGTGCGATTGAATAGTGAACTGCGTTCTATAGAACGCAGTTCGCAATTCAAAATTTAGAATTCATACTTGGGGCCCGCTTGCCTTATATGCAATTGAATAGTGAACTGCGTTCTATAGAACGCAGTTCGCAATTCAAAATTTAGAATTCATACTTGGGGCCCGCTTGCCTTATATGCAATTGAAGAGTGAACTGCGTTCTATAGAACGCAGTTCGCAATTCAAAATTTAGAATTCATATTTGGGGCCCACTTGCCTTACATGCAATTGAATAGTGAACTGCGTTCTATAGAACGCAGTTCGCAATTCAAAATTTAGAATTCATATTTGGGGCCCGCTTGCCTTATATGCAATTGAATAGTGAACTGCGTTCTATAGAACGCAGTTCGCAATTCAAAATTTAGAATTCATATTTGGGGCCCGCTTGCCTTATATGCAATTGAATAGTGAACTGCGTTCTATCTAGAACGCAGTTCGCAATTCAAATTGTTGAATAGTGAACTGCGTTCTATCTAGAACGCAGTTCGCAATTCAAAATTTAGAATTCATATTTGGGGCCCGCTTGCCTTATATGCAATTGAATAGTGAACTGCGTTCTATCTAGTACGCAGTTCGCAATTCAAAATTTAGAATTCATACTTGGGGCCCGCTTGCCTTATATGCAATTGAAGAGTGAACTGCGTTCTATCTAGAACGCAGTTCGCAATTCAAAATCTAGAATTCATATTTGGGGCCCGCTTGCCTTACATGCAATTGAATAGTGAACTGCGTTCTATAGAACGCAGTTCGCAATTCAAAATTTAGAATTCATATTTGGGGCCCGCTTGCCTTATATGCAATTGAATAGTGAACTGCGTTCTATAGAACGCAGTTCGCAATTCAAAATTTAGAATTCATATTTGGGGCCCGCTTGCCTTATATGCAATTGAATAGTGAACTGCGTTCTATCTAGAACGCAGTTCGCAATTCAAATTGTTGAATAGTGAACTGCGTTCTATCTAGAACGCAGTTCGCAATTCAAAATTTAGAATTCATATTTGGGGCCCGCTTGCCTTATATGCAATTGAATAGTGAACTGCGTTCTATCTAGAACGCAGTTCGCGATTCAAAATTTAGAATTCATACTTGGGGCCCGCTTGCCTTATATGCAATTGAAGAGTGAACTGCGTTCTATCTAGAACGCAGTTCGCAATTCAAAATCTAGAATTCATATTTTGGGCCCGATTGCCTTATATGCAATTGAATAGTGAACTGCGTTCTTTCTAGAATGCAGTTCGCGATTCAAAATTTAGAATTTATATTTGGGGCCCGCTTGCCTTATATGCAATTGAATAGTGAACTGCGTTCTAGAACGCAGTTCGCAATTCATTTTTGGGGCCCGAAATTTTCAGGGGCATCTACTAGTGGTATTTCACTACCACTGTGAAATTTGGTGATGCAGTAATCTATAGTTTTTGAGATCTGTATGGTGTCCGGATAGGGCCATTTGCATTAGCGCGACATCGCGTTCAGATAAACGAGACATTGCGCTAACACATGTACACAACACACCGTCGCGCTAACGCAACTTTGCACAACACGCCGTCGCGCTAACACAACTTTGCACAACACGCCGTCGCGCTAACACAACTTTGCTTAACACGCCGTCGCGCTAACGCAACTTTGCAAGTTTCACAGTCTAGTAGGAAGTCGTGTCCGAAAATATTAGACTGCGCATGCTGAAATATGCATGCACGCAAGCATGGATAAAAAATAAATAAAATGTACTTTGAAATATATATATTATTTTCATTTATTATCAGTGCATATGAATAAAAATATAGTTACTAGTGTGTCACTAGATAAGGATATGAATTTCGTGGATCATTGTTTAGTTGATCCACGAAATTAAATATTCATTGAAGTGCAATTTTAATTAACATTTTGTATTGATAGGTTCATTGGCCACTAATTTACGTATACTTGATATTGTGATTTTCACTTTATCCACGAAAATTGATGCCCTTCAATATCAATGAAACTACAGTATTCAATTGCATATAAGCCCGATTCTCAGAAACTATAGATAACTGCATCACCATATTTTCACAGTGGTAGTGAAATACCACTAGTAGATGCCCCTGAAAAATTCAGGTCCCGAATATGAATTCTAAATTTTGATTTGCGAATTGCTTTCTAGATAGAACGCAGTTCACTATTCAATTGCATATAAGCCCGATTCTTAAACATAGGTAATAACAGATTACAAAGCTCACCGAGACGAGGGATCACCTTTTTGAGGAATCACCTTTATGAGACCACCTTTATCATATTATTTGAAAATCATAGTTAATGATCTTGGATATACATGGATACTGTTTTGACAAAATATCGTATAACAATATCATATAATAAAAATTGTATAATAATCATATGTTCATTTCATAGGGTATTATATGATACAATGTTTATCAATACGATAATATAAAATACTATATTGCATCCTATGATACCAGTACAATATATATCATATATTACAATAAAATACTGTAATAAATAATGATGAAATATGATATTGTAACATATGATATGACATTGTATCTTGTTATACATTATTGTATTTGATCACATAATACAATATCATAATATATTATGATATTGATATGATATGATACATTATAATAATATATGATACAATATCATATCACATAATGCATCACAATATTATACTGTATAATATTATAGCATGATATTGCATTGTATGATATTGTATCATATTTAATACAATGTAGGATATTGTATCATATGATACAATAAAATTAGCTACAACATGGTATCATATCAATTGATACAATATCATGTGATATAGTACTATATTATATCATACAATATCATAGTATACTTTATTGTATTATATGATACAATATCACATTATACAATATCATATAATACATTTTCATATATTGATATAATAATATATTATATAAACCAATCTCATTTTATACAATATCGTATCATATGATATGATATATATTATACAATATCATATTATACAATATTGTATCATAATAAACAATACTATACATAACAATATCACAATACAATATCATATCATAATGTACAAAAAAAATTGATACAATATCATATCGTATCATATAACTTTTTACAATATAATATATGATATAATATTGTATCATATAAAACAATAGTGTATCATATCATACAATACTATATCATAGGAATCATATTATATCATTTAACAACGAACACATCTATCAAGCAGGTTTTAGATAGGATAATTTTTTTTAGCAACTTTGATAATGGAGATCTGCATCTGAAGCTACCTCTGCAGTTCATTAATATTATAGTTAAATCAACTATGCAAGCTATTATCTATAAAATTTGTGACCTGTTCCAAAAAAAAACAAATCTCATCCAGCATCCGAAACATACGCCTCAGATTCAGCATTCAAGCCTGCCAGGTGCATCAGTATCATAAGACGTATCATCCATGCAAGTTTTATGAAGTTAGGACCAGTAATAACTAAGATATAATCATCAGAGGGCACCTGCTCCAAAAACTTTAACAAACTCTTAAAACCTTAACCTCCTTCAGCATCCGAAACCTATGGCTCAGATTCAGCATTCATTCCTGTCAGGTGCATCAGTATTATAAGACGCACCATCCATATAAGTTTGGTGAAGTTAAGACCAGTGATAACTAAGTTATAATCATCAAAGGGCACCTGCTCCAAAACTTTAACCAGCTCTAAAAACCTTAACCTCATCCAGCATCCGAAACTTATGGCTCAGATTCGGCATTCCTTCCTGTCAGAGGCATCAGTATCATACGACACACCATCTATGCAAGTTTGGTGAAGTTAGGACCAGTAAAAACTAAGATATAATCATCAAAGGGCACCTGCTCCAAAAACTTTAACCAGCTCTTAAAACCTTAACCTCATCCAGCATCTGAAACCTATGGCTCAGATTCAGCATTCAAGCCTGCCAGGTATATCAGTATCATAAGACGCACCATCTATGCAAATTTAGTGAAGTTAGGACCAGTAATAACTAAGATATAATTATCAAAGGGCACCTGCTCCAAAAACGTTAACCAGCTCTAAAAACCTTAACCTCATCCAGCATCTGAAACCTAAGGCTCAGATTCAGCATTAAAGCATGTCTGATGCATCAGTATCATAAGATGCACCATCCATGCAAGTTTGGTAAAGTTAGGACCAGTAGTAACCTATAAATTACTATCAAAGGGCACCTGCACCAAAAACTCTAACTTGCTCCAAAAACCTTAACCTCCTCCAGCATCTGAAACTCATGGCCCTGATTCAGCATTCAGGTCTTTCAAGTCCATGAGTAGGTCAAGATGCATCATCCATGCAAGTTTGGTGAAAATAGGACAAGTAATAACTTAGATACAGGACCTGCAACAAAAACTTTAACCAGGTTCGGACGCCGACGCCGACGCCGAGGGTATAGCATAAGCTCCCCCCGACTTCGTTTCGGCGAGCTAAAAACTACCCAAATATGAATTCTAAATTTGAATTGCAAACTGCGTTCTAGATAGAACGCAGTTCACTATTCAATTGCATATTAGGCAAGCGGGCCTCAAATATGAATTCTAAATTTTGAATTGCGAACTGCGTTCTAGATAGAACGCAGTTCACTATTCAATTGCATATAAGGCAAGCGGGCCTCAAATATGAATTCTAAATTTTGAATTGCGAACTGCGTTCTAGATAGAACGCAGTTCACTATTCAATCGCACTAAATTTTGAATTGCGAACTGCGTTCTATAGAACGCAGTTCACTATTCAATTGCATATAAGGCAAGCGGGCCCCAAATATGAATTCTAAATTTTGAATTGCGAACTGCGTTCTATAGAACGCAGTTCACTATTCAATTGCATATAAGGCAAGCGGGCCCCAAATATGAATTCTAAATTTTGAATTGCGAACTGCGTTCTAGATAGAACGCAGTTCACTATTCAATTTCATATAAGGCAAGCGGGCCCCAAATATGAATTCTAAATTTTGAATTGCGAACTGCGTTCTATAGAACGCAGTTCACTATTCAATTGCATATAAGGCAAGCGGGCCCCAAATATGAATTCTAAATTTTGAATTGCGAACTGCGTTCTATAGAACGCAGTTCACTATTCAATTGCATATAAGGCAAGCGGGCCCCAAATATGAATTCTAAATTTTGAATTGCGAACTGCGTTCTATAGAACGCAGTTCACTATTCAATTTCATATAAGGCAAGCGGGCCCCAAATATGAATTCTAAATTTTGAATTGCGAACTGCCTTCTATAGAACGCAGTTCACTATTCAATTGCATATAAGGCAAGCGGGCCCCAAATATGAATTCTAAATTTTGAATTGCGAACTGCGTTCTATAGAATGCAGTTCACTATTCAATTGCATATAAGGCAAGCGGGCCCCAAATATGAATTCTAAATTTTGAATTGCGAACTGCGTTCTATAGAATTCAATTGCATATAAGGCAAGCGGGTCCCAAATATGAATTCTAAATTTTGAATTGCGAACTGCGTTCTATAGAACGCAGTTCACTATTCAATTGCATATAAGGCAAGCGGGCCCCAAATATGAATTCTAAATTTTGAATTGCGAACTGCGTTCTATAGAACGCAGTTCACTATTCAATTGCATATAAGGCAAGCGGGTCCCAAATATGAATTCTAAATTTTGAATTGCGAACTGCGTTCTATAGAACGCAGTTCACTATTCAATTGCATATAAGGCAACCGGGCCCCAAATATGAATTCTAAATTTTGAATTGCGAACTGCGTTCTAGATAGAACGCAGTTCACTATTCAATTTCATATAAGGCAAGCGGGCCCCAAATATGAATTCTAAATTTTGAATTGCGAACTGCCTTCTATAGAACGCAGTTCACTATTCAATTGCATATAAGGCAAGCGGGCCCCAAATATGAATTCTAAATTTTGAATTGCGAACTGCGTTCTATAGAACGCAGTTCACTATTCAATTGCATATAAGGCAAGCGGGCCCCAAATATGAATTCTAAATTTTGAATTGCGAACTGCGTTCTATAGAATTCAATTGCATATAAGGCAAGCGGGTCCCAAATATGAATTCTAAATTTTGAATTGCGAACTGCGTTCTATAGAACGCAGTTCACTATTCAATTGCATATAAGGCAAGCGGGCCCCAAATATGAATTCTAAATTTTGAATTGCGAACTGCGTTCTATAGAACGCAGTTCACTATTCAATTGCATATAAGGCAAGCGGGCCCCAAATATGAATTCTAAATTTTGAATTGCGAACTGCGTTCTATAGGACGCAGTTCACTATTCAATTGCATGTAAGGCAAGCGGGCCCCAAATATGAATTCTAAATTTTGAATTGCGAACTGCGTTCTATAGAACGCAGTTCACTATTCAATTGCATATAAGGCAAGCGGGCCCCAAGTATGAATTCTAAATTTTGAATTGCGAACTGCGTTCTATAGAACGCAGTTCACTATTCAATTGCATACAAGGCAAGCGGGCCCCAAGTATGAATTCTAAATTTTGAATTGCGAACTGCGTTCTATAGAACGCAGTTCACTATTCAATTGCATATAAGGCAAGCGGGCCCCAAATATGAATTCTAAATTTTGAATTGCGAACTGCGTTCTAGATAGAACGCAGTTCACTATTCAATCGCACTAAATTTTGAATTGCGAACTGCGTTCTATAGAATGCAGTTCACTATTCAATTGCATATAAGGCAAGCGGGTCCCAAATATGAATTCTAAATTTTGAATTGCGAACTGCGTTCTATAGAATGCAGTTCACTATTCAATTGCATGTAAGGCAAGCGGGCCCCAAGTATGAATTCTAAATTTTGAATTGCGAACTGCGTTCTATAGAACGCAGTTCACTATTCAATTGCATATAAGGCAAGCGGGCCCCAAATATGAATTCTAAATTTTGAATTGCGAACTGCGTTCTAGATAGAACGCAGTTCACTATTCAATCGCACTAAATTTTGAATTGCGAACTGCGTTCTATAGAATGCAGTTCACTATTCAATTGCATATAAGGCAAGCGGGTCCCAAATATGAATTCTAAATTTTGAATTGCGAACTGCGTTCTATAGAATGCAGTTCACTATTCAATTGCATGTAAGGCAAGCGGGCCCCAAGTATGAATTCTAAATTTTGAATTGCTCTAGATAGAACGCAGTTCACTATTCAATTGCATATAAGGCAAGCGGGCCCCAAATATGAATTCTAAATTTTGAATTGCGAACTGCGTTCTATAGAACGCAGTTCACTATTCAATCGCACTAAATTTTGAATTGCGAACTGCGTTCTATAGAACGCAGTTCACTATTCAATTGCGAACTGCGAACTGCGAACTGCGTTCTAAAAACCGATTGCCCATTATTCTCCAATATACCACGAACGTCATCAGTTAATTATCAGATCAGAAATACCTATTAGTCTCGCACTGACCATGAAAGTACAACTTCAAACCGTAAAAAGTTTTAAAACAATGTCAGTTTCACGTGTTAGTTCCAGTCAAAACGATGTGTATTGCCTCAAATGTTTATTTTTAAGAGATCAATGCGGTTGTTCCTAGGCATTTCTTTGATTTCGGCAATAACTGTAGTAGAGTTACTATTAATGCTTGTAATTTTTTTTCTTTTGAAGGATTATTACGGACCCAAACTATTTTACAGACACCTCTCTCTCTCTCTCTCTCTCTCTCTCAAATTTGAGACTACATGACTGTCATTACTTGAGCGGTAAACCTTGAGATGTCTCCTTTATGACATAAGCAAATGTGCACAAAACAGCAAGTCGAGTTGTCTAAATTGAGTACAGAATGTGATCACGAAAGCAAGCCCACGACCCACCTTAAAGCACTGAATAGAATCAACAACACTTGGCGTCTTTTTCCTTCCAAAACATATGATATTCAGCAACTTGGAGGAAATGTTTAAGATCGGAAAAAGAAATACACTTTTGTTGTATATTAAGTGATATTGAAAGAATGAGATTGCCGAACAACAATTTCTCAAATGGTGTGTCAAAGAATCTACTACAGTGTTTCAAAATAAACCCCCTTTTTGATAAAATGCTACTCAAATTAATCACTTCATTATGAAAAGAAATAAATTTTCATTGACAAACATTAAACTATTATAACCTTTAAAATAAGCATTTTCTCGCACTGATCCTCTAGAAGATTGTATTGTTTTGATAACCACAACTAACGTATCCTTTTTCCACATCATGTTTGTTTATAAGCACATGCAATTGAAGCGAGTTTTGATATATGTTATACATAATGTCCATTATCAATTGTTAACGAAACAACAAATCACGTTAGTTATGTTACAACGCACTTAAATTAAGAACTTTGAAAAAAAAAAAATCAAAGTGTGTTAATTTTCGGACCAGGTCAACGCAATTTGGTAAAAATATATTTATTTTTTTCAAAGTGCGTTGATACATACCCTGGACCTTTAATGTTAAGCGGACCTATTCTTTTACGGGCCGGACCTTTAATTACATGTTTACGACACCGGGCAAAACTTTTGCTGGACTAAACACTACGTATATGATTGTATAACAAACAAACAAACGCCATCTCGTGCAATGTATCGCTTGGAATTGATGAAACCAAGGGAACAAAATACCAATAATACATAGCATTTGAATATGTTTGTTTCAATTTAGTCATTTTTTGTAATTCACTGGTATTCTACACTACTTACTTTGTGATACGGAACATTCCGAATGCATATGCTTTTCTGCTCCTGCAGCTTAATCAGTTCCACGGCCGTAGCGCAATGGAGGCAAATGAGGCATATGCCTTATATTTTAAACGTCGATCATTTATTTTCAAATTACTTTTTATGTCAGAGTGAACTCGCCAAATTATCAGAAAAATCAAAT
Source organism: Magallana gigas (assembly GCF_902806645.1). Taxonomy (NCBI): domain Eukaryota; kingdom Metazoa; phylum Mollusca; class Bivalvia; order Ostreida; family Ostreidae; genus Magallana; species Magallana gigas. The sequence goes on along the minus strand of NC_047567.1, from coordinate 9,252,951 downwards.
TACAGAAATATTATAATATCTGGAAGATATGTTTCTGAAGAACAGAGCAAGATATATTCGACTAAACCCCATCTGTGCGTTGAAAGCTACAAAGCCACACAGTGACACCTCCATATTGTGACCTAATATCTATCGAAATAATCAATAAAATCAAGTATAACTTTATTTATTTTTCTTTCTGCAAAATGGGTGCGCTACAACCGTGTCGTGTGGTTGTTGGTTTATTTACAGAATACATGCAGAGTAGGGTATGGTACTGTACCAGTTATCGGCTAAGACCAGTTATCGGCTAAACTGAGAGTTCGGATTTATAGCACGCGACTACCGGAGATTTTTTTATTCAGTCCTCTGTTTTGAATAAAGGAAAGTGAATTTGCTTGAAAACTTTTTTGAGTATGTTTTTAGGTTCCTTGACACACCAAAATTGTTTTTAATGGATCGATAGAAAATCTTTTTTGAAATATGATTCCTCAAAACAGAGATCAATATCGGCTTTCAATTATTTTAAATGAATTATTTTGCATTTTTCAGTGAAAAAGGAAAAACTCTTTTGAAGACAAACAGGGTATTTTAGAGCTGAAAACAAGAGGAATTCACTTAATTCTGAGAAATCCATAGCCCAGTTGAACTGGTCGCACAATATCATGCGTTGAATAGTCAACGATTTTGAGTATTACTGTACAGTGGCGTAGCGTGCCCCATATATATATATATGTGTAGGCAAAAATTGAAGACGAAAGCATCAGTGACGGGTGTAGCATGGAAGGGGGAAGGGGGGGAGGGGCCGCAACGGTGGGGGAGGGACATCCCCCTTGAAAATGTTTACCAAAAAATACGCTAAATTACCATTTCTGAAAGCAAACATTTGTTAGTTTAACAAATTGGTTATGTATGTTTTAGGGATCATTATGTAAATTTAAAATATTTCATTTCCTGTTCTTAGTCTATTCATTTTCGTAATAATCAAATAGAATCTATGTTTCGTTAATGAAATTTAATAGAAATTTTTCATACACCGTACTGGCACTGTGCCAGTTATCGGCTAAAATTGGACTTTTTATTTTCGTATTTCCTTTTTCTTCATATTTTTAATAAAACTTGACATACTTGAAATGGTGAACTCCTTGTTTATACACCTGTTAGGTAAAATCATTATTTAGAACCCAAAACATTTTGCTTTTTAGCACGCCCCAAATTTGCAAAGTTTTAATGACTTACAGTACCAGTTATTAGCTTCGCGATAATCCTTGTTCATGTTGAATTGATATTCTGCAAATTGTAATTTGAATTTTGTCCTTTTTGGAGTCAGACTAAAGGTCGTAGGGGTTATTATACATAAACAAGTCTCAAAATTATTCGTTTGTTATTATACAGCAGTGGCGTAGCGTCCTTTAAGGCAAAAAAGCTGCACATAATTTTGTAAAATTTCAAATTTGTGTACATTTTAAATCTATAACAAAGCTGACTTTAACTCTGACCTCTTTACAAAACTTCCCAGTTCATTTACAGAGAAGCCATCAGATCTTTTGTAGGGGCAAAAAAGCGTTGATTAATATTATACAGTAGACATGTGATTGATTGCAAAAACTCGAATCCACGGAAAGCTGAATTTGAAGGTTTTTTCACTAAAAACCTAAAACTATTGGCAATTTATATATATATATATATATATATATATATATATATATATATATATATATATATATAGATATAGATAGATAGATAGATAGATATATAGATATAGATATAGATATATATATATATATATATATATATATTCGATATTTAAGTTAAAACTTTAATTTTACTTTTGCGATTATACTGAATTTTATAAAAAGGCATCTTTCTGAACAATAAATATCATATGGTCTGGTCCATTGATTTTAACTTGTCATGCTTGTCCATTAAATTTTTTTTTTCGGTCAAGGGGCTGAAATCATGCCAAAACGTGGCGTATCAATTATGAAAAAGAAGTTGATATAGAAGTACACTATACGTACACGGCCGTAGCGCATGGAAGCAGATGACACATATGACCCATATCTGAAACGACGATCAAATTCTTTGTCAAAATTTTTATGTGTCAGAATGAACTCTATAAATTTCCCGTTATAAATAAATATTAAATTACAGAAAATAATTTAATATCTTTAAGATAACAACATAATTTCCAGTCTTGATCCATACTAAACCCACCAACTCTTAATTGTCAAGCTGCTACCCTCCCCATACCTTTAATTAGTTTAGATAAACTACCCAGATTAGAAGAATATGTTCTCTGAAGAACAGAGCAATGCTTTCAATTAAATCCCATCTGTGTAGCAACAAAACCACACAGTTCAAAGGACAATTGATGAGATAACGGAAAGGATAAAATTTTATTGTCTTATACTGCGAAACAAGCACCTTTTGCCTAACTGCAAAATTGGTGCGCTACAACTGTGGCGTAGGATTGTTGGTTTTGTTTACAGAATACTTGCACAGTAGGTTATGGATACGAGGTGTGAATGATTTCTCTTAAACCTCGTTAACGAAAAATAGATTCTGTTTGATTATAAAGAAATGATTAGGCAGAGGACAGGAAATAAAATATTTTAAATTTACATATTGGTCCCTAAAACATACATTACTAATTTTTTAAAACTAACCAATGTCTACTCACAAAAGTGGTATTTTTGCGTCCTTTTTATAAATATTTTCAAGGGGGAGGTCCAATACCCCCCCCCCCCCACCAAATCCCTTTGCGACCCCTCCCGCACCTACACCCTTCCATGCCACACCCATCACTGACGCCTTCGGCTTCACTTTTTGCCTACAAACATATATGGGGCACGCTAAGCCACTGTTGTTATCAAAACAGATTAACAAATGTATACATACAGTTGAATATACAGTCGACAGAATATGCGTGCGAGTTAATGTACAGTAACAGTTTGTATGTGACATGGTAAGATAACTCTTGCCAGTCGTTCTGCAGATATCACTAAATTACTTTCACCTAAAATGTATTGGGGATGACCTACGACTCAAGCTTTAGGGTCAAGATCAAGTAGAACCATTTTAACAAGAGCTTGGACTTTGGGTAGTTGTGTCAAACAGCAAAGTGACGTAGGCATGTCTATTTCATTGCTGGCATTTCAGCCATGGCACTTTGAAATCAACAAGCTTTGTCTACCTTATGAGCTAAGACTACGCAATCGGTGTGAATTTCGCTTGAAACTGCGTGATTTTTAACTTGATATGACGCAACAAATAGATAGTTACACCCTAATGAAAGTCCAAGGTCTTTTTAAAACGGTTCTATATGAGTTAATGAGGGCCTACAGGTTTATGAAATTCAACGTAAGAATTCATCATATTACCTTTGTTTGACAGGGTCTGATGGCGCTTTAATGTTTGATAAACACAATGAAAATCATGTTTTAAAGTGTCTTTTTTAGGTTATAAAAATTGGGAAATGTCTTGACCTTTTATTTGTATATTTTTTGAGGTAATTATATTTTGATTGGATGAAAGTGATAATACATAAACTTTCCTTTTATCTTTTAAAGAGCTTTGCAGTAGCAAACTAAAATATATAATGATTAAAGCTGACATGAATTCATAAATGCGCATTTCATCTCCAACTACCGCCATATTAGTCGTTGATTTCTATTGTTCTGCTCATCGCTACACAACACATATGCAAGGCCGATAGCACTATTCATGCTTCACTGCATTCAGATGTTTCATTCACCCGAACACGTAACATTGGACGAGCAGACTTGTAGAAACGCGTTTTGAGCAAAAAAAATGACAACCACTGCACTGGCAAAGAATATCCAGTGAACGACGAAACTAGGCACAAATATTCCAAAAATATTCCCAAAATACTCGATAGTTTCAGACTGTTTTCCTGTGTATGTGATAACATCGCACATGCGCAAACCACACACTGTGGCAGATCGAACAATTTCAATGATTGCAAGCATGGATTTTAGAAATGGGGCGTTTTTGTAGAAACCGATGGAAACGATGTTACGCTGTAACTTTCTTGGTTTTGTTTTCATTTATCTTCAGTGTTGGATGTAGTGCAGACGTCATGCACTCTGTGCGAATGACACACTTGTTCGATGTGCATGCGAAGTAAGGCAGCACTATCTATGAAAATAATATGGATACCTTGGTAATTCTTTCAATGAATAAACATATTTTGTGTTTAATTGACTGTAGTTTCCTTTTTTCTTTATTACAACCATTTTACTACAGTATATTTTTCATGCATTTGGAAGTCCGTTCAACCTGAATGCCTCGATCGGAAAGCAACCGACCATTACTTTCTCAACCGGTATATATACCCCAGTACCAGTAGAGGAGCGATCGAATCTAATATGGGGGCGATCATATGCTTTTATGAATTCATGTTAGCTTTAAAGGGCTATTTTGAATTAGAATGTTCAATCGTGTTTTTTTTTGGTTTATTTATTCTTTTGAAAGGATTTTCTGTGATTGCTGTGTGATTTAATAGCATTCAAATGCATTTTTGTTTGAAGAAAAAATATGATGTATTTCAAAAATATACATGTATATATTTTTATTCATTCAAGATGATAACGAATTAATGCTGCATCGATTTATTTGCATTCAGTTGCACTTTCCATTGTAGAATTATCGGTGTTATCCTCGGCTTTTTGATCATGGAGTTTCACGTGGTCGTCTCCCATCTTCTTGACCCTAAATGATCCTGCTGTATTACTACGCCGACTTTTTACTGAGCCGGCACCACCACTACGCGCGCTTCGAATCGACATCTGCGTTTTTCTTTTGAATGCATTAAGTTCTTTTCTTTTCTTTCTTTCAAAAAATCCACACTGGATAAAAAAAAGACAAAATTTCAGTTAACAGCATCATTAAAAAAAACTTTAACATATAACTTCAGCCTTTTTTTTTCATTTCTGATTTGGTAGAATAATATTCGAATTACATTTTAATCCCTTCTGTACAGGACGAAATTAGATCTTTAATCATGAGAATCATTCAAACACTGTGGTTTCATCAATATTCATGGTCACCAATTTTCGTGAATTAAGTAAAAATCACAGTGTCAAGACTAATGATCGTATTGATACCACATGTGGAATTATTTAAATTCGTGGGGGCCAATTTTTGTTGAATATGGGTTTTTTGCTTTTCCGTGGGGATGTCAATTCGTGGATGCGTAGATTTTCAGTTGCAATTAGAAAACTAACCTTTCAAAATTTGTCGTTTTTTGTTGAGGATGTAAATTCGTGGGGGATGGCTACCCATGGATAACACGAATATTGAGCCACTGCGAATTTTAGTGATTCCACAGTATTAGACACTGCACTAAAATCAACATTTCCTTTGAAGGATCAACTCAACAGCGAGTTCCACGAAAATTGATTTTAAATGAATAAAAAATAAAAGTCATTATTTCCTGAAAAAGTTCCTGAGATAATAATTCTCAGTGTGTATAGTCAAAGGTTCATATGGACGGACCAATATACACTTTTCTTTCCACAACCTTTAAAATGGGTAGAATAGTACGACTATGATTACGACAAAGAGCACACGGTTGGTGTGACCGGTCAGCAGAGGATGCTCACTACTCCTATGCACCTGATCCTACCTCCATCTGTTTGCTTTGCTTTGAATCTATATTTCATTTTATGGATTTTCGAGATGGTTGACGGTTTGTTATTGTCATTTTTCATACTAGTATACGTACCTTCCACAGCACAACGATGACCACGATAAATAGTAATATACTGAGGAGACAGGCGACAATGATGACCCAGACCTCCACCTCCTCAGCTGGCTGACTAAACAGCTCAGATAACAAGATATCCACAGACACCTGCATACACATGTAGAACCATTTTAACAAGAGCTTGGACTTTGGGAAGTTGTGTTTAACAGCAAAGTGAGGTAGGCCTGTCTATTTCATTGCTGGCCACTCAGCCATGGTTCTTTGAAATCAAAAAGATTTGTCTGGCTTTTAAGCTAAGTCTACGCAATCGGTGCATATTTCGCTTGAAACCGCGTTATTTAACTTGTTTGACGCAACAATTAGATAGCTACGCCTACTGAAAGTCCAAGCTCATGTTAAAATGGTTCTAAAATCATGCATTTAAAAGATATACATTTAGAAAGCAAATAACAAAATTAACATCATGTTTTTTTAATTAAAAAGATACATATGCTAAGGTTAGCCATTCTACTTAGATGGTGGTTTATTTTTTCAATTTTCCTTTGTTTATAGATGTAGTCGTGTTTTCATAACACCAGAAAAAAAGAAATACGTTGAGATATAATGTTTGTCATTTGTATAAGTTTTTACACTTTAAACATTATCTTAGCTAAAGGATATTTTTCTCTTAGTTGAATTTTACAAGCAACAAACTACAAAATAGCTATCATAATGTTTAACACAAATACAGAATGAATTTTTATCACTGTTAATGAAATAAATATGAAAAGGGGGATTTCTAGCAAAGGCTTGAAGAATGAATTATAAAAAACTAAAGCAAATTTACCTCGCCTGTGACGTTATTTATAAAATATAGTGGGATTTTGTTACTGGACGAAGGATAAGCTGCTGCTTGAGTCACAAACGTCAAAAAGGCTTTCCCCTGTCAATAAAGGTTGTATATAATTCTCAAAGAATTTTTTTAATGTTTGATTTGAAGTAACATACAACATTTGTTTGAGGCGACACATCCGCAGAGGCCCATAGTATTTACCTCACCTGAGTGTCAGGGGGCCTCTGGATAGGTAAATTTTGCGGCAAAAATAAATGATGCTACATATACATTTATATTTTACGCAATTTAGTAATATCGTTATATTTAAAGTACATATTACTCTTACATATAACTAAACAATGCGAACATCTTTTTGCTTTCATTAAGGACGTTTGAGTTCTCAAATCCGGATTCTTAAAAAGTTCAATTTCATGAGTAAAATTTGTTTTAAATACAACAAGTATTTATGAAATAAATTATCACTGACATAACAATCGATATTCTTTACTAAATTATAGTATAAGGCTCTGACAAAGTTTGAGACTTTTAGCAAAACAGAGGAAATTCGGTCTAAATTTTTCAGAATTTGTTTTCCACTGAAATATTTTTGGTAGTACTATAATATTTAAAGTTAAGATTTTATTTGCTAGTCAACATAATTTTGCATATTTTCTGTTGGTTTTATCTTGCTTTTTCGTTTAGATAATCGTATGGCACACACTACAAAAATATTGAAAAATGCTTAAAAATGATAAAAGACAACATATCTCAAAATTTTGATCATTGGCCTCATATAAATTTAATGCTGGCAGAGAAAGGTCAATATACTTAGTTTAATACTATAAATGTTTTAGCATTATCATCATTCAGTTTTTTGTTATATTGAATCAAAAATGTGTGGTAATTTGAAAACTAATAGAGGAAATTCGGACTAGAATATCTATAAAAATTGTGAATGAAACATAAATGCTTTGTATCTATTTAATGTCACATCCATTCATAAACTGTACTTCATTTGTGAAAGAGTTAAGCAATTTGTATTATTTTCATAATAAAGAAAATCTCAATCATATTGTAAAAATTTTTATGGATTTTTCTTCAATTTTCAAAAAAAATATTCAATTGCCATTAACTCAAAAAGTAGGTCATTGACCTACTTTTCTGAAAGTGAAGAATAACACTACCATGTAAGGTCTATAACACACAATAGTTGGTTTTTCATTACCATCAGTGAATTTTTTTTTTCATTTTGAGTAAATGTCATCCTTAAGAATTCATTGAAAAATACTTGTAAACATGTAAATGTCGTAATTTACCTGTAATTTTTCAAGGATATTTTACAGAAACACTCGACATTCTAATTGGTATCTATTAGACATGACTTTATTAGCACAAATATGCTAAATTAGTATCAAAATACACACCGAGTTTTTTATGATAAGTAGTACTACATTAATTTGTCATTGGTTCTTATATGTTTAAATTACACGTTTGACATTGCATTACATATCCAATCAGGTTCTTTTTTTTTTCAAAAAAAAATTTAGATCTAAGTAAACTCTTGATATTTCTTTTACAAATGGATATATTAAAAAATGTTCACCTTTTGTAAGGGTGGAAGCAGGTCTGTTTCCAGTTCAAATGCCAATGAAAAAGTTCTCTTATCAGTTTCCGTGGGTTTAACGTCATACATAGTGCACTCAACTACTGCACAGTCATAACCACTACCCAGGTCATCACAAAACTAAAAAACAATTGATGATGAACTTAAAAAGACATAAATGGTTTACATATCGTAGATATATAACTTCAGAATAATAAAGATCGGGAGGGGGGGTTTAAAAAAAAGCAATTGTCACATTACCATTGTTTGTGATGTTTCCGGTTTCTGCGCAACTGGCCGCTGTGCGAACTTCCGGCTGACAGTGAACGTGACAGAAGCCGGGGAATTTCCGGAAGCTACGTTGACTTGTTCAGGGTGATATTTCAAGATGCATTTATCACCTATATTTGATGGCGTAGGCTACGAAATATAAGCAGTTAAAAATGTTAAGGTTCGAGTTTAAAATGCACGCAGAAATAAATGTGAACTGGAGGTGTCATATTTGTTATATAATTAGTCATAGATGATACTAGATAAATAATGATTAAGTTCCATTATTTATAGTTCATTATAACAGAACAGATGCATGTAAAATGTCTTGCAATAGGAAATGGTCGTTTTTTCTGCAGAGTTCTGATGCATTTTGTTATTACATAGTACAACTATAAGACAAGGACTGCATATGAAAATTTCTCGCATGCAAATAAAAGTTTTAATACAGCAATATGATGCAGAAATACCATTGAGTTGTCCTCGTCTATCCAAACTTTCTCTTCGTATAGAACCGGAAAAGAGAAATAGATCAATGCTGCCTCGATTTGACATGGACCATCGTTATATAGCGTGTAGCTTGTTGTGAAGGATACAGTGTTGTTTGTTGCTAGAATTTGTTCCGCAGAGGAGGCTCTGAAATAAAATTATTGAAATTACAAACAGAGCAGATGCGAAAAATTCAGTTCGTGCACTTCACTTCGTTATCTCGAGCTAAATTGGACTTTTTAAAAACTTCGAGATACCCGAGTATTCGAGATATCGAGGGTAAAAAAACTTAAATAATAAGTGGTTCGAGATATCAGTAATTAGAGATGTCGAAGTTCAACTGTACTTAAAGGGCATCATATTTACATTTTTAATGAAACATCCGTTAACATTGCAAGCTGAACAGTCTTGGTGTCTGTGTTATCTGTTGGCTCTGTGTCGTGATTGGTAGATACACTGCTGCTAAAAGTCAAACCGGAGGAGGACAAAATATCCGGATTAGTGATGATAGCGTCCGTTAGATAAAAGTACATTGTAACATTGACAACCATGTGGGCGTAAAATGGAGTGTCCAGGCGGCATGATAAGACGGCAGTGTTCCCGGAACTCGGTACAGGGTTGCACGTTATTTTCTCTGAAAACAGTTCTGTCCTAACACCCGAGTATGAAAATATAGAAGGGTATATTATTTTCAATTCGGTCATAAAGGACGGTTCGCCAAAGTTTTTCACTACAATGTTTAAACTGAGATCTTTGTCTTGACCAATCATGAAAGTATTCTTATCCATGAGCGAGACGAGCTGAAGGTTCGAAAAACAAGTCAAAGATTTGCACCCAGTGTCAAAAGAGACCTGTTGAAGAAACAAACAAACAAGTTGACTTGCTAAATATTTCTATGAGATGGAATGCATGTCCGTTGTCACTAGATCAGAAAATTAATGTCGAATTAATTTATTATTAAGATATTTTTCTTTTTTCCATTTGTATTTTATTTGTACTTTTGTACCTGGCTTTTAAGCATGGTCGGCACGTTCCTCTTTAATATGGCCCTCACTGTAGAAGGTACAGATTCTGTACTCAGGCGGAAAGTCGTCTTCAAAACCACTGGTATCTCAATCAGCTCAAAGAATTGGCGATCTACAACCTACACAGAGATAATATCTTTGTTTTGAAATAGAAAGAAAACCCCGTATGTAGATTTCGAATAGGATCCGCCATTATGAAAATATGACTTAGTATCTTGCAACTACGACTTAGTATCTAGCAGGTAAGACTTACATTGTGGTATCTCGTTGGTAAAACTTAGTTAAAATCATTTAAACTGGCAGCATTTCCCTTCCGTTCAAACTAAAAACTTTGCTTTCAATTTTTAATCAGCGTTCTTTACAATTGATGTATAGAGGTGCCACTTACCAGGGTCCGTAGTGTGACGTTCAAACACCTGACTCTGTAGCTGTAGATCTCAAACAGAGAGACATTAAAGTTGTCTTGCTGACCAGCTCCATCAAACGACACTCGAGGTCGACCTCTCTCGGTATCGACAAATATTTCTACATCTATATCGACAAATATTTCTACATCTATATCGACAAATATTTCTACATCTATATCAACATCAATTTTGACTTTTTCAGAGAGTTCACTTGAGATAAATGGATGGTCGTTGCCATTATCATACTATAACTATCTCCTGTAGGGCAGCTTTGTATAAAGATATTCAAACATTTAAGCTTAAGCATTCGGATTTATAGTATTTTCTACCGTTGAATAATGAAGAATGTGATAACTTTGTATGATATATATTTAACAATATATTAATTCTGATTGGTTAAAAAATTATTTTATATTGTATAAAGAATGTTGCCTACATCATTGTAAGACTAACGTCAAAAATGTATTAATCCGCCTGACGTTACGTTTGAATTTTGTACAATTTGATGTCATTTTAAAGGTCAAATGACCGTTTTTATCTACAATTATTAGCAAAAAATTAAATTATAAGCAATGAATGCATTATTTTTTAGTTTTATACCATATAAAATGGTTTGGGGCAGTTTACGCTTTTTTAACAAAACTCTTCGCAGTTTATAAAGCGTAAACTACCCCAAACCATTTTCGCGGTTTATAAAAAAGCGTAAACTGCCCAAAACCATTTTATATCGTGTAGATCAAAAAATATTGCATTCATTCCTTAAAGAACTAATAATTCAATAAAGTGCTTGTGAATATTATTATTCCAATATTTCATTTGCGACTATTAAATGAAGTTAGATTGAAGATGAATCACATTTTGTCCAAAAGAAGACTATCTCTCTTTAATACATACATGTTTTATTTGTGCCTTCCCCTGTGAAGTCAAAACAGAGGCTCGCGGTAAAACACGGATTCGCTGACCCCTGTGACCCCTGTGACCCACAGGATGTTCCGGTAGAGGTAAGGGGGACTGGATCCGGATCTATCCTGGAATAAACCCGAACCTCCACAATGGGCCGGGCTCTCAGGAGGACTACTTCGTCCGACTTATAGGCGCCAACAGCAAAATCTATAAATAGATACCTCTCTCATTAAAAAAAAAAAAACAACAGGAGGCAATTCGGACCAGAGTTCTTCATTTTATATTTATTGTAAAGATTGGCGTATTCAACTGAAATTTGGTAAAAGTTCAGTAATTTGGACTTAAATTTATCTAATTATTTACGTATTTAAAAAATTGAATTTTTGGAGTTTTGTGTTTATATAAAATAATTAAAGAAACCGCCAAGTTGTTTTGTTAATGACAAACAACAGTTTTTTTTCTATCGTTTCAGTAGTACATTAAAAATGATATCAAATTACATCTATTGAAATATAGAAAACCACAATTAAAGTAAAATGGATATGAAAATAATTGATTTTGAACAGTCATATGAAATCATTTTTTTTTAAATTACCATTGTATTTGTTTTCATCAAGGTCCTCGCCAAATTTTGAAATGTAATAACCGAAACCAGAAACTCCAACTCGTATATCTTTTCCAAGGATTCGCTGAGAGTACTTATCCTCCATTCTAGGTGTGTTCCCGTTGTATATGTAAACAACACCCGTACCCTCTTCGTATGGAGCGCCCACAGCTATATCTAAAAGATACACAAAATAAAATATAAAGAAAACAGACACATGATATTTCTTGTCAAGTTTGAGATTTCCCAAACGTCCAATGTGTTACCAGTAACAAACGTTTCCGAATACCAGACTAAAAAAATCTATCTTTTAAACGGCAAACATTTGAGCTTTTTTACTATATACACTGCTAAGACGTCATTCAGCCATTGTGAATTTATTGCAATTGCTGATAAAATGACAATCAATTCAGAATTTATCTATCACAGATTCAGACAAGTTGAAGGGGAGTAAAAAGTCATTGAAAGGTGGTTTTCTTGCATAATTTGGCAATTCCATCACCTTTCTAGGTCTTCCAGTTAATAGTCAGTGAACTGAACGGCAGAGCTTAATTCCGGAGTATGCATTCATATAAATTTCTATCTACATTTTATATAAGAAAACCCGCTTCACACCGTTTATTCCGTCTTTGTTCAAGTCCCCAACACCTGATATCGCCGTTCCAAACCGCGACCCCAGTTTTCGTGTACCCATAATGGTATGTGGATCTTGGTTAATCAATGTCTGAAAATTTATACAGTACCATCTTGATTTTAGGCTAACACCAAAACAAGCTTACGATTTTGAATCAATGTGATTTTCAAGTTGATAGTATAATTATACCTTTTTACTGTTTATTAATTAAATTAATTTTAAAATATTTTATTCCATTAGCATTTATTTCACTGATATGATTTAATTAAATGACCAACAAGACATTAATTCTTTCTTTCCTCGATATAATCAATATGAATATATGGATCTTCAACTAAAATTAGATGCTTTAAAATTCTACTGTGAACGTTCCTATATTTATGCACAACCAGACAAAGTTTTTAATAAAATCATTTTAGTTCAAGCTTTTTATTAAACTGTTCATGAGATGTTATAAAAATCTAACCGCAGGGTCCCCGTTTCCATAGAATACGTGTATGGCCCCAACATCGTAAATAACCCTGTTTTTGTTGACGTCATTAAGGTACGTGTTTGGTGCCCCGACCAGGATATCATCGTGCCCATCAGCGTTAACGTCCGCTATCACTAGTGTCTGCCCGAAACCGCCACCTATCTAATAAAAGTGTAGCATTTATCATCGAAGTGTACGGACATATATCCATCTTTATTTAAGGAATGAATTCAATATTTATTTGTTTTATACGATAAAAATCGTTTGGGACAGTTTACGTTTTAAAAACCGCGAACCGGTATATAAAAAAGCGTAAACTGTTTCAAACCATTTTATATCGTACAAAACTAATAAAAATTGAATTCATTGCTTATAATTTAATTTTTTTTAATCTTCATTGTAGATAAAACAGTTATTTGATCTATAAAATGACATCAAATTGTACAAAATTCAAACGTAACGTCAGGCGGATTGATACGTTTTCGACGTTAGTCTTACTATGACGTAGGCAACATTCTTTATACGATATAAAATAATTTTTTTAACCAATCAGAAAGCGTGTTAAAACCAGATTTAAATTATTGTTTTTCCTTGAAATAAAGTTTTCGCCTTAAAAAATAAGAAAAATTGAAAACAATATTTACGGATTTTTGAATCCTTCTTACTTTAAATATCTATTTAGAAATTCAATCAAAAATTGATGCTGTGAAATATCAATTTAACCTCGTGCTGCCTTGATGTACATTTGTTTGGACTTTCATGAATGCTCCATGCATTCCAACATGATGACGGGATAGTTGGACAGCACGACGTAGGTTTCAAATCAAAGAGCACCCCGGGTGGTCAGGAAAATACTAATAAGATCTACCTTTCATCGCTTTTTATGACATTTTTTGCTAAAAACTATTGTTTAGGGAAGAAAAATTCTAAATATTTTAGCTTTGAGATTTGAACATATGCTTTTATCTTTTAAAAGAAAATGCCCGCGAACATCTAGCCCTCTTCTTTGGAAATCATAAAATTTACAGACCAGGGCTGTTGTTTTTCATTTTCAACATCATATTATGAAAACAGATTAGCTGATCATTACACTGCTTTTACCTGAAGTCCTTCAATTAATTTCACCTGTTGTTCCGAGACTCCATTAACTTCTAGAATCGAAAACTAAAATAAAAGAATGAAAGGTTTACATAATTTGACAAATGTACTCGATATGTATAATAAGCTATTTCAAAGGAAAATTTATCTTTACATTTTCACATCATTAGTTTAACGAAGATTACGTATTGCATGACGAATATACTCATCGCTTTAATATTAATCACCCTTACACAGACAATATGCGTTTAATGTGTAATTCACGTGAACTTCACGTTACGATCCATTTCAAATTCACGTGATTTTTTTTAGTGAACTACACTTGAAACACAACTAACTTTGTACCGATTCAACATCTGATAAAATGATTCTTTGATTTACTCTTCTGACGAAACAAATAAGTACGTAAATATAATGACTTTAACACCCTCTTACCGACCCCACGACGCCATTTAGATTGCTGAACCCCGGTGCTCCAGCGACGTAGTAGTACCCGCTACTACCGAACTGTCCGGTCGCCAAACTATAGGCTGAGGGAAAAGAAAATCCTCCAATAGAATTGGGTCTTTTGTTTTTTGGGGGTTTTTTTGGAGGGGGGGGGGGGTGGTGAAAAACCATCGTGATACATGTATTTTAAAGCAATCTGAGCTGCAATTTTCATAATGATATTTTGTTTACGAAAATGTTATTTTCTACAAAAATGACCAAAAATATATATCATCGTTTTTAAATTTCTATTCGCCAAATTTTTGTGAAAAAGGCCGTAAAGAAGCCTTAATTTGAGCAAAATTTAATTATTGTCGTCCTGTACAAAAATTTATTTGCTATATGTTCCTTAGAAGAGAAATCTTTCCTCTGAAAAAATTAATGACTTTTCTTTCCCTATTTATCATAAAAGTTAAAGTTATATGCAGACTTGTCATACTAGCATGTTTTTGCAGCAAAATAAAATTCTAAAAAAGACAGCTCATATTGCTTTAAATAACCATTGACTAAAATAAAACAGGAAGTTAAAACAAAGAATAAATAGGAGAAAATTATAATTGTAGAGATTTCTTTTAAATTGTTTACGTCTTTTCATCAACATACCAAAATAAGATCCTGATACATAGGTAGTAATGAGTTCGGAGTTTTCGATGATGAATGGCTGAGTACGTGTTGGGTTGTGCGCCTGCGCAAAAGTTCCACCTAAGAAGACAAAAAGAGTTCTTTATAAACTTAATAAAAGCTTCAGCTTTTTTTTTATTTCTGTAGGATACGAACTAAAAGACTTGGTGTTTATTTTCGATTGTGAAGTGAGATATATAAAATAAATAATACAGCTACATGTATCTTCTTTATTCTTAATATTCCAAAAAGAAAAAAAATTCTCTTTGTAGAGTAGAAATTTAACAGAACATTTTTAGCCGGGCTTTGCTGAAAGCAGAGTCCTGGCTGTAGGCAGGCAAATCGCCAATGTTACTATAAATAGCACAACTTCAAAGTAAACCCCAAAAAAACGAACAGCGTCAAAATAGAAGCTTCCGCTGTACTAAATACATGTAGTTACACAGAGAGTCATGTTTTATTAAATCAGATTTTAAAAGCCTGACCCGTGGATGCTAAACCCGCGTTTGGTGTACTGAATATAACATCAAAGGATGGGTGCTGCAAATAAAATAACAATCCATTAAATTATGTTATCCATACAGCAAGGAACCGAATGATAATTAATAAAACGCAAGCAATTTCATTTAATGATATTATTTTGCACAACTAGACAGAAAAACGTTTGAACTTGGCCATTTTAATTAAAAAAGATATCATTACCAATACTCCCTTACTGTTACTTCATTTACAAGAAAATTAATGGAATCGATGAATTTTAACTCACAAATTATATAAGTTGACGAGTAAAGTGGAATTATTTTTTAAAGCGTTCATGCAATTTTACCGGGGAATCAGTCAGAGAGAATCCGAACATAGGATCCCTGTAGTAGTCCCTTATCATTGTCATGTTCATTCGGAACATATTGAGCGTTGTCTGATTCAGATCGTTTCGATTGGGAAGTTTGAAACAATTGCCAACAACCTGGTACGATTCTAGTTGGGAGTTTGATGGGGAAAAGAAGCGCAAATTCCGCCATTTCGGTGCGCAAATCTAAAATGTACATGTATTATGATATGAAATAAAATAAAGACATGATTTTAAGGAGATCTGGGAGTTAACAACTGGCCAATCAGTTTAAGCTTAAATCGTAAAATATGATTAACTAAGCAATGCTTAATTTTTCAATTGAAAAAATTCCATATATTTTAGCATTAGGAATGAAACAGTTTCCTATATCCTTACACAGAGTTCTTTTTTCAAGGAGATCAGTATAGTCTAAAAATGGCCACAACCATCCAGCGCTTCTTAATTCACTTTAAGAATTTGTTCACTTAAGATAACATATTAAATAGATTGTATTTTGATAAACAAATAATAATCATTTACAATTACATTGTTTACAACGCTTACCAGTATAGGAGAATCACGATTTTTCGGAACATGAATTGTCGCCCCTAGAAGTTGCTGTCTCTGCTCAAACACACCGCTAGGTTTCACGGTTGACGTCGATTCTGTGAAAATATATATCCAGGCTCCTTGATATAATATGACATTACTAAACTGAAATATTCATAATACTTTCATATTCATAATGTCTAATATATAATCTATATATTTTTTTAAATAACAAAAAATAATCAAAGTTTACGGATGTATGAGGTTCAAATTTGCGTAAAAACAGTTACAATAAAGGCTCTGATCGACACAACAGAAAAACATTAATTTAGTCTTTGCACATAGAAATCATACATTGCATTTTTCCTCTTAGAGTTCTTTTAAAAGTCTTAAAAACATAATAATAGTAAAAGCAAACTTTGGCTGCAAAATAGAATTCTTTCAAACACAACTTACGGTGTATATATATTATTCGAGTAACTTTGTCATACGTTGTGAGAGAGGCAGACTGTTTTTTCTATACAATTTGTGAAATGTCAATATCGATCAATTTGACAAATACCATCATAGAGTATTCGTAAAGTATCTGGCTTGTGAACTGCAGATCTCGGTTTCAGATCCGTATTATCCTTTTGTTTATACATGTGTTTATTTTATCATATTTCACATATTCATGTCTTTTCCCCCAAATGTTGCAAACTTTTCGCCTGACTTGTATTTTTGTTATGCATTATTCTATTTTTCATAATCAAGTAATTTTCTGCTTATTTGAGGTAAAGTGAGCAACGTTAAAATCCAATGTGATATTATTATATATATATACTGGTTGCACAATTGAGCTCAAAAGTTCGACATTTTTTAGAGTGTCTGCTGTTTAATCTTAATTCGAAGACTTTATTTAGAATATTTTCAATTACTCTTTCCATGAAATTATGTAGAATAGCTATCTTTAGAATACACAAAAAGACTTAAATTCTATATAAAAATATGTCTTGCCAGTTGTTCGCAAATTCGGTAAAATGGAGCATTTGGAATCAACATTGAAGTTGACTGGGCATGCGTACACGTTTCCGGGCTCTGGTATTTCCGGTTTATCGGTAAAGTTATCTCGTGTGGCTCCTACAAGAATCCTACAAAGGAAATTAGATATCAAAAATTATTTAAGGGTTTTGAAGGTTAATCTGTGAGCATTATGGGACTGAAGGTATTTTTAATTCAAGCGAATCTTATTAAAACCTTGCGTTTCGGGTTTTCATTTTTGATAAAAGTCATATATCATATTTGACTGTCTATTATTAATATTTCAAGTACATAAACAGACATATTAAGTCTTGTATTTGAAAACACCAAAATCAAAAACAGGAAAATTTTAAAACACCTAAATACAGTATAACAAAAATTTTATTAATACTTGCTTCGTGTTAACTATTAACAGTCTATGTGTGATTTTTACATGCAAGGTCGGAGTTTGCAAGATTAAAAAAAATCCGTGTGTAAAACAATATGTAACGATATTAATGGGAGGGAAAGCGAAAGTAATCCGTAATTTATGCGCAGAAAAAAGGTTGGAGAGGAAGGGAGGGAGATGGAATTTCCAATAATAGCAATTCAAACTTATTCTATTCAGATATTCAAAAAAATTACATGTACCATACACAAGCACAAGCTTCAGACCCCCCCCCCCCCCCCCCCATAATAAGTTTGTAACTACATGTATTTTATACAATTCATAGCAAAAGTAAAGTAATATAAAACATGTATAGGCTAGTGCACTCGTAAAATGCAAAGCAACTTCACCTCAATAATACGAGTTTATAACTATTATGTGTTTGTGTTTGTTAAAGATTTTATCGCGGACATTGCCACTCTAATTTCACTCCCCACTCCTGTATGACCTTCTATGAGACCCTCTGGTAAAGTCTTTTTTTATCTTCCACTGATAAGATTTGAATTGTAGTAAGAGGTTATTTTTTATTTTCAACTTTAACCGAATCAGTAAGATATTTTGTTTGTGGCTTTTTTTCGGTTCTTTTTTTTTTCTTTTGGGGGGGGGGGGGGGAGGAGGGGGGTAGTTTAGGTGGGGTTCTGGTTTCGCAAAAAAACAAAAACATCATTTCGGTGCCTCCCCATAAAAATAAGAGAGTAAGATAATTTTGGGTTAAATGGAGAATATAGATTTAAAAACGAAACTGCAAGACACTCAATCAATCAAAAATGAAAAAAAAAAATAATTGTGTAAAGTCTTTAATATTTCAATAAGCAGTTTATGATGCATTATTTGTCAACTGCAAGTCGATTGTCTTCCAAATTAAAGTTAAAAGTCAAATGTTGCTTTTTTCCTTTCTTTCTAACTTTAAGTCCCTGTGACAGTAATTTAAAATTTGAAATTAATCTGCAACTTTAGAGAATCTTATATATGAAATCAGTACATTGCAATATACGTTTATTTCCTTTTCTTATGAAAAAAATGATTTTAACCAATGAGTAAAACATGCGCGGATCCAAAATCCAAAATAATTCCAAAGGGGTGGGTGATATGTATGCTTGCTGGAAGGGGGGGGGGGGGGGGGGCGGTAGAGGCAATTTTCGGTAATTTACTATGTGAATTTAGGAAGTTTGAATTTTTCAGACATCCCCCTACCGCGATAAATCTGAGCATGGAAAGAATACACTGTTTACACTAATAAAGATAGACCTACCAAGCATTAGACACAGTTTTGACTATCTCAGCAGTAACACCGAATCTCGAACCACTCAGCCCTCGGAATATCTGAGGAAATTCGGTATCGACGTTATATCCCAGCCCAACATGGCAACACAGTTTCACCAACAGCAAGATCGACCCAAACCACCCAGTAAACATCGATACGGTCATCTGCAACTCCTGTAGTATGTCAAGTCGTGCAGTTAAATAAAAAAAACACCTTCGCCGTGTTACATCACGGCGGAAATTCCTATCCTATGTTTCATCCGAGAGAGCTCTCTTATTTTTCCTGTCAGTAGGATAGTCGTCCATTACATATTTCCTGCCCGCGGAAAGAGTCAACGTTACGAATTGTTTTGGAATTTTTGATGTAAGTTAATTTTTTGTTTTCTGTGTATAGATTGTGAACAGTGAAGTGAAGTTTAGAGAAGCAATATAGATAATGCGTTCTTTATATTTGACACAGTCGATGAATGCTATCAAGATTATGGTAAAACGTTGTTGGGATATTTTGGTTTTGCTTGGGTCATCAAGTTCAGATGTTAGTTGAACTTTTTGTTTATATGACATAAACTGTGCACTTAAAATAAAGTCAACGACCCCGGAGGTTAAATCGATGGATAGGGAGGGGGTCCTTTTCGCAAATTATTCCCGACCAAGCAATGTCAGAAACTGTTTTCTTTTACATGTTGGTCAGTGCACGGTATAAGTACATGTAGTTCTGCGTATATGACATTGTGGTTGTACATGTATTATATTGACATTATTACTTTTTAATAAGATCTTTGGGGGTTTTTTAAACAACTTTTCTGTAAGTCTTCAAACAGTAGCGTTTGTATGAAGGCATTGACACTGTAAAACGGAAAATAGACATTTATAAACAAAACAAGGATATTTTTGTTTAATTTAATTAAAAATATGAAATATCTACAAATACAAAAAAAGTCCTTGGGATGATCTACGAGGGTACTGAGTTTCACCCAACTACGGTATTCTGTAAAATAAAAAGAAATAAAATTTACAATATGATATCAACAGTATTACTGCTTAATTGAATACATGGGCATTTCTATTCATCGTGTGTAAGCATAGGATCGGAAGACCTATGGTTAAACGTATGCTTTGGATTGTCCTTTTGATTACCTCAACTTACATATGATACTTAAACAGTAAAAAACAGATATACAGCGAAGCAATTGGTATTCCTATATTATAAATGTCAATCATTTTCAAAAAAGTAATTGCTTTAATACAACTTGGCTGCAGTTATAGGCCAACGTGTATAACATGTTTGCTACAACCGGGTTTAAGCAACTAAAACCCGATAAACACCTGTAGTTAGAATTAATAATTATGATCACCGCTGTTTAACGACAAGCTAGCGAGCATTATGCTACGTAGATATTTCATCAAGTACAATTAAGATGGCTACCTCAGTTACCACGTTGTGACAAACATTAAATTATGATAAGAAATTATCATATTCAGTGATATTTTGTTCATACTATAAGTTAATATGAATTATAACATGCACATTTCCGCATGAAAATGAACAATTCATGCTGATGTCGTAAGTCTTTAGTTGAATACATGTATTTTCAACTTCTAATCAGAGACGCAGCGGCTAAACTACCGGTCCGTTCAATAGACCGAGATTAGCGGCTAGACTAGCTGCTACGATCCTGAACGCAGCCCAGTTCATCAAACCGACGCCCCTCTTTGCGGATAATCATTTTACGGTGATTTTCATGGAATCATATAGTGATTTACTTTTACATACATAGTGAAAAATAAGTAGAGGTATGATAATATTAACAAGTATTCCTTTTAAAGGAATGATCAGCTGGTCAGCTCTGTTAATGTAATACGGCATTACGCTACGTGCAATAACCATGACAAATAAGATATATAGCACCGTTTGTTGGTTTCCGAAATAGCAAGGCATGTATAAGGTTTACTTTTAGTAGGCAAAATATATTTCCGATTAATATTCTTACGCATATGTGAAGAAAAACGTGATTTGAATCATAATGTATGTAACTGTATAAATGTTTTATTTTCAAGGCAAACGGACAAGAGTAACGTTTTTAGTAATCTACGTGTAATTAAAGATTTAAATGAGGATGCCTAATTAAGTTGAGCAAGGCACAATGCGTGCGCAAATAGTAAAATTTGCCTGATGCCTCATATGGAAATCACGTGACGACTTACCGCCATTGGGGCCGCAATACACATGGCAGGGATAGAAAAGACAGCGTTGTTTGAGATTCCGGGGGTGATGCTACTGAACCCGAGAGAGCCAATAACGTTATCTACAATGGAAGGAAAGAAATATGGAAGTGTGAATAAATAATTATTCGCGACGTTGAAAGAACATTTCTCCTATTAAAGAGAATGGTTTGTGATTTTGACATGATTAAAGATGTTCACATTCAAAGCTTATAAAAATATATGCGTTATATTAACTTCAATTGTTGAATGAAGGATATCCTTGGTTGACGCTGTTTTTACTAGGATTAAAATGTATATAGGTCTATAGATAGTCTTAAAAATAAAATCTTGGATTAAAAAAAAATCTTGAATTTTTGCTCAGAGTTTCTATAAGTTTTCTAGTGTGCAGTAACGGTTTTAATATTATGAGAGCTAACATGATAAATAAATAAAACAATTGCTCTCTAGATGTTCTGATAAAGTTGGGGTGTTTTTTTTAATTCACGACGTAAAAAATCATGTAATAATATGACGTACTTCCGGCTTCATCAGTGCCGTGGAAAGAGGCTCCCACGGGGATACATCCCTCAGACACAGACATTGTAGTGGGGTACCCGTTCAGTGTACTATGGTACACAGAGATGGGTATTTTCTGAGTTCCTGCTCCGAGGTACGTGTTGACGATCAGGGTGGAGTTATCTCCGTTTGTTCCTTAGATGTACAATATATATACATAGCATGTATAATTAGTACAATCAACACAGCAACAATTTTATGAAAAATTAATATTGTTATAAATAGAGAATTAGCATTAGATTTTTTGGGGGAATCTTTCAGTTACATAGAATTTTCTAAATTTTCTCAAAGATTATCATTTGATATGTTTCAAATAGGAAAAAAAATCTGTTTTCAATTTTTTCAGTCATTTTTCAAAAAAATTATATTTTAGGATCTGAAAGTTTTCATGGTTTATTTTATTTCACTCTCAATTTGTGTCATTTTTTAAAAATAAAAATAATACAATTAATTTTTGCAAGCAGTTCAAAGCTTAACCGAAAAATCTAAGTAAAGATGAACACTACTCACAAAAAAATCTAGAGGGTAAGGTGAATAAAAATATTTTTGTTGATAATTATATGCTTTGAAAAAATTGAATGATTACCTAAACAGGAAACTTCCCGCTCTGTAAGTAAAGACTTGGTACAGCTGTTTGCGTCCATGTCCAAGGTGTATTGTACTTTCTTAAAGGTAAAATAGTTAGATACATGTACATGAAGATAGAGAGAGAGAGAGAGAGAGAGAGAGAGAGAGAGAGAGAGAGAGAGAGAGAGAGAGAGAGAGAGAGAGAGAGGGGGGGGGGTTGTTCGGCCCCCCCCCCTTTAGAAAATTCACCCACTGTAAATTCATTTTCATCAATTTACCGAAAATAGACATCGGACATATCCAAGCCCCTTTCCTAACCTACCCCCCCCCCCCTTTCTACTCTGGGGAAAATTAATTGGATCCGCGCATGAGTTGGTTTATTTACCGAGGTGAAATCCCTGATGATTCTGATTTGTGACGTCTTTCCGGCGGTGACAACAGTCCCGGACAGTGCTAGCAGGTGCTTGGTGTAGTCCACAGATACGATGTATTGAAACTACAAAATTAAAACAATTTACATTTTCTAGTTTCTTTGTGATAACCCTTGGAATCAAATATGTAACGTTTATGTAACAGAGACACTTTTGGCTTCTGCTTCCTCTGGCACGCCAGTCCATTACTCTACCGATCGAGCTAAATGGTTAACCCACTAGCCAGAGCTAGTAGGAATGTCATATACATGTACCTGGCACTACCACATATAGTCCAATGCATTTCATTAACGACGCAAATGGCGTACTGTTGTGGGCGGAGTTTGCATAATTATACGAAATGAAAAAGTGTCAAATGCTGAAAATTATATTGATATAAGAAATAATTTTGTAATTTCATAAAAAATAAATAAATCATTTCATTCATGTCCTTAGTAAAAACTGCTAAAATGTGTTTTGTTAATGTTTGAGGAAGTAATGTGCCCAACGGAGCCTTACCAAATCATTTGTCAACAAACTAGTATGTTTGACTGAAAATTGCAAAGAAGGTGGTTTGAAACACAAAACACAAACAATTGATTTGATGATTATTTGTGGTGCCTCCTTTGAATGTTATGGACTGTCCGGCGTTATCGTTTTTTTGTAGCAAAATTAGTTAATAAGAAATATCCGGCAAATGTCAATACTCATATATGTAAGGATCTTAGATCTGTGTGTACCTCAGATCGTTATTTCATTCAACAAGAGGCCAACAGGCCTTAACGGTCACCAGAGTACCATACCCCATACATAGACCTGTCAAGAAATCCCATACCTACATTTGAATAAGTTTCATTCTGGAGTAAAAAATATCTAAACTATGGTAATAACCACCCCTCCCTACCGAAATCTTGTATTAAGGACTATATGAAACCTATAATCTTGGTGAAAATAGAGGGGGCGTCTTTTAACCGCAATGAACCACAATGAACTTCATTAAATTTTTATTCTTTAAAAGATATAAAAGAGCTAGAGCCACGAAGCATCAAAAATTGCCCTATCATTAAAAATTACCATATTTTGGTATATTACTAAAACCGATTTGGTTTGACTTTTCCGATCGCGTCGCGTTCAACTTTTTCAGCTACGTCATACATAAACAATACCCGCACCTTAACCACAGTTTTTTTATTGGTGGATTCAGCTTACCGCTGATTGGCTGCTGGTTAAATAAGACTAAATTATGCACGGACAGAACAACAACATATCAGAGAATGAAAAATTCACATGGGTACTCGTGACTGTCGAAATTGGGCTATTTTTCGAAAGTGTACACTTGTGATAAAACAATACATAACATATATAGCTGTAGCTCTGTGTATAAATTTTGGGTTAGAAAATATAAAGCTACAGTGCATACAATACTTACATGTACAAAAAAAACTTTACGGCAATTTGCCGCGTATAAAAATAACACTATTTTAAAAAAATATTTACATCATACCATACCACATTTTGTGCAAATAATCCATTTAAATAATTCTTCATTTAGTTTACTACTGTTTATAATTGTAGCTTTACCCGCCCCAAACTTTCTCCTATTAAACAACCTTCAACCGTACTCGGAAAGCGGACCAAGAACTGTATTTTTTATGTATGTAAACAAACCAGTGTTCATGTATGGAGCGGGTGATCGGGGGTTCAGAGACAAGTAAAATAAAGAAATCTGCAGTAAATGGTTTGTGGATATTTTAGTATATATATATTTACACCGAAAGTGATAGGGCAACAGAAGAGAAACGAATCGGACACTTGCCTAATGAAGACGCACATGTACAAACCTCCTTGCACTCTCCACTTCCGTCTCGTTCTTTCACACCATCATTCAATACTTTTATTGACTGTCGATTGCCGATCGAAAGGTGTAGAAATCGAGGAATTCATACCTATCACTTTGACTGGCAAGTTAGTAGGTAATACATGTGCATTATACATTTACGGTATTTACATGAAATGAACGCTTAGCACATGCAACTTTTAAATATTATATTTTTTATAACGCCGTACTCTGGACCGTAGCTTGAGGCTATGGTTTAACGCCCGTTTACACACAGAGAGAGAGAGAGAGAGAGAGAGAGAGAGAGAGAGAGAGAGAGAGTTTAGCACAGAATTTAAACATACGGGATAGTCGATTTTGAATGAATAATATTGGGGGGAAATAAACTGTTCTGAGAAATCCTTCAGCTCTGGCATTGCATAAGCGTATACTGATAACTCGGCCTAAAAATAGGAGTTAACCAATCATATAGTTTTCACACCGGCGGCGTGTATAATTTATGCATGACGTAGCTGACAGAAATGATCGTGACGCTATAGGAAAAGTCAAACCAAATCGGTTTTGATAATAATATAGGGTAGAATCTTAGCTTTTCATAGCTGTTTTTCTTTTTTCGATATCGATCATACTTTTTTATAAACGGAGTTTACAATATGGCATTGTTTTGATGAAAAATGTAGAACAGACGTCATTTTGTTAAGTAACGTCATGAAATGATAAAACTACATATGACTTGAATCTAATAAAATAAACAAAAAAAAAAAAACAATAAAATTATCATGTAGACATTATAATTAATTTATGAAAATAAATTTATTGATTAAAATAGCATGAAAAGCTTATTTACAATATAGTTTAAAACATATTACAGGGACCAGAACTGAAGGTCAATATAACGGCGGTACATTTAAATATGTCGGTGTCTTAAAAGTTCTTTTTTCTGCAATTTGAAACTGCATGAAGTAATGCTGATGATGCGCAATGTATAACTGAGTATTAATCATTGAATTCTACCAATGTAATCACAAATTATTAAAAATAAATATATAAATATGACAGAGATACGGTAATTGAATTTAATGATATATGTAATCTCGAATTTTGATGCATTACTGTAACAGTCTGTGTGCATTATTCTACATGATTATTTTACTTGTTTCAAGGCAATTTGAAACTGCATGAAGTAATGCTGATGATGCGCAATGTATAACTGAGTATTAATCATTGAATTCTACCAATGTAATCACAAATTATTAAAAATAAATATATAAATATGACAGAGATACGGTAATTGAATTTAATGATATATGTAATCTCGAATTTTGATGCATTACTGTAACAGTCTGTGTGCATTATTCTACATGATTATTTTACTTGTTTCAAGGCTTCGATATTTTCACCCAATCCTGGCGTTTTACAGCAGTTAGATGCCAGGGTTCAGTCTTTGAAATGTTTTATTTTCCCAGTTTCCCGTTGGCTCACCGTGCGTTCATGTGCGCTCACCGTGCGTTCACTTGCGCTCTCCGCTCCGCTCCATTCCCGCTCATCGTTCACAAATCGCCCACTGTGCGTTCACGAAGATTTCGCCTTGCGCTCACTGCGTTCGTTCAGTGTTCACTTATTGTTTAGTCAGATAATATTATAGTTAGGTTCAAAACAATACCAACATGTAGTTTATTGTTATTATTTCCTGATTACCAACGAAACAAATGTAACAATACCGCCGGGGGCACTCCGAATAATAATCATCTTGCGTTCATATAGAGTACATATATCGTTCAACGTTCACTTTGCGCATGCGTTTGCGCTCTGCGTTCGCTCTCAGTTCACCGTTCATAAGCGCTATCCAAATTCGGCTCAGCGTGCACTTGGCGTTCGTTTAGAGTGCACTCACTGTGCGCTCACTGTTCACGAACTGTTCAATTGAAAAATAAAACTTTTTAGCGACTGTGTATATGTAATGGATGTACTAGTATGCCGAAAGCAGTTCTGTATGAAATAATATAAAACAGTTTCGAGGCCCGTTATAGGGCCGAGAACAGTGATATTTTTCATTCAGAAGTGTTTGAGGCATATATAGCCATTGAATATCATTGTTGATTCCTGCGACAGCCCGATTTTAAAGAATAACAGTGCTGTAACCACTGATAATGGTCTGATATTAAGAAGCTCTCTAACATATCGGACTGTCACAAGTAAAATTTTTGACTGCTGGAACAAGGGAATGACATTACAGCAGTGTTTTAATGTTCATTAATTAAATGAAAAAAGAATATCGATTTCTTTAAAAATATTCTTATGGAGTTAATTATTCCTTATAAATGTCATAACGTCTGTTCATTCATATTTCATTTTTTCTAGTGATATTCATGTCCTTTGAGAATTGTTACAAGTGATAAGCTATCCGTAAATGTCTTGAGAATTAAGATCATATTTCAGAGAGAGAGAGAGAGAGAGAGAGAGAGAGAGAGAGAGAGAGAGAGAGAGAGAGAGAGAGAGAGAGAGAGAGAGAATGTGGGTTTACTATTTTGAAGCGAAGATAGGTTAAAATGAACATTTTTATTTAAAACATCAAGCAGTAGCACATAAATAATGTCGTAAAATTGTTTTGAAAAGTCGAATTCATAGCAAGCATGTAGAATTTGTGTTATCATATATATAGATTTGTAGTGAACTCGGCCGTAAATCGATTTTTTCAGAGGGTAGGGAAGGAGGGGGGGGGTGAATGGAAACAAATACTGTTTTAAATCTCTCTGTACTCATCGTTGTTTTTTTTTTTAAAGAAAGGGCCCGGCTATCTGATTTTTTTTCTCTATGCCATATAAGAAAAACTTTAATTAGATTTTTATATATATATACGCATAAAATAATCAAAGATGATTTCAATCGAGAATTTTATAGGCAAAAGTAAGTCACCGATGTACACACATTAAGGGTGATTTTTTATTTTATTGGACAAATTATTAACAAAGACATCGCAATTAGGATTAGACTTCTATATAGAGCACATTCTGATAATGTATTCTAAGCTGTGTATACCAAAAGCCGTCCTCATCGAAACGGACACAATCGATCTTTTAAGAAAGGAGTGTAACTGCATGCCTAACGGTTCACTGGAAATACATTGACCATGCGACGAATCAACACTGATCAACAGGTGGCTGATAAAAAAAAGATGCATGCATTGGCAAAATGTTTTTATGCAAGGGACGATGGCTTAATATTCAATTACAGCTGTACTTAGGAATTAAATAATCAAGTTGTTTGACGGAATAAGTTAAGTTTATCATATATGTACATGTTTTCATGCGACGTCGACTGTCTTTCTCCCGCGGTATTCAGGAACAAGTACTTGTGTGAAAAGAATTGCTTGCATCTTTCTTTTCGTTTAATGCATTTCACCGTTTGACAAAAAACTCACAACTAGCTTCTTATACATGCTATCGCTTATTCTACATAAAGGTATAGGAATATATATTTACGTACGTACAATGTTAACTTTGCCAATTAATTTTTTTTCAGTTTGTTAGCAATGTTCAAGTATCTCATATTCTACTGCAATTGAATAATACCGTGGTACAT
Source organism: Magallana gigas (assembly GCF_902806645.1). NCBI lineage: Eukaryota > Metazoa > Mollusca > Bivalvia > Ostreida > Ostreidae > Magallana > Magallana gigas. Next base: position 9,224,550 of record NC_047567.1, on the reverse strand, counting down.
AGAAACAATGCTTTTTAAAAATGCATACTTTACTGGTAAATTCTATTGGCAAAATACTGAAAGAACTCAAGATTCCATGTACAGATTCAACTGACGTCGCAAACGTCAAACTAAGACGTCATTGATGATGCACGATGTAAGCATGAATACACAGTATAAAATTACTAGATAAAACATGTTAAAGTTCAGTTTATATGCATTTCTTCCTCAAATATTTAATAAAATGATGATTTTGTAAATAATCATAAATAATTCTTTATTATTATTAATTAAATTCTGCTATTTCAATAAAAAGGAAGCAAATAATTACCCTAAAATAGAGTGGTCAGTTTTATTTTCTGTTACTAAAATTTTCAAAATTTGTAAAAATACACATTGGCCACACTTGAGTACCTCTACGAAATTTTGCAGGCAGAAGCATTTATGCAATATCTCTCAGTTTTAAATGTTTCAAAGAGGTACTCAAGTGTGGCCACATTCAAATTTGGGAAATACTGCAGTAAAATCTACAATTTTCAGCTATTTTTAACGATCATAGTATGTTTGATGATGCGCATGTGCTAAATGGTGGGGCCGAAGTGAAAAAAATTCATATGCATAGAAGCAAAATAGTGTGCCCTACATTATAAGTAATTACAATTTGTATCGTTTCAAACTTGAGTTTTGTGAAAATTTTAAGGCACATTTTGATGCTTCGTGGCTCTAGCTCTTTGATTAAGATTTATTAATATACCTCAAACTTTTGGACGGCATAATATGTTATGAAATTAATGCTTTAATTTTCAATTATGTACGTGTACTCAATTCACATTTTATTTATGTGTAATTCAATTATTTTAGTAACGCTTAGATAGAGAGCTCGAGATAATAAATATGAGGAACTAGACATATCCGGAATTTTTTAACCAAATAAATTGGAAAGGTAAACCCATTCTCGTCAATCTTCATAAACCTAATCCGGGGGAGGGGGCTAAACATTCATGAAGTTTCACGAATAAATAACAGCAATAAATGTTCTTGCTTTGTTCAATACACCTGTAGCAAAAAATAGATAAAAGAAACAAAGAGTTCATCGCCCAACATCATCTCAAGCCATGGGTTTTGTGTCCATTCTATTTCGTGGAAATAGAATGGACACAAAAACCGTGGCTTGAGACGATGATCGTCCAAATTCACTTGCCCTTTGATAACTTTATCATTTTATTTAATACTAGTTTCGGTAACAATATCACTTTGTCTGTCGAACTCTTCTTCCAAAATGAACTCTGTCAATGATGTAATTCATCCATTCACCTTTTCTATCTTTGACAACTTTGCCTGTTTTTCATTCACCTTGTGTCAAAACTGTTTTGCAATCGACAAGAACGCAACGTCACTGGATAAACGCGTCACGTGATTGCCGTCTATATTTCAATAGTCGGTAAGCAGCAAATTATACATGGCGACATGGCAAATGTTATGTCTTTTACCTTATATTTCTTTCTTCAATTTCTTCAGTTAGTAATTTACAAACAGTGGTTCCCCGACCAAAAAAAAACACTTATCAGGTTTGTTACTGATAGTCTACCGAAATATGTCGTGTTGTCAATCAGTAACAAACTCACAAGTAATACAGGGATATTTTTGCCCCGTGTTATTTTCGCCCTTCTTTACTTACAAACAGTTTCACCCTGTCTTAAATTCGCCCAAACATAGTTGTATTTTAAGAGAGACAATTTTAGACATTAGAATTCGCCCGCCAACAACGAGGGCGAAAGGGATGAAAACAAAACGGGGGCGAATATTTCCCCGTACACTGCAGTAGTATGCAAAAAATACCTCTACCCTATCACAAACTCACCTTGGTGCTGATGGGAACTTTTGCTGCTGGTTGAACGGTTTCCATGACACCCGCCTCAATCCCCTCCCACTGGGACGGAAAGCAGCATTGCTGATGAGAGGAACCAAACACAGACAACAACAGGAGCAAGAGACAGAGCATGGCGGCGGGTTACAGGTGAGAGGTACTAACAACAAATGACCCGGTCTGTAGAGTGACGCTATGGATTGAGATAGTGTCAAGAGCTATGGCTTACTACTGCTGGACGTATATACTGGTACTTGTTGATAAGTCACGTTTGGGATCTAGATTATTAACCTATGGTAAAACGAGTGTGTACGTTTACTCACAAGGCGTTTAATCTTTTATATGGTCTCTACACCATCTGTACTGCTTCAGTATGATTGTATATTCTCGGTCTCACCACTGCAAACTTTCCATTTGTTATTGTTTTGCAGGTTCAGTTTTGTTTGAGACTGGAGTTTGTAACAAAATTGTGGATAGAGTGAAATCGTGGTCTGTGACTGGTCTGTTACCGGTATCGAATGCTTAAAGTTTTCCCTTATTTCATCTACTTTGGCAATATGACAATGAAGCTTGATCATTTTCACAAATTTTAAGGGAAAAAAATAAAGTTATTACATATATAGCCTTGCCACTGCCAAATTAAGTTTATACATCAATTTTGAACTTTATTCTTAGCTGAAAATTAATAAATGGCCGCAAGCAAGTATACAGAGTTTTCTTTGCCAAATCCACAACCATTTTGTTTGGAGAAAAACCTAATAGGGGCTAGGGGATGGGGTATTATCTTACATAGAAATCATTTTCTTTAAAACTTCTGAACCATTTTGTCAAACAGGGGCTGGTGATAGAAAACACACAACTATTTGGATAAAATTCATTTACAATCGCAAATCGTGAGAGATCCAATATGGATATGATGTGAGTGGAAAAAGTATCTGAGCGTTTCTGCGGAGTTATTATGGCCGCTCGTCTAGTTCAATCAGACAGTCAGAGATACTTGTAGACTTTGGTTGAACAAGACTATTTGTGATTATATTGTTTTTAAAAGTTAATAAGTCTTTTTTTAAAGTGAAATACGTGTTATTTTGTATCTTTGCATTTAAATCATAAAAGAGAAGGCATTCAAAAGTTATTATTATTTTATTATGATTTCCGTTGTGTATCGAGTATGTATTTATGTTAGTATTTGGAGTAATCTGACCGAAAACAAATTTTCATTAATAATAAAAGAGGTGTGATAAATTTTTTGTGCTTTACAATTTGCTTTACGATTTTGTTTTCTTTTTACAATTCAATATTTTAGTTCTAGGACCCTTTAATATTTTAAACACGTGAGTACAATAATTTATACACGTAATCAACTTTATCCATCTGTCTTTAAGTAGATTTGCAAAAAATTCAATCTTCTCATTTTAATTATTTTAAAAAACAAGTTGTTTGGGCTTTTTTAAGCTTAAGTCATGATTTAAAAAAAAAGAATTATCATGACCAATAGGAACCATAATGGGATATACAGACAATATGAAATCTGATTTGTACGTGTAAAACGAATTTTAAAAATTAAAAGGATTTTTTCAAATAAAATTGTGATCATAGTGGCAATTTTTCTTCTTTCTTCTGATATTAAACCGAAGAGGGTGAACATAAATAACTACTTGTATGTAATTGTAACTTGTATGCTCTATATAAAAAGTATTACTGTGCATGGAATGTTTATACGCTGTTAGACATGTACTTTTATTTTATATAATAAAGCTACATAGCAAATATTACTATTATTATAAGTATTGCTATTAGCAATGCGTAGGACATTAATACACGGGTGAGCAATGTGGCCCATAGGTCATTTGTTCTTTCTTGTCATATAAAAATTGCGGTATCCTTCAAGCTTGTGTTACTTTAATATTTCCGAACCAAGAACACAACATGCACATTAGATCTATTTTTTTGTATTTGAAAAAAAAAATTCTTCAGTGTTTTACTTTCATCTTCAAAAATTTCTCTCATAAAGTACACGTTTACGGGTTTTTTTTTCAATAGTATTGATAAATCAAACTTGACTGTTTTGTATGAAAAAAAGAAAATAAAAGCAATTACCAATATCTATTCTAAACCGAGAACATACATGGAACAAGAGTTACTCCGCCTTCTACATGTAAAAATTCTTTCGGTGATTTAATGTAATAGTCCGCCATTGATAATAGAGACCTGACGATTTCGGGGATGAATTTGTAACTAAGCGTACCTGCAAGCTCTGCAACTTGGGAGATATAGAGGATGAATTCCACTTCCTCTCTTAATTGTAGTTTAATTGAATTATTGATGATTACGGTAATGATTTAATGAGAGTGTCGGACTCACATTCTTAATTTTAACTAGAGGTAGTCTATTTCAAACTTGTATTTGTAATTTATTCAATACAATCAGAGAATTTAGTATACATTTACATGTATTACTTGATCTCTTTCAAATTTCGACAAAGAAAATTCTCAAGCATGAATTCAATATTATCACAGGATATTACAGTGTAAATATTTTTTTTTTACAGAAAGAAGTTTATGTGCTTTACAAGTAGGTTAAAGTTTAACCCAACAAAGCAATTAACTCAAAAGAAGTCTCTCCAGTTTTCGTTGAACAATAAAACTATTTTAATCGAATCGAAGGTTTTAAAACTTATTTGATAAAGACGGTTTAAATGGAATATTTCATTGTAAGAAAAGCTTTACAAATACTCACTGACCAATAGCATGATACAAGCACACTAAATTAATATTTTTACAATGTAAGATTGGTCATGGAATTTTTTTTACAAACGGGTTTTTAATCTGCCAATGAATTTTTAAAAGCTTGTGGCCTTGACCTTAGAATTAATCAAAGATGAAAGCTGCAATGGATTCGGGTAAAAGTGACAAATTGATATCCATGTATACACTACATTTTGATTTTTAAAAAATGTTTGCGACTTGACAAAGATTCCCACAAATCAACATTATACAATGAATGATGATGACTAGGGTGCGATAGATTTGTCAAAGCAAACTTTAAGAGGGCTGGATAGGCGTGATCATTTTAGGCTATATTTATCTTCTTTGAAAGAAGAGTTCTGTATGAAAATATAGGGAAATACCAACAATAATAGTTTATAGCTTAACAAGTCTCATTTTAAAATGTAGGTACATCAGATTAGCCATTTGTTGGCCACTAAGCCTCCTGTTACAATGTACATGTACAATGTCCAAACAATTACATAATATGAAAGTCGAATTGCGAAATCCGGTCAAAAGGTAGATAACTGTTGCTTTTATCACAGCTGCCAATGTTTAATATGTCTCTCTATCTTTGGTTGTATCATGTTGTAAATACAGATATGTACATGTAGCCATGTGAGGTCTTGACTATAGGTCTCGTTTTATCAGATAGCTACATACAATAAGTCATCTGCAGACCTACAAACATGAGACAAATTGACTTGAAATATTAGTTGTAACTTTAATTCTTGAGGAGAGGACTAAAAAAGGCACAACCTGATGTCCAATCCTATTATGTACTTATTTGCAAAATTAAATATTTGTTTAATTATTTAAAATGAAAAATCTGCTTTTTATTTGTTTGTTTGTTTGTTTGTTAATTTGTTTATTTATTTATTGTAATTACACAAATTTTCACTCACCATTAGCACAATATTCACTTAATAAAAACCTCTCGCGGATCAACTTTTGTAAAATACTCTACATATAACTGAACAGTCTTTGCTTTTGAAGATAGTTTAAATCTCCTTAGGAAAAAGAGTTTGTCTTGTACAGGCTTCGTGACTGTTATATAAAAAGAAAGTATGGGAAAGTACTTAATTGCATGAAGTTAAGATTGAAGTCTAAAGATATACTAGTAACTTTAAAAAGTTTACTTATTATCAATTTATGGCCATATAGACAGAAATAATACTTTTTAGCTAGATCTATTTTTTTGACAACCTAGAACCCTTCGAATTGTGTAAGACCAAACTGTTCATACATACACGTGCATACTGCACGTTTACCATGCAGAGACAATTTTTCTTCAGCACAAACGAGCAAACTTTCTCATTCTTTTAAAAAAACGGCCGTTTATTGACCAGATGAAAATATTTGTCCTTCTCAGTTTTGTTTTTAAATGCCTTCATTTTGGAAGTCATTTACCTCATTCAATAAATACAATTCAAGAGGTGTACGGTGACCTAGAAGTACTTTTAAATGTATGCTTTTCACTGACCAGAACGGTGGTATGTTCAATGTTGTCTCATTTCCATAATTTAAATGACAATTAAGTTTGGTCACTGACCTCAATTCTTTCCATCCATTATTAACAAATTGATCTCTTTTTTTTTCTTGATGACTTTTGAGGACATAGTCCATTTAAATTCAGTCGGAATTTTAAACAAAAAATTCGGGTCATGGCGTCCTTAATTATGTTGGACCAAACTCCGATTGAGTATTACTTTTAAACTTATTGAAACGTACACACTGACTTACATGTAATACCCTTGATTTTACTTCATTAAGAAAATAACTTGTATTTAATGTCTTGTTTGCGTCATCCATTAAGTAGAGCTCCGCTATTTCCATGTCCGGCTTGATTTTTATTACTTCCGGTACCATGCAAGATAAGTTAGAACGCTTCATTTAAATTTTTGTTATAATTTAACATTTATGATTTAACATTGCATGATTACATTCATACAAAATCTTTCGGTTCTACTCAAAATTTTAACTTTATTCAGTTTAAATTGTAGCTAAGGTACATGTATATTTATGTATTTTTTATACACTCTCAGATAACAATAATCTTATTTTGCTTCAATCAGAGCGTCTAAAATGTTTTAACCATTTAAACAAATACTCTGACCTATGTATTTTATCAAATGTTATCAAAAAACAATTAAGATGAAAAACCGGAAGTTTTATAGACTAAACAAATAGCACTATTTAGAATAAAACCGTCTCGTGGTGTTATCCCCGGAACAAATACCGAGATTAATTATACATATTGCTTTGAAATTAAGTAGATTTATTTTGTGTTCATACATGTATTTGCTTTAGATCAATCGTTGTAAGTAAATGTACACATTCTCTAGTTACTTTATCTGACATGATTTTTTTTCAAGCGCATTAAAAGTTATTTTAGGCTACAAAGCAAATATTTCCTTAACTACATGCTATTTGAATCTGTTTTGATTTGCAATGTAAGATTTATTTTTGTGAATTATAAATTTTGCATCGTCAACGATCTTTTGTAATCTAGGTAATTTTACTACCTATATCACGAAAGATTTTAAATCCCAAATTACCATTACACGGTGATTGGGAATAATTGCATCATTTTACTTTAACGCCATTTATTCACAGTTGACTTGAGTTTGGAATATCGGCTATCAAAATCTACGTAGGCCTAAAATTATCGAAATTTTTCCCCTTACAAACCATAAGGTTTTTGGTAGTTTTTCTAAACCATTATTTTGATATGCGTTAAATTATTGACATTTTTTCCCACAAACTTGGACATTTTGGCTTGTGTGTGAGTGTGTTTTTTTTAAATAACCATTTTATTGTTTCGTGAATTTACATCTTTGCTTTAATAACATTTAGCTTGACTTATGTAATTTTTGTTTTCTGATAAGTTAACATTTCTTTATATAACAAAGCTCTCAAACTATTGATTTATATTATCCATGCATATTTTATTCTGATATATTTACATTTTACAGTGTTTAGTGATAACACTACCAATCAATGTATAGACCAATACCGTCCACCAATGAGGCAAATTATATAATGTGGGGCGCAAGCGGGGTTTATTAATAATTAATTTGATAGGTATTATATTCAAGTTTTTATAAATTGAATTGAATTGGATTCAAGCGGGGTTTGCATATCAAACGAAAAGGAAATGCTGTAAATGTCAACAGTTCATCATTTAATCGTAAAGCTGCTGAAAAACACAAGTGATGAAGAATCAGTCTATGAATATTATGAGGGGATCGTTATGGTCGGGGGGGGGGGGGGGGGGGGGTTGAGATCAAATCTAAAAAAAAAAAAAAAAAAAAGACTGTGAGGCTTCATGATAGATTTCTTCCTACATACATCGCTGATATTGGTCACCACATAATTCTCAAATAATATTCTCAAAAACGGATTTCTTATTCCTCAAATAGAACACCTCTATATGCATGTGTTTACAACCCTTCCGAGAGTTATGTGACAGTTAAAACTTCTGACATCAAATACGAGAGAGGTTTTTTTTTTCCTAGAATGAGAAGAAATTAGAAGAGAATTACAGGTGTACTTTATTGATTGATGGCATTGTCAACGTAATTTTTTTTTCTTCATTCGCGGCAAGAGGGCATTTTATCGCAACCTTCGATAGTCTTCGGGAATTATTGATTTATAGATTTTGTTTCCACGAAGATAGTTATTATAATTATAGCAGACCTATAAAAAGAGTACTTTATCAGTTCAACCTTACAAAATACAAATTTTGAACTTTTTTTCTTGTACAGCATTTGTGTAAAGAATGTTTTAGTCTTAACCTATCAATCGAAGTCAAACCGAAGGATATATATATGAATTTTATATTTATATATAGATTTTTTTTCTCACGAATATAGCAGACGCTCTAGATAAAAGGAAAATAATTATTCAATCGATCTTACCTGAATCTAATTCTTAAATAAGTGGTTCATAACTTTTTTATCTACATAACAAATGTTAAGGATTTTTTTAGTCTTTAGAACTATTATGTAAGTTGAGGCAGAGTGTTTATTTGAATGATTCTGAATGTCTTGAATCTTCATTCTATCGAGAGAGAGAGAGAGAGAGAGAGAGAGAGAGAGAGAGAGAGAGAGAGAGAGAGAGAGAGAGAGAGAGAGAGAGAGAGAGAGAGAGAGAGAAAAGAAAGAAAGAAAGAAAGAAAAAAGGAAAAAATATATGAAAGAGTTAAAGAAAGGAGAGGAAAGAAAGAAAGAAATATATGAAAGAGATAAAGAAAGGAGAGGAAAAAATATGAAAGAAATACGAATAATTTGTCCCACTTTTCTGTCAACCATACATGGTGTTGCACAATGCGAAGCAAGATTGTTGTGTAGCAACAAGAAAACAGCTTCTACACAGACATACATGTAGGGAAGATAAAAATAGAGAAAAAAAACCCACTCAATTCTTGTTCTGTTAGATAATTGCTCAACTTCGTCTTTAGATTAGATCAAATATCCTTTCTTGTTTGGTTATAAATTCAGTCCTTGCGCACCGGTGACTACTGGTATCTCGTTCTATAAGATTCGCAGCGTTCTTTCTTAACACAGGCAGTATATCAATTACCGTTTTTTAAATAATTTGTTGGTGTAATTGATACGAAAATTGTAACTTAAGTATAGTTTAAATCTCCGTTTGTGATAATTTTGTTCAGTCTTTCATCACGATATCGATTTCCCTCGATACATACATGTACATTGTTGATTAGCATTTTAAAATTTGCCGATGATAAAAACTAATGAATGATATTTCCTATTCAATGTAAGATTTTCTTATCAACCTCTATATTCAGGGCAACTTTAAGAGAGAGTAAGCAAGGTCAAACATGCACCCGAGTATTTTTCTTTTCGCGTCTCTAATCAATTTCAAAATTATATTTGATTTGTGAATGTTTTCCGATTCATCAATGCAATTTTAATAAAATAAACGGAAAGGCGCTTTTGCAGAACACAATAATTAGACAAAGGCCATATATACGTGTATTCATATAGCCGCTAACAGTTCTGGGTATATATTTAACAATTGACCATGGTTAGAAATATTTTCCCATGACAAGAATGACGGAATTAATCTGTATTCTATTTTTCGTATTTGGGAAAAGTTAATGTATAAACATTTAGGTTATATATCGTCCATGAAGGCCCATTAAACCAGGTTTCGAAGTATTTAAGGTTATAAAGTAAACTGGTGAACACATACTTGTTTTTACAGAAGGAATTAAAGGAAGAAAGTTTTTATTTTAATTTTGAAGAGGGTTCGATGGTCGTAGCCATTTTAACTTAAGAAGAAGAAGAAAAGCTCTATATAAAGATATAAAAAAATATTCAAATTGAAAAGCTAACAAATATGGAAATTTTATTTACCAATTGAAAAATTTATATCTTAAAACTTCGTTTCTAAAAATTTAAGGTCGTTGACCATCTAGCCAGCTTATAGCAATTCGAGCTGCATTTTTTTTTATGTTGGAAATTTTCATCATGAATTTGTATTTCTCTGTAAAGATTATAGTTAATGAACCTTTTCTAGTCCTGTTTTTGTTGAAAAAGCTTTTTAGATGCATTTATTGAAGCAAAAATTTCATTTTACTGTCGCTCAGTACAAAAAATTGCGGGATATATTTCTTTAAAGAGAAACATTTCTTTTTATGAAATTGAATAAATTAGTTAGCATTTCAAACTTGTTAGTCATAAGTTATTTTATTATGTACATAAACATAGTGCATGTATTGGCATCTTGTACCAAATTATTTGGTCTGAGTGAATAAACTGAACTTGAACAGAACTTGAACTTGGCATACCGTAATAGGATTGGGATTGGGGTGTGGATAATCTAACTGTCTAAGCCCTCTCCCAAATAATTATCATATAACAATAGGCATTAATTAATAGCGGTAAAATAAAATTCTAAAAATACGGCTAATTTCGCCTCATGGTGAACCCTTTTTTGCACTATCTGCAGTGAGTAAAAAGGCAATATAATAAAATTTCTACAACTGTTTTGGTGAAAAAGAGAGTTTTAATGAGACAGGATGATCAACAGATTAACCATCATATTTGCCTAAAACATTTTTGACATTAAACTATTATTTAGTAATAACACCATCCAAACATTCTAGATTTAAGAATTTACCATTTTCCAATATCTTAATTTCACATTCTCTAAATTTTAAAACTTTATTGCGACATTGATACAGAACTCTTCATTTCAAGGAGATAAATATAGCATTAAAAATGGCCAAGACCATCCAAACTTTTCAACACCCTCAAGGACATTCACGGAGACTAGAAAAACTTTTGACACTGACATCAGTCGGGCCATGTGGGCTAATTTCCAACTTTTCAGTGTGTAAGGAAACAAAGGAATAAAATATTCAAATCATTGCAAAACCCCATCGTTAGGAAAACACGGCCCAATATTTTGACGACGGAGGACACCTGCAATGCGTCAAGGCGGTCTTGCCGCACTCCAAATTCTCTGATGGCACCGAGCCATCAAGTACCGCTTTGCGCTCAAAGATGAATTTATATATACACACTGAAAAAGGAGGGGAAGAAAATAGACGAATCTATAAGGTCTTGGTATTGATTTCTGCTATCCCATTGTTGATGTGGAGCTAAAATCAGTTCATAAAATCGATCTGAGTGCAGAAATATGTGCAAACTTGTATTACTATGTAGGGTACATAAGATCTCCAGTTGATAAGCTAAAGGAATTTTACATTCATGTTTTCTTAAACGTATTCGTGCTATTTTGCTGGGGTTTTTTAATTTGTGATTAATTTCAGAACAAATTTCTGGAAATAAAATATTATGCTTCGCCTTTAAAATCAAACTTTGTACATGATATTTAATTCGTTATGCTAATTTGCCCTGTAAAAGAACAGTGCCCCAGTTATCATGAAGAGGTTAATTATACTGATGTTGATGTACATAGGAAGATAAATCAATTATCGGTACACATTCACATTCAAAACGATGTGCAAATTAAAATTTCCTTAAATGTGTGTGAGGGGGTTCGATTGCCCTATTTCTTTATATATATATCTCTCTTTTTTCGGACAAATGAAATGATTATGTATTAGCATTGCAGAAAATAATCATTGTGAGCTACAGCAAAAAATGATTTGTAAACCAGAATTCACGAGAAAAACGAAGAAAGGTCTACGAAAATTAAAAGCTAATTTCATTTTCAATAATACCATGAAGTTGTAAAGTATACACGTGTCTAGATATATTGAGGTGGGAAATTGGTATTTCCTATGTATAGATCGGCAGAACTGCATAATGCCAAAATTTACACTCTCTCTAATAATTACAGCTTCCATAACGTTTTTTGAATATGATAAAAGTAAAAGAAAAATGAGGCCAAACCCACTGAATAGATTTATTGATAAGAGTGCGCACCAAAAGATATAGTTTCTATCAACAAACCGGATAGGCTGTAGGTAACCAGCAATCAAAATGACGTCAACAATTTCAATGGCTTCTTCTCTTGGACGTCGCATGCCATCAATAAAATATTCCCTTTTATTTTCTTAGCTTGCGCAATTGATCGGAATTTCTTTTTGAAAAGTTTAATAATATACATTGCAATACATAAAAAAACAATACACAATGTCAGACAGAAATGAATTTTTGTATTGAACCATTTTAATAAGACCTTGGACTTTAAATAGTGGTGTCAAAAAGCATTATGACGTAGGCCTGTCTGTTTCGATCATTGCGGGCCTTTCAGCCATGCTTTTGAGTCATTTTTTACTTGTTTTGATGCAAGTAAAAAATATAGATACATTTAAAGTATAAAGTCTTGTTAAAAATGGTCCCCCCCCCAAACAAACAATCAAAATTCCTCTCTCTCTCTCTCTCTCTCTCTCTCTCTCTCTCTCTCTCTCTCTCTCTCTCTCTCTCAGGCTAGAAGTGGGGCCGGGGGGTTAAAATTAATCGTAGATACATGTAGCTGAAAACAGAATTTAAAACGACTGCCCTTCAGTGCGACGCGGTCATCTAATCGTGAAGTATATTTACATGTAAGTCATTTAAAGAATGTACAGTGTGACGTCACTGGTCGTAAAACTGTTAAATCTTTCAGGCCAAGGGTGATCATTGATTTAATAACGGATCAGAAAGTATCAACTGTTTACTAAGTGTACTCTTTATTATGTCTACGGCCGAATGAATGGACACTGGACAATAATGCTTACTCACCGGGAGCTTTGTCAATCAGAGGATTAACAAGACATTTTTAGATCACTTCAGACGCCAATATAGAATTTAAATCCCTAACTCTCGCTACCTACATTGTCAAAGAACGTGTAGCTGAAAAAACATTATTCTCTTGTAAAAGATACATGTGCTTTTTAAAGGGGTTTTTTATTCATTAGAAATATACTTGTCAAAAAATTGTTATTACCTGTTGGCGTTTTACAACCAGTTGATATTGAGAGAAACTCTGATATGCTTTGAATTAATATAGGTTTATTCTTTAATTAATTTCATGTACATTTATACTTATCTGAACACAGTTTGATATTTTTGCAATTTAAGAAAAGGAAATGACCCTTAGATTTATAATGATTTCGGTGGACTATTTTTCACGGCGGAAGGTTCACATACTACAACCACATTACTCCTTTAGTAAACATCCTATTCAGATTTACATATGTAATTACATAGTTTTGATCCTAGCTTACTCAAAGCGTTTGTGCTTATTGACGGGGTGGGGAGAATTTGTTGAAGGTCGTATAATATATTATAAACTATTATTGATTAAACAAATATTGAGATTATATGCAATGGAATTGGTTATGCGTAATTCGTCGATGTGCCTTTTATTTAGTTAATCAATACACACGTGCCTTTCAATCCCTAATACATTATATATTTCCAGTTCGCAAAGTCGGAGAATAAAACATATTCTTTTTTCAATACAGCTAAAAGCAAAACACATTTTTACTCTTCTTTTTTTCATTTTTCATGTCATTGCTTTATATAAGTAAATTTGTAGTTTAAAATTTGTCATATCTTTTAATTTTGAAGTAGATTGATAAAAAGAGTAGCATGTATCTGGTTTGTAAATCTTGATTTTGATAGTAATTTATTATATATAGATCCCTTTTTCTCGTGCAAAGTAGTCAGATAAACGATTTCTTCAGATAATTTTAAGTGGGTTGAAAACGGTGGAAAAACCTGATCGTGTATAGATGTGACTCTTGTATATCTAGGTTAAGTTCGCGATTAAAAAAATTTAAGAACGTGCAAGTCTCTTCATTCTTGATCTTGATGTGGCTCCATGTAAAGAAAACAATGCGTGCCGGTGATATAAATATTCAACTTTATTGACCATCGAATTCAAACGAACGCCACATTCAGTTCGAAGTTTATATGCATGTACTTCGATCTTAGACAAAATCATATAACAATTTCATTTTTTAAAAAAAAGGGGGGGGGGTAGGGGTGTATCGCTAAATCTAGGATTGTACACATACACACATGTACAAATCCGGACATGGCCACTTTCCGGCTTTTCTTCTAGAGAGTCCATGGTAATTGAGTGTCCGGTTGTAAAGGAAGTGAACCGAGGATTTCTCCACAGGGGCACATAGCGGGGAAATTCGTTCCGGGTTTTATTTAACACCGGGAAAAAATTAGTTGTTTCTAGTTTATTTAATTAGGTATGTGCACAGAGTCGTGTCATTAGCGTGATGATTAAGGAAGAATTAAAGCATATGAAAAGGAAAATTATTTTTCGCACGAGTCCTTTATTGTAATTTTGAAGCATTTTAGTTTTGACTCTATAAGACCTAAATATGTATTATTCATTGTCAATAACGAATCGTGTTATCTAATTGATGGGCTTCCAGCCGAGATTCGATATTTGATCAATATTTCTGCTGGGGTCAGCGTTGTGGACATTATTCAAAACCGCAAAAACAAATAATTTGAAATAAACAAATTTAATCTGAGCGGTCGATTAGCTATGCGACTTCATGAAACGTTGCTATGATATTTTGTGTGATGAATGTATACCTACAAACAATTATATCTCTTGCATATTTGTTGATATTGAATGCTAAATCCTGGGTAACAGAGGACAAAATTAGCCCCGATTGCCCTCAATACAGCAAAACACGTCCTATATCCACATATTTAATACTTAGCGCAAACACGCTGTGTCAATATAATGCAGCTTGGCCGATTTTATTTGAATTAATCCTGTATAATATCCTTGACCGGTATAACTGTGTGTAATGGGCGAATAACGACTCAATATATATACTGTCACATGTAACTTAGGGTTGTGGATTGTGTGCAGGGTTTTTGTTTTTTAATTGGGGGTGGGGAGATCAACATGGGTGAAGAGTTACGCCGATTTGCTCTAGGCCTTGATAAATGTCAAAATGTGTATCAGCCCTGATTTTCAGCAAACACAACTATTTAAACAGGAAAACAGTTATAAAAAAACACATCCCTAAATAACTAATTAAACAGGAAAACAATTTTTAAAAAAAACACATCCCTAAATAACTGCATTCTGAATAGTATCACTCACAACGGAAAATAATGAGCGCAATCGTGCACTTTAAGCACTTAATGTAACTTCTCATCAAATTAAGAGATGGTTAAGTGTTTTTTAACACATCCAAAATATACTACTTATACCTATCCTAGCGTAAATGAGATTAACAAAAGTTCCTTTAACGCATGTACATCCGTCACCATAACACACTTCATACGATAACTCAAATGGGGATCACCATGTGCTCAAATTGTCAACGCTTTAATTCTTACAAATAAAGGTTGATTCAAATTGGATAAAGACCTCGTTATTTTCTAAATATTGGCGGACATAATACAACTGTATTACTTAAACCTTCTTTATTATTATCAGATATGATTTTACCCTTTTGATGAGGTCAATACCCGATTCTACATATATTGATCGAGGACGAAGTCCGAGGTTGATATACTCTCATCAGGTCTAAAAAAAAAAAAAAAAAAAGCAGGTAATGACCCATCTCCAAAGATCATAATTGTTTTATTACATTGTATGGTCATTGTTTGAAATTCTATTTGCCATTGTGAAGTTCTGGTCTTAAATGCAAAATACGATACATAGCCAAGCATGATTTGTGAGTCTGCAGACCCCCATTACTAACATTTTCTCTGCTATCATTTATATAAGCACTTGTCAGAAACCAACCGATCTATAGCATTCTTTTTCACATTCATATACCCGTACTATTCATGCTATATATTTTTAACCTCACATCTGTATTACTTTCATTTTTCCCGTGTAAAGCAAACCCACATTGTCTTAGTTTTATATATGGTGTCCATGAACGTCACATTAAGGCATGTACAGAATGCATACTAATTTCAAATTGAGATTTCAATGTAACTAGTGGCTATCAATAAAAATCAAATTACGAATTTAAGCAGCACACACAAACCTTGGGAAAAAAAACCCAGCAGTGCTTAAGTTCATTAAAAAAAACCTTTGAAACTGCTATTTACTACATGTAACCTGGCTAGATTTACCAAAAGAATTTTAAAATAAATCTATCCACTTGCACTTGGCTGATATGAACTTCGATAAGTTTATTTGTCCACCAAAGATTTAAAACTAGACATTCCTTATATTGTTGATGACAACTGATCGATAAGAGGATATGTTGTTCTGTTGACTTAGGCCTTAATTTTTGTATTTCAAAATGTTTTTGAAGTGAAGCAAAACCTACAATTGGGCAATGCAATATTTAGGCCTTAATTTTGTATCTCAAAATGTTTCTGAAGTGACGCAAAACCGGCAGTTGGCCAATGCAATAACTAACACCCACGCACCCCCATCCCGAAACTTACAGTGAGGTTATAGGCCTATACACATGGAGTACAGAGGACAGATAGACATTCTTTTACATCTAAGTATACAGGTAACAAGAATGTGATTGCTTCATGCATAAGAATTCCATTACTAAAGTTTAAGAATGTGGATAGCAGTATAAGTGAATGCTTACCTCACACAAAAAAAGAAAAGAAAAATTGATAAATTTAAAAATGCATACACACTATATTAGAAATCGAAGTACATGTTTTCTCTTTTTATATCCTAGTACCACTACGTGCATGTTGATATATATAAGATGTGTATGTAAAGAAAAAAATATATCCAAATATCTCATGAAATTAGCGACCTGCAATGTTTTAATTCTTAATAATTTAAATTTGAAAGAAAAAAAAACCGCTATAATATTGGAACCAAAAGATCATGGTCCATAATTTCAATAGAGGTGGCATGGAGCACGTCTATAAAAATGGCTATAGCACTTTTTAAAACTTCGTTATCCAAAAGATCATACATACTGCTGCCAACAAGTCTCATATATAGGTCGCGGATTATATCTTTAGATTTTATCTTGACATCACACCTTCGTCTGGATGACCATTGATTTACAACTTTGTGTTTGCTTATTGACAAACTCAATCTGGGTAGAAAGGCAGGTCAAAGTTGATTTTATGCTACTTTAATGGGCTGACATATCTTTGAACCATTTTAACAAGACCTTGGACTTTCGGTAGGACGTAACTATATATTTCTTGCATCAAAACAAGTTTAAAATAAAGATGGTCTCGAGTGAGAAAAAAAAGCATTGATTGCATAGTTTTAGCTTAAAAGCCTGACAAATCTTAATGATATCAATAATGTTTTTGAAATATATCGCTATTCATAAAAACAATTAAAAAGTTCTTGTTGTATTAGAACTTTCGACCTGCGAATCAAGAGACCGAAACTATACCCATTGCGCAACAGAGATGATAGAATCTACATTTTGCAATACTGACCAAGTTTCACAGTGACGTATATTCATAAAAAAGTAGAAGTTATGGCGTGTCGAGAACCCTTAACCTGAAAGTAATGGGAGGTCATGGTTACTTTAAACGGTTTTAACCTCCTGGAAAAGATGACCTCGACAGAATGATATAGGAAGTATTAGTAGTTTTAAATGATTAAAAAGCTTGTGGGGTGTATAGAATAAATTATTATCGCTAGAAAAACCATTATACAGACTCTAGCTCTGAAATCGCAAAATAATGAAAACTTTGAGTTATTTACATAAATCGAAAGGTTGTTAAGTAAAAGCTCCCTGCATCTTCGTTGACCAAAGGTTTGCAAAGTTATAAGCATAAACTGAGCATTTATGTGGAATGTTTGTGCATCGAGAACCCCTTGGCTACCGGATATGGACCTCATGTAAAAAATATCTGATTGTGAGAGTAGATTCTAATATCTATTTTTCTATCAAACTTTGAGTACACATTCTACTGATAGATGTTATCGAACACTGTACTTCCTCGTAGTGTACACTGAACTTCCTCGTAGTTTCGTAACCACGGAATAACTAGCACTGCACCGCGGTTGATTAATATAGGTAATGTCAAAGACTTTGATACACGTACCTAAGAATGTCACTAACCGGGAAGAAATGTAATAATTGATTTGACAGTGGTTCATTCTACGCGAATAACACGTTGTAGTTGATCATTAAAATTTTTCACCTGCTTATGCGTGTTTCGATTTTCAATATTTCATTTATTTAATGCTTTGAAAAATAATTTGAAAGAGCAGAAGAACTATTTAGATTATTAAAAAAGAATTATACTTTTTTGTTTTTGAAACACTCATGTATCAAGCACAGTAAAATTCGACCTTATTTGTGTCATATTAAAAGTTTGAAATTTATAAATGTAAACTCATACAGGTTGTATCGGTAACAGGTAAAAGTGACAAATTCCAAATTTTCTCTGTTTCGATATAAAGCTCTTCTCTTCCGGAAGGTTCAATTCGTGTATAAAAATGGTAATGAGCATCCAGCCCTCTTAATTATTTAAGTATACGGTACGTGTATATTCATGGAGTCCATAACCAGTGTTTCTAGGTAAACATGGTGTTGCATCGCACGAATGCACTCGAATAAACATAACCAGTTTTCTAAAAGCAATTTTCCCAATCAGTAACAACCATTTTTGATTCAGTTCACAATTGTATTCTGTAAAGCCGCCTGAAGTAGCATAGTTATTTTTTTCGCTCTCGAGTTTTTGAAAGCTAACAAGTAAAAATCTAGCAGAATATTATTGACAAAACCAATTCAAATGTAATAATTGCTCTGTATCAAAACATTGACTAGTTTTTGCCTCACGGGTTTTAACCCCACACGCAATATTGATTTGCAAAATAATTCCATATGACTGTGTCATATCAGTGTTCCATTTTCTCCTCTTGTCTAAATGTTTAAAATAGTTTTTTTATTTTCTGAATTGCGCCTAATTCAACACTTACTAAAGTCCTTGAAAGTCTTAATTTGTGCAAAAGTATGTTTAAAGGTTTATGATATGGCCAAAAAGGCAATTTTACGAACATTTTACATTTCTTCTTTTTTTTCAATACTTAACCAGATTTAATAGTTATAATAAAATATTCACGAACATGAGATTACACTGAAAAATAAATGCGCCTAATTAATTTAAAGCTAGTAAAAAGATTACATTAAGCTATACTATAACACTTCTCATAATTTATAATTCCACAATAGAATTTCGATTCTTTTGTGTTACCCAACATCATATTATAAAGTACGTCTTAGACTGCAGTCTTTCCGTGAGGCGAAAAACAGTACTTTTACGACTGGTATTCGTTTCTTTCTTAAAACTTTTTTAAACAAACGGATTCTTTATCATTTTCCAGCGACTTGTTTTGACCCTAATTTTTTATTATTGATCTCGCATTTCATGCTTGCATGACTCCACTTTAATAAGTAAAAATATACATAGAAGCCAAAATAGAACGGAACAAGATAATCTTCTTGTTGAACCTATTAATACTAATACTCTTCCAAAAGTATTCCCATTGGCAACAACATCCTTGGTCTGTCGCATTTGCGAAAGAAAAGCATTGATAGGTACATGCATGCAATTATAAATCCGACTGTAGGCAATTTTGGGTTTTCAAATCTTTGACCTTCAAACTTTTGCAATAAATATTGCTGCAAAAAACTGACCTAATCCTCAGCGGTATATTGGCGGAAGACCAAAGACATGACCAAACATTTTGGTTTTGTGTAGCCTTGAATAATTTGCAAACAGAAGAATTACATAACTTAGGGTTTAACAAATATATGCTAACAGTATGTAGGCCGATTTGTTCCACTGAGCAACAAAAGTATGACTTTGGCAGATTAACTCTGCAATGCTTCGATGCATTGAGGGAGGAAATCCTTGAATTCAATCGCATAAATCCGCCTTTAAAATGCTACAAAATATGTCATTGTTTCCAGATGCAGGCTTGATAAGTAACTATTATAATTTATAGATCCATATCAAAGCAGAGATCTATGTTGTTGTTCAAAAATCAAACGTTGTAACCCGAGCCAGTTTCAGCAATTAACATCCTTGTATCTGAGCAGTGAAGCATGCATTATTGACGTCCCATCAGTAATTAAACAAACCGACATTAACGATCAACAAATCATTTAATTTCTTTCAATCCGAATTTATCTTGATAGATTCATCATATTATTTACACAAGAAATAGAAAAAATATACAATATAAAACAGAAAAATAATTTTGCAATGATAAACACAAAAAATATATCAATGCATTTTGAGCTTGCGGTGACAAAAGTATAGCTAAAATTGATCTTTTGTACAAACATATATATGAATATATATGTACATAGATAGAATGAAGTTCGATTTTTGTTTAAAGATTAATCAAAGGTAATACAAAAAGGCAGTCTGCTAACGTTCAAATCTGATGAACGCAAAACAGCAGGTGCTTAGAAACACATTGTTCTATTATTGTGTATCTATGTCGATTGAGCATAGATTTAATGGATGGAATATTTAACGAGTTCTTTGGAAAAAAATAATGTCACCGTTAATCTTAAAACACAGAGAAGCTTTCATTCCCTGGCCATAGATTCTGCCTGAGCTGCCGGCTGAATTTCCTACAATTGAACAAAAGAACCAAGGTTTAGAATAGAACGTGAATACAACAATACACATGTAAAGCTCTGCTTAAAATATTCACTAAAACCTTCAATGATTTCGTGTATTCCGACAATGCGACATGCTTGAATTGGCACCGAATCTTTCTACAAGTACATGTACATTGCTTCGGGAAAAGTGTTAAGATTTTACTATTGAGTATTAATGAAGACACGTTTCGTTGTGCACGACCGTGCTGAACCACCAGAGCTTTCAACCAGCGATAATTTAGCACGCCCTATTGGCCAGCGATGGTTTCCAGGTCTTCGCGCGTCTTTTGTTACATGTATTTTTTTTTCTGTGTGTGTGTGTCTCATCTCTTAGATCCACGAACAGTCGGAGAGACAGCAGTCGACTGCGTTTGTCACACCCCAGTTACTGTTACCATGGTTAAAGAACAGGTGACACCCACACCAGGACCTAATTACCATCCCAGTTCTAGTATTGCCTATTGTCGTCTGCTATATTGCTAAAGTTACGCCAATACTTCTTTGAAGGATGCTAGACTGTGTACCTTTTAATCTTATATATGTTTCTTAAAACCATGAACTATTATTTATAAACGTGAAATTTCATCCATGCTAGCTTTGATGTAAAGTTTCCTATATCTATATACATAACTTTTTTTCTCGAGGAGATTAATCAAGTCTAAAAATGGCCACAGCCTCTCAGACACTCTTAAGCACCTTTATATTAAAACTATCAAGATCTCGTTGTGTATTAATGAGGCGTTCGAATACGATACCAATTAGCCTAGTATATATTCATACATATTGCGGGTGTTTTCCTATTCAAGAACGTCATGGTTCAATGACTGAATGCAAACGATCGAATCATAATTAGCAACAGCTGAAATGTGAGAACGTTGTCTCAAATTCGCCTGAATTTCAAAACAAAGCAAAAAAATGTTCGAGTTGGCATTCGTTGCGTCTGTTTATATTCTATTTTGACTACAGTCATGGTGAGCTCTGAATGTGTTTACTCGTCACCACAACAAACCGTGTGTCAGATCTTAGTGTTCACTCCCTACATCAATACGTGTCATTTCTAAATCCAATCGATCGATGTCCTTTATGTCGCTTTCCCTTATACGGAATCAAACAGCGAAGTTACCATTGAATCCATTGTTCAGCCTCAGGAGCGAATTATCTGTTTGAGATTTTAAATCTGAAGGTCATTTTGTTTTGACTGTATATCCTTCTCAGTAAAACAAATATTGGTTCGGTTATATCGGGTCGTCTGATTGATTTAAGTACAACAATGTCAGATTTCTCTGAAACTGAAGTTCGATTCACAAACAAGGATGGGAGATTTTTTATCTTTGCTTATTTTTCTTCTTTGTTGTAAAAAATATAAAGAGACGGGAGGCTCACCCGATCATATTTAATATTGTTTAACAAAAAGAAGAAAGGAAGAATTTGTTCTGCTTTTTCTTTAAGATGAAAAATACTCACTGGGGAGGGGGGGGGGCAAATTAACATGTTTAAATATGCATAGAGTGAAGTCTATAATATAATTGAAGTTTCTCTACAATAATTTGATATCTACAGAGGAAATCGTGTTCTTGGTCGAACAAAAATTCCTAGCATGTTAAAGCTTGCAAAAATCTGGTCCTCAGACCATCACCACACTTCATTTTATAGGGCCCACTTTAACACCATTATCTCAACCTGTCACGCCTACTTCGAAGTTTATATATGCTTGTATTAATGTGGGTGAAAATTTAATAAGATTCGCCGAGTTTTGCCTTTTTGGTATCTATGAGGTCGTGACACTGCCGAGGTTTGTCAAACTTCCAAACTCGACAAACATTGAAACGTTAATGAGTTGTGCTTCGAAGAGGGCTTTGCAATCTAGACCCAAGACCATGAAAAAGAACAAGCATAATTATCTTAGATTTCAAATAGTTTTAGATTTTAAAATGATCTGAAAACAACCATATTCACTGTTGTAAATTACACAACCTTGCGGTTTTTAAAGCCTGTTCTTTGTTCATACTCTTGGGACCAAGGTTATTTTGGAAACTTTTTTCTTTACTGTGATTAAAGGGGCTTAGACATACGCTACTTGACCTTTTTTCGGGAATGGTTTTATACGTACACAAAACATTCATGTTTACATCGATATATGGAGTGGGGTAGGGCCCAGTTTTTGTTTTCATTTCTAGCATACATTAAATTTCAGCTGAAAAAATAAAATCCTTGAGCTTTTTTTCAAAATTGCATTACGGGTACTTAAGAAACGTTTTAAAACATGCTTATGAGAAAACAATACGTTCCGTGTTTTCAAGATTAACCGTTATATGCCTAATATAAACTTCCACGTTCAAAATCATTGAATTTTTGGCATTTATTGAACTTCCAATATACTTCCAATAATCTCTTTGTGTTTAAACAGCTTTTATGATAATTTTACGTATATATAAACAGCAATGTTCTTGCTGTCATATCTCAACTCGTCTGGGGTTTCCTCGCCCCACTTGAACTTCGGCCACTATCTTAGTTGTTTGAAATTGCATTATCTCCAATTTATTAAATTTCTAGGTCGATAAGGTTTTGACGTTTAACCCTCAGTGAAGGGGGGGGGGGGGGTGTAGAAGTTAAGATGTATATTCCAGGGAAATGTACATTCAAGGATCTCTAACGCGGAAGAAATATACATGTACTTGTAATACGGTTACTGTTCCGGCTGCGGATATAAGTACTTGATCCGTTTTGTACTCTGGGTTTTAAGTACTAACCTGTGCATCCTGTACAAGGGCGCAAAGTGGACAAAATAGATGAACCAAGCAGTCACTGCCAAATCCGCCCTGCAAAGGAAAGACAACTCTTTAAAATTTAGATTTAAATAAAACTTAAATAACAGGTTAAAGTAAATGTACACATACTGATCCGTGTATGCATATACACATTCCAGAATAAATGGTAATAATGGACGAAACATTTACCACTGGCACGATTAACAATGGGGTTTTGTAAAAAGATTATTTCATTTGAAATCTGTGCAAAATTTATTCAAAATTTTTATGAATTCTGCAAAGATTTTCAAAACGTTGAGAGAGAGAGAGAGAGAGAGAGAGAGAGAGAGAGAGAGAGAGAGAGAGAGAGAGAGAGATCTCGGAACTTCCGTATGGGATTATAAGAAAAAAGTTGCGTCAAGTTCGGCAATAAATCTTTCTTATCATAACACACTTATTGTCAAGTTGTAAAAAGAAAGTTTCCCTGTAGGTAGGCATTTATTAGCGTTGTCGATAAAGCTGATTGACATATATATTAAAAGGCGTCGAATCAAAAATGATTTCGCGATTAAATAAAAAAGTGGCTTGCGTTGGATCTACATGTGGCCGTACATGAATTGAATTGTTCGGCCACCCCTGTGTTTACACACATTACAATGTGTGTAATTGTTGGAGCGCCACATATTTTCATTCAACAATAGCCTATGGAGTTGGAGGAAAAAAATACCACCATCAATGGATGGAGGAAATTACATAAACTACTTCCTTCTTTTCTCTCTAGTACATACAATTGTAAAGTGTAATATAACGCCGGATAACAATAAAACTAGCGACATATAATGAAGTTGCCGTCAACGAGGCGATCAAATGTAGAAATGTACCCCGTTAAAATTGCTTTTACTGTCATTCCTCGTGGTAAGAGAACCGTGACAATAAGGCCACAGACCTTTGCGTGTACCCCCAGAAAGCCACTAAACAGCTAAAGCCACTGACGTGAAAATCCTTAAGGCAAACAAGAATTTCGCCAATTAAAACCAGAAAAAAAAAAATACACGCAGCTCGAAAGTTTAGATAAATTTTCACTCTTCATCAATATCTACCAACTTCAATTTATTACAAGCAAAATAATTTCAACTTTTAAAAACATATGATAAAAAGAAGCCTGATGTGGACATCGGAAATGTCATTCTGACACTGCCAACGCCCATTATTTCTTTTCTCTTACACAGATGTCAAATAATCATTAAAATTGTCAGTTTAGCTGTCTCCCGATTAAATGCATGCACAAATAAGGTGTTTGTAGTTGCGTAGCTAAATAAGAACTTACATCAATGCCTTTCTGCTCTCGGATTTTTTCGCGAGTCTTAGCGACAAAGTAGATGCCGACTATGGGGAAGATGGCATATAAAGCCCCGACCATGATGCACGAGTCCCCGACCGCCTCAGCATTTTTCCCAGCAGTGTAACATGGGGCGATATAAGTAATAAGGCACAGTGTGCAGTTGTTGAAGCAGCCGAACAAACCGTTAGAGAATTCTCCCATCTTTAGCTATTCACAGTATATCACGTGTGTGGTGTATATATATATAGTCCGTCAATGCCACTGCTACCCGGCCGAGTGTACGTCACTATCTGAGAGCGACAAGCTATTCCCTATAAACTCTTTCCTCACGCTTAATCTCGGCGGCGGATGGATACATAGTAAGCTGTTGATTGGCTAGCGCCTTTATCAGAGAGAGAGAGAGAGAAGAGAGAGAGAGAGAGAGAGAGAGATTTTTTTCCGTTTCGTATAATCACATCAAAAATGAACACAGGTAATCAAAACTGAATCAAAGTAATCCTGATATATATATCCATTCATGCAACAATAAAGATCCCAACTTTTGAACGCGTCACTTCAATCGCCTTGCGATGTCAAGTATACTCGATAGCTTTTGGCTGGTAGGGATAAATTTGATAATTTTTTTTAAAGTACAATCTCTATATTTAAAAAGAAAAGTGTTTCATTCGTGAATACGGTTGGAAAACACATTCTTTTTGAGAAGAAAAAAAATTGAGGTTTAGGATTTGGAAGTGGTTCTGTTAAAACATGCGAAATATTTTGTTGATTTCTTTTAATTTTTTTTTTTACATAATTTATTTATTATTATTAATTTTTGTTTTGCTCCGATATTCAAGAGATTGCGGGGTTGTTTATTTAATTTTTAAATTTTTTTTTTTTAAATGTTAAATTTTGATTTATTTTTTTGCCTTGATTTTATTTATTTATTTTTTTTTTTATGTTCATTTTGGCTTTTTTTTTCTTTTTTGGAGGGGGGGGGATCACAAAAATTACTAATTATACCAAACACATGCTAGCTTAGTCCACAACTTACTTCAATTCCTTTCTGCTCCCTAATCTTTTCACGTGCTTTAGCGGCAAAATACACACCGGCGGGATTAACAAGAGCGTACAGAGCGCCTACCATCATACAACTGTCACCCACGGCCTCAGCGTTCTTACCGGCCGTGTAACAAGGCGCAACGTAGGTGATGAGGCATAGTGTAATGTTGTTGAAACAACCACACAGACCGTTGGACCACTCTCCCATTTTTGATGGATTTTATAAAAAATATCACAGACAAGAATCAAGGAAGAGTTTGGCTTTAGCCCCTCTGTTAGATTGTCGGTCCGACCAGAAAACGTATGCTTTATACCCCAACTGTCATTGGAAACCGTATATCACGTGACTAATTTATCCAGTGAAAAAAATGTATATATGGAAAAAAAACCACCAGTTTAAAAATAATTGCTTGTTTAACCAACCATCCAGCCGGAATAGAACTGGGAATGAATGGATCTTTGGAAAGTAAATACTTGAATATGCACGAAACATCGCTTATTTTTTAATGAAAAAAAATTTCCCCATTGAATTATCCAAGGATTTAGGGCTTCATTGATCCTTAAAAATGTAACAAATCTCGAGAACTTGATGTAAAATATTCAGAGCGCAGCGCTATTGATTTTATTGGAGCCACCCTCCAATGGCCTCAGTGAAATCGATAGGTCGGTATTTACTTTAATGAGAATTATGATGTACGCGAATCTTTAAAAAAAATCTCATGTAATTGAATATGTTCGAATGTGATCTCAATTGCGATAGAGCAATGGGTTTCGAACTGATTATTTGTTTACCTTAGAGACTCGCTCGCAGGTCAGACCTTAAAAAATCATTAATTTCTGTTTTGTTGTTTTCTTTTTTCAAAGATAACTGTATTTCCATAAAATTGATTTGATGTTTTTTCTTATCTCCACGTAAACAGATCAATGTAAGATCTGCAAAATTTCTCCGGATGGATGAAGAAGAGGACTGCAAAGATTTTTATCGATACACTATTTATAACCGACTTTGAACTACTTTGGAACAACAAGTTGCATTACATAATTTGT
This sequence comes from Magallana gigas, assembly GCF_902806645.1. Lineage (NCBI taxonomy): Eukaryota > Metazoa > Mollusca > Bivalvia > Ostreida > Ostreidae > Magallana > Magallana gigas. The sequence goes on along the minus strand of NC_047567.1, from coordinate 9,197,714 downwards.
GTCAGCTTTTTTTATGTATCGTATGTCATTGTTAAAGTACCGCATTCAAAATAGGTAATGCTGCCATTTAACCAACTCTGATTACTGATGGAATTTGCTTTTTTGTTTTGTTTTTCATTTGTTTTGTTTTGTTTTGTTTTTGTTTTTTGGCTTGTTTTTTTTTTTGGGGGGGGGGGGGGGGGGGGTGTTGTATAAAACGTTGCGGTTCCTAAACAAAGGGACTTGGTTTTGCAATATAGGTTATGCATGCATATATTTTGAAAAGATATGGTGATTTTTTAATATCATAATACGGAGATTTTATTAAATGATGACTTTATATCATATTTTGGGTTTAATTATCATAACAGTTCTTTAAAAAAATCCTTTTGCATTATGATTTGTTGTCGCTTTCCTATAAAAATTACTTCGGTATACTAGCATAGGCCTACACACTTCATTTCTTTAAAAAAAGGTAATCATTTTTTTTTTTACTTTGCTTTGTTTTTTATTGTAATTTCATTTTAAAATGGGGCTTTTACATTACAGTATATATTGTGGCTACCCCAGTGGTTAGACCACCAGACATGCAATACAAGATGGGGAAAAAGCGCATCAAACATTAGATAATCTTATAGAACTAGGCTTTATAGCTTGTGGGTTTGATCCCACCAAATCTAAAGGCAATATGGTTAGGAATTGTGGTTTTGCTTTTGCAAACTCGAATTATAACATTATCTTTTGCTTTTGCAAACTCGAATTATAACATTATCAAATAGATTTTATTGAGAAAAAAAATTAAATATAAAATTGTTTCTATTACGACTAAACCAAATGGGCATTTGCGCTGTCTTATCCCCTATCTTCTTCATATCTTTTGACGAAATTCATTAGCTTTGATGGTCTTTTTGTCATGAAAAGGGCGCTAATACAATGTTAAGTTCCGTGATTTTTTTTTCATAAAAAGCTACAGTAAAGCACCCGTTCTTTTGCCGTAGATATAGGTGCTAAGTTGTTCCTTAGTTTTTCTAAGATCCTTTTTCATATTATGCTATATGTGGCTGCTATATCTTTGATTTTATATGCTTGATATTTATTTTGGTTTTTTTTTTGGGGGGGGGATGATATTTACATGTATTGTGATTCTCTCGGTGAACTTAATCCTAAGGCCATTTCTTTTTAAATAATAATTTTGGATTTTGGTTTTATATTATATTCAATTAATAATCAATATTATTTTCAATCTTAGGAAACCCTGAAAAGGGGCACTTTTTTGCGGTAATATTATCATCTTTGAATCTTGATAGGAAAATTTTGCATCATATTCATGATCTCTGCCATAAAACAAGTTGATTGAACTCTAAGTGATTTGCTTTTTCATTCACGTACGTCAAAGGATTCTATACTATGGAAAATTCAATTTGTTTTTGTTTTCCTTTCTCAAAATAATTTACCTACTAGTATATCCCTAAGAACAGTCATGGCATAGATTTGTTTAGTTTAAAAGTGTAACGCATTTAAAAATCTTTATTTCATTAATAGGCTAGGTAATATACAATCAAAATTATGATAATATTTCCAATATTTAAATATAATGAGGCTAACCGAAGACATAATTATCAAACCCTTTTCATCATAGAAATTAGATATTTTAATTACCGGTAGCTTTAAGAATTTTAAAAACCGATTTGCATAGAAGAAATCTGTATAGCAATATTTCATTATGAATTAAGTTTAGGCATTCTTTAAGAAGAGTTAAATAATAATTACGACAGACAATGGACAGAGAATATCGACAGGGTCCCCTGTTAGGAGTAAGCTGTTACTGTGCCGAATTGTTAGCAATGAACGACGCAACATAGAATTATCACAGTGCAAAATTGACTGTTCTATAATTATCTTTATTTCGGACTTAACTTTTCAACTACAACATTTATTTTGTCATATATTCTTAGAATTTAATGTTTACAAAGTGAATTAGCCATTGACACCTGGCAGACTCTGTATTAATTGTAATTACAAATCAAACAGATGTTTCTCCCAAGAACTTCTAATCTCTTGAAACAACATTGTGTAATTATATGCCTTTCATGTCCTGGCCATCAAAGACTCATTGAGTTAATCTTGTTACCTAATACCTGTGAATCTTTCACTCAATTTATTTGATGTCATCAATTTGTCATTTTTAACTTATTGTTTAGATTGTATTTATGAATCTTCAGTTCGGAGGCCTGACGCATTACCGGCCACTTCCGTCTGTGTCGCTTATTTGTTTGTTATTGTTCATCTTTTAAATTCGATTGATAATAAATACGGAATCCTTCATCACTTGGTTTTACTTCTCTGGAATTGCATATTGGTGGACCCTTGGGAATACGGCATACATAACCTTCGTTTTTTAACTTACGGCCCACAGCGCGCCTCAACCTTATAACTTGTTCCTTTTACGCCAACATTCCCTCACCCGGTTCGTACTGCACACGACCGATGCAGATCCAGAAGAATTCTCTAGCACCGTAAAATCTACGCGGTCACAGAATTATAAAAATACTGGCAATATAATTCCTTTCAACATTTTGAAGAAAGCTGTAGTTTCCATTGTTTCTGCAATCCATGATTTAGATCTTTAGATCTGATAAACTCTAAACATGGATGGCCTTTAACTAGGAGAGGGAATTTGAACATAAAAGGCTACACGACATTTTAACCCCCTCCTCCCCTCTCTATCCCCCCTTGCAATGTGGCAACATCCTCCATGATTAGGATATGATTGCAAAACCGGACAAGGAGGTAGATAAAATATTATCTGATAAGAATTTACATTGATGAAATGATAAAACAAAGTCCCCATCCATCCTTCCTTCTAGTCAAAGTTTTTCTGCGTTTTCAAGATCACATATTTAACAAACTGTATACAGGGAAAGTAATAAACAATATCAGGCACGTGGATTCGGGGGGGGGGGGGGGGCCGGGGCCAACTTTTTTGCGCAGCAAAGATTTTTTTTTAATTTACATACAAAAGATTGAATGAACACGGAGTTGGCCCCCCACTTTTATGGGGCCATGTAAAAAATTGAATTGAAAATAAGGAAGTAAAGAGCGGTAAAGAAAGGTAAACTTGCTTCCCCCCCCCCCCCGGATTTTTTGGGTTTTTTTGCTTGTCAGGATTTTTTGGATGAGTTTGCCCCCCCCCCCCCCATTTTAAAAAACGATACTACGTGCCTGAATATCATCACTCTATGGTCTTTTTTTATCCTATATTTCAGATTTTACCGAAAAGACCGTCATATTTACAGAAATTGTTCGTTAGTAGTTTGCTAAGGAGGCCGACCATTCGGTAAAAGAACAATCAGATTTACTATAATAAACCTTATATATCATATGATTTTAACCCATAAAATACATTATTTAGAAAGGGGAAAACCAGAATATTTTAGGTTTAAAATTTAAATCTTCCTTTATATCTTAAAACAAATCTCTTTTTTGTGGAGATTCGTATGGTCTTGAAATAAACCCTCTTACAAGATTCAATAAGACCTGGTTCCACCGTCACCAAAATTTTTAAATCCCTCAACTCATTCCTCAACTCAAATCCTGTACAGAAAAGTGCCTAAATTTGAGGTCAAACCTCAGTATTTGAGGCTGAGTATCGACTTGAGGAAAGTTGGTGACGGCGGGGCCGGGTTTAATCCCTCAACTCATTCCTCAACTCAAATCCTGTAAAGAAAAGTGCATAAATTTGATGTCAAACCTCAGTATTTAAGGCTGAGTATTGACTTGAGGAAAGTTGGTGACGGCGTGGTCAGAATTTATAATAACAATGTACAATCATGTGTCTACCAAGAAAGACAAGGATATAAAGATGAAAGACTTATATTTACATTTTCATCTGTCTTTGTATGTGACAACATTGTAAATCAATTTTGAACCCTAAAACCCAATAACTTCATCAAACATGAGTGACACAAAATGTACATGTCTTAAAGCATATAACCGAAAAACGGCAATGGCTGCGCTGCACAGTGATACATCGCATATGCTACATAAAGAATGGTTTTAAAATAATGTTGTTTTAAAGTGTACAAATTGGAAATAATATTAATATAAGTATTAAGGAATCATTCTTTGAATATTATGAGGTGATAATCTTGGTCGGAGCGTGGTCAAATCTATCATAAAGCCCTGTGGGCTTTATTGGATTTGACCATGCCCCGACCGAAATTATCACCTCATAATACTGTCTTTTGCTAATAACAATTTTTAATTGTCAATGAGTCCATGACTAATTAATTAGTCATGGACTCATTGACAATTAAACATTGTTAATTAGTAAAAGACAATACTTAAAGAAATATATCATAAAGCCCTTCGGGCTTTATTGGATTTGACCATGCCCCGACCGAAATTATCACCTCATAATACTTGAAGAATGATTCCTTCTTCCTTCATCAACACTTGGAATACCGGTTGAATCAAGGGATATCATTTAAGATGGTTATATTGCTTATGAACTTCAACTTACAATTTCCAAAAGTTGTTTCCCTTTGCAGGGTCAACCCAAAGGTCAAAAGGAAAAAATAAATCAAACTTTCTCGTTCTTTATGCAACCAAAGTTTTGGTCATCCTGTAATGAAATCTCTTTGATTTTATTTTTTTATTCAGGGATATATAAAACATAATATTAACTTGATAAGTAGAGAGAGAGAGAGAGAGAGAGAGAGAGAGAGAGAGAGAGAGAGAGAGAGAGAGAGAGATTGAATAAATTCTTAGTTTTCCCAGGCCTCGTCAAATAGTTGAATTGAATTGAACATATTTTATTGTGTAAGTAACACAAAAGGATCGGAAACAAGTTCTTGCAACTTACAAGTTCCTCTCCTAATGATAATACATACAATATATACAATTGTCATAGTACATGTAATATTACATGTTACTTATAGTTATTGACTTTATAATAATTAAATTCATAGACATACATTTACAAAGTAATTGCAAATATATAGTAGATAACGTTAATGTACAGTATAGAAAGCAAAAGCAAAAAGGAATTTAATTATTAAATCTTCCAGACTCATTAATAAACTTTTGAACTGCTGAAAAAATAAAGCAGTTTGTATTGTAAGACAAATTGTCACTACCCCAAAGAAGCAAATGTGAGTTAATTAAAATTGTTTCATCAAGCCTATTAAAAAGTAATTCAAAAAGATTGTTTCTTGCATTTACATAATTCTTGCATACAAAGAAAAAGTGATAAACATCCTCCTTTTGACCACAAATACAATTGGGTGATTCAATAATGTTTCTTCTATACAGATCATAATTCAAAATACAGTTGTGTCTCAACTTGGTATATAAAATATTAATAGTGCGTTTACCAAATGAAAAATATTTTGGAGGTTGAGGAATACTTTCAGTAATGTTTTTTCTTGAATATGTTGAGAGACGTTGCTTCCCTAACTTCTAATTTGAGAGAATTCCATTTCCGAATGGTGTCAGGTACAAAAGATTTTTTGTAAAGTTCTAATCTGCTGATTGGAACACTATAATTTTCGCTATTTCTTGTGTGATATATTGAGACATTTTTTGTTACGGGAGGAATAATATTGCTCAAGTACTCAGGTACTTGATTTGTATGAATTTTAAACATGGTTATTAATTTAGCCTTATTTCGTCGACTGACCAGAGATTCCCAGCCAGTTTCTGTGTAGAGAGAATCTGTAGATGCTAAAATGGGTAAACCAATAACAATCCTTGCAGCACTTAATTGAACTTTTTCTAATCTCTCCATGTCAAACATATTGCAACCGTCCCATACTACAGAAGCATATTCAAGAACTGGTCTAATAAACGTGATATACATTTTTGATAAATTAGTTCTACCTAGAGTAAACTTAAGTTTTTTCAAAAGTCCTAATTTTTTGTATGCACTGTTTACTATATTATTAATATATTGAGACCAACTTAAATCATTAGAAAAAAGTAAACCAAGATGTCTGTGGGTTGAAACATAGTCCAGTTGACACCCTTGAAAAAATAACTTAGGAAATTCTTCTACATGTTTCTTAGTGAAAAAAACAGCTTTTGTTTTAGACGGATTAAATTTCAATAACCACTTGTCAGACCAATTGTTCAAATAGTTCTTGTCTATTATTTAAACAAGCAATTTGTATTTCTTTGAATTCAATTTATTTCTTCGATGTGTTGACTGCCCCATCCTGGGGCAATCAAAACACATAACGGACACAAATATATGGTATGGGCCTAAAATGGCCCCCTAAAAGGAATATCATTTTTTTACTGTAATTCTTTGTTTTCTTTGTACAGATATATATGTAATATTTTTACTTAATGTTCATTTTGATTCAAGTGCCTATAATTAAGAAATACGGCATTGTAAAGACAACCTTTTCCCGCCATTTTTGCATTTTAGAATAAAAAAGCTTGTTTTCAAACAGTTTTTCTTTTAGGAAACATAGAGCGCATGCTTGAACCAACAAAATATTTTAATCAGAGATGCCAAGTCTAATAAGTGACAAAAAATTTGTCCTGGTTCAAGCACGCGCTCAGTATTTCCCATTCGTAAAAAGATGAGAAAAATGTCAATTTTCGAATGATTTTGATTGAATTAGAGAAACAACGTCACTTCTGACGTCATATACTGCAAGTGAGTGCAAATAAATCAAACAAATATGTGAAAAATATATTTTATATCAACTCTTCTAAATTATAACATAACATTTTATTGTACCCGAAACACTTTAAAAAATGGTGAATTATGGGGGCTAAATATAACTCTTATCATATATAGTTCTTTTTATAGCCAAACGCTAAAGTTACAAACCTCTGTCTGAACTTCAAAGACTACTGTGAGAAATTTAAGAGTTTTTCCATAAAAATGGCGGCCAAGCATCTTCGCTAGCCAAGGGTTTTCGGTCCACTTTGCTCCCCATAAACTCCCCATTTTGGGAGCGAAGTGGACCGAAAACTCTTGGCTAGCGAAGATGGCGGTCAAGGGACATTACTTTTGTAAAGCGTGGATTGGTCTATCAACAAAGTCTTTTCTGCAAAAACAAACACCTTAAATAAATTCAGTTAATGAAATGTTTATGTAATTTACAGTGTAAAACCAAAAAGTCTACTTTCAACAATTAGTAGATTTTAACACGGAAATAACACGGGGCGAAAATAATTGTCGCCCACTTCGTTCTGGGCAGGTTTCGGGGTTTTTTTTGTTTTGTTTTGTTCTTTTTTTTTTTTTTTTTTTTTTTTTTTAAAGGGGGGGGGGGGGTAAAGAAGATGGAGGAACAAGATAGCACAAATGCCCATTTGGTTTTGTCGTAAAAACAATTTCAAATTTATCTTTTTTTTCAACCAAATATACTAGATGATGTTATATTACAAGTTTACAAAAGCACAATTTCTATCTATTTTCAGTTTTGAATATTTTAACAAACGAAAGGAAAAAAAATAAATTCCAAACTTTTGGTGGTATCGAACCCACAACCTAAAAACCCTAGCTCAATAATGGTACCTAATGTCTGGTGCTCTAACCACTGAGCCATTTCAGTCGCAACAAACTTCATTGTTAAATGCTAAATGCAACTTCAACCACGAATGTACGGACTTGTATTATTTCTCTAAAACGTTCAATTGTTCGGATACAATATGACATTTTTATAGTATAGTGGGTCATCTCTCCACGTTTTTGTTGATTGAAATCGGTTTGATTTTCTTCAAACCTTATATAGACTATTACAAAAATATGGAGCCACTCAATGAAAGTAAAGGAATTGAAGTTCTAAAAATGACACTATTTGGAGGTTTTGACACGCATACGCCAGTTTAAATCAACCTATTCTAAATATTTAACATATTTAAAGGTTATAAATCAATGTTATGGCAAATATACATTGTTTTCAATAATTTAGAAAGAAATCATGAGATTTGTTCATATTTTAATTTTATAGTATCTTATCTATCCCCATATAGGCAGTTTACTGTACGCCTTATTCACCCATCTTCTTTCTGTTCAAAATGATTTTTCTTCTCAAAAGTCAATGGGTAAAACTTACTTCGATTCCTTTTTGCTGTCTGATCTTTTCACGTGTTTTGGCAGTGAGAAATACACCGACTGGGCGGATAAGTGCGTACAGCACACCCACCGTCACACAATCATCGCCAACGGCCTCAGCGTTCTTTCCAGCCACGTAGCAGCCCGCAAAAGTGCTCAGGACGCACAGGGTACAGTTATTGAAACAACCGAAAAAGGGGTTGGACCACTCTCCCATTTTGACTTATAGGCAATAAGATGAATAGTGACTAAGTCAGTTGGATAGATAATTACGTTATCACAGACTCGAAGACGTGAACACACCCAACCGAGTCTAGCGATCCACGAGTTAATTGAAGAGTAATCAGAAATCTTTGTTTTATATATTTTAAGCATATACCCGTATTCAAGTATGTCACGTGACTGTAATGACCACTAAAAAACACCTGCCTATGAAAAAGTGTCACGTGACAAATTATATATGTACCTATAAAAAATGGGTTTACCGATGAAAAAAAAAACACATTCGCGATTAAAATCTGACGTGTCTAATCATCCACTTGGCTTGAACCAAATGAGCAAGCGGACCATCCAACTTCAGTGTGACCTTTACATTGGGTTATATCAATTAGCTGTTAGTTTACTAAGTTACGAGGACCATTGTCTAAAGATTGTTTTTTAAAGATACAGAATACAGATACAGAATAAAGATACAAAATTACAATGTAATCAATCAATGCCAGGTATCGCATCAGTATCCCACATCTAGTCGTTTGCTATTTGAAGAACTTGCAGTGCATGCAAGAATTTAGTTAATGTAGTTAATAATATATTTAAGTTATTTAGGATAATACTAAGTACATTTCTGTAGAAATCGCTTCTGCTTCATTTATATGACCACGACGATGGCTACTCACACATGTGGAATGCACGGAATACAATAAACAGTACACCATTTGTCCCCAAATATGCACATCTTTCATCTTATCTTTATTAACTATTGAGTTTTATAAAATTTTATTTTGCAGTTTCAGAGAAGTTGCGCTGACAAACTTTTTAATAGCATTTTCAATAATAGACAATCTTTTCTGTTAAAAAAAATTAGCATTATTCCACAATAATCATTGGAATCAGGATTTCCTGTAAATATACATTATTATTTACTATGGTGGCATATCTCTGCCCCTTGCGTGCAAGTTATTTTTCTATCATATATGTCCACATGCAAGATAAATATGTTGACATGCAAGATAAATATGTTGACATGCAAGATAAATATGTCAACATGGGGGGGTGGGGGGGGGGGAGGGGGGGGGGCGGGTTAGGCACATTGTACACCCCTGTGGCAACGCACTTTGAAAAAAATTTCAAAGTGCGTTAAATTTTGGACCAAGTAAACCAACTTTGAAAATTTTTTTCAAAGTGCGTAATTTTTCAAAGTGCGTTGTAACACCCCCCCCCCCCCCAAAAAAAAAAATTTAAATTTTTTTTTTAAGCATTGAGAATTTCGACAAGAGTGGCAAAGTATGTGTACACCCCCCCCCCTTTCTTCCACTTGAAAACGGGGGGTATGAGCCTGAGACATAAAAAGGCACATAGACTCCGATGTTGCTAATGATTGTTAAGCTCAAACTCCCATTTTTATGTAGATGAATCTGAAAGTAATCAAAATATCTTAAAACATCTAAACATGACATGTAAGACTGAAATGTCGCATCCGGTGTATCCTGACTCTTGTGAACGGATACGCGTGCATGAGTTGTACATTCATTTGATAAAAGGCAAATATTCCCCCAGATTTTTTTTTCTTAATCCTAGGGAGGCTGCGTGATCAACAAATTACCCATTACGTCTACCTTGATTTTCAAGAGATGATTTTTAAGCCATAAACATAAAACTTTTATAGTGTTTTAGTTTTCAACCTTTTAAAAGAAACATTGACCTTCCCGTTGAGTCAATCACTGCCGCCGAGCTGACCGTGTTTGACTGCATATTCATTGATCTCAATGACATGTAACTTTGTCTTTGTCTATTTTAAAACCCTCAAGAAGATGGGGGGATAAGACAGCGCAAATGCCCATTCAGTTCAGTCGTGAAAAACATTTTGAATTTATTTTTTCCCAATTAAATCCATTCAAATATATTATAATACAAGTTTGCAAAAGCAATTTCTAACTATATTCAGTTTTAAAATATTTAACAAACAATAAGAAAAATTACTGTCTTAAATTTAGGTGGTATCGAACCCCTAACATAAAAATCCTAGGTATATAAGGTTAGTTTATGCCAGGTGCTTTAACCACTGAGCCATTTCAGACACAGTAAAGTAGGCAGTTTAAATACTATGTGTGACTTTGGCCACGAATTTACGGACTTGTATTATTTTTTCAAAACGTTCAAGTGTTGGGATACAAAATTATATTTTTAATGCATAGTGGGTCATCTCTTCACATTTTTGTTGACTGAAATCGGTTCGTTTTCCATTAGACCTTATTTAGATTATGAAAAAAATATGGAGCACAGACCCACTCCATGAAAGAAAATGCCTTGAAGTTCTAAAACTTTTTGCAGGTTTTGATACGTATACGCCTGCATGTTTAAGTCAACATATTCAAAGTATAAAACATATTTATATGTTACAAATCAATGATATGTTAAATATCTATTGTTTTAAATGGGTTTTTTAAAATATCAGATTTATTGATATTTTGATTTTTCAATAGCTTGTCCAACCGTGTTTGGGCATTTTACACGTATAATCCACCAATCTTCTTTCCTGATATACTAGTATTGAAAAGAGAAAAAAGTTGCTATCAAACTCTGTGGTCATTACATTTTCTTCAAACAAACATGAAGACCAAAGAGTGCGACATGAATGCTGGTTAACTTTTAAAAGACCACCCACCCCAACCCCCACCCCCCCCCCCCCCAAAAAAAAGAAAAGAAAAAGAAAAACACCATGCACCACACTCAAGCCATGTTGAATGAAACAAATTGGTTCAGAAATTATGAAACTTGGATGACAGGTTTACTTAAAATCCATTTAAGACAACAGCTAGACTTAGACCTCGGTCATGCTTCCGTGCAATTGCTGCACCAAATTTCCTCAGAGTTGGATATTAAAATATGGACGAGCCATTGTCTCTTCCAAGCTTAACAGTCTGAAACAGCTCTGTGTTTTTATACTTACTGAGTTACGTAACTATTTTTTTAGGTAACGATTTTCTATAATTTATGCTGTACCTCTGACAATTTGTTAGCGATATTGTATAATCTGGTGTCATGTTGTAAATTTTGTATGTACACCCACCCAATAAATTAAAAATTTACAACATGGCACTAGAATACATGTATATATTTGTACCAAGTTTACTGAGATATTGATAGTGTTATTTAAATAAATCGAATTGATTTTGAGTTGAAGTTATAATCGCTTTCTTCATAAAAAAATAAATGGTGTACCCTATAGACATTTTTATGACCATCAATTTTTTCGTTATGACATGCGATGGAAACAAATGGCGGACATGGCGATATCAGAATAGAATTAACTATATGATGTATGTATTATAATATTAAGGAATGGGTATATATATTGCCGGAGGACAATCCACGTTTATAAATAATGCACACGAGCTGTAACACCGAAATAAATCCATGGTATCATTCACGTGTCTCAATAGAGAAGATGTCTGCTTTATAATTAACTAATTAAGCGTTATAGTAGCATATCCATTATCCAGTATCGAGTGAACACTGCTTTATTGCTGGTCTAATAAAGACAATGAATATTGATTGAATTTCGGTCGATTCCTATTGACAAGGTTGGCTAGATACGCTTATTGCGACGTTAGGGACAGGATTTATCTGATCATAAATATCTAACGATACAAATATAATACTTGACAAACAATACAAAAGATGACCTTGCATGGATACACACACAGGTTCCGAGCTGCTCTCCCCATAACTCATAAATAACCGTGTTTTATTACATTCATTGTACAATAGAAACCTAAAACCTCTTCTTTAGTCAATTCATAGTAAATTTTTTTCTTAATGTATTCAATTTTGTAGCGCCTATTTTTTTTCGTTGTTGAATGCCAATATAATCTGTTCACATCAGATCAATATTTTGATAACCATCGACAAAATTTTCACCTTAGATAAACAGAATAATACTGTTTTATTAGTATCAATTATTTAATCTTAGCTGTCAACATGCATGCATGCAGGAATTTGGTGTATATTTATCCAACAGGATGCATGCATGTACATGTATTTAGATCTATATATATAACTATATCGTCAAAATAAGATAAAACTTAACCTTACTGTAAAACGGAAGGGAAGGGGTGGGGGTGGAAGGGTCGCAATTATACCGTCCATGTGATACTAGTATACAAGTACTTACTGATTACTTAAGCAATGTAAGCCATTTATATGGATAAAGTGTGTAATAAAAACCCTTTTACAAATTTATTTCGAGATATCTGCCTTCCCTAGTCCTATACACTCGGGCAAATAAAATAGATAGCTGTATATTCAAACTCGGGGCAAATCATTCTGATTGAGCCTTTCTATCATTCAATCGAAAATGCACACCGAAGAACTCACAAATTTACTGTGGTTTTAGAACTACCGGTATATAGCCAACACGTAATAATAGACGGACATAACCTATAGCTTACAGGATCCTCCACGTTAATGGCTTTTCTCTCCCGGATCCGCCTCCGTGTTTCCGCGGCGATGTATACGCCGTAAGGCCAGAACAGGAAGTAGAGTAACCCCACGGACACACCGTGGTCTCCCACCGCGCGGGCGTTCCTGGCCGCGGTGTAACAGGGAAGGACGCACGTGAGCAAGGAAAGTCCCGGGTTCTCAAAACATCCAAACAATGACACTTTCCATTTACCGCGAAATTCTGAGGACAACTTTCGGTCGGGGAAGTCTGTAAAATCCCTTGAAGCCATTGTTGTTGTTTTATAAAAGCAGTTCGAATCGTTCCGAAGAAATGATTACACAGTCACTGTTTTCGATTTTGTTGCACAGCATACAATTTTTTTAAACTAAAAATATGGTTCATCCAGACATGATGACGTCATATTTAGTTTGTGGTCTTTTTGACAGATTTCGTCACCTCGGTATATTCATTCTGCCATTTTGGTCACTATGAATATATACCCCCCCCCCCCTCCCCCAATAGAGCATAACATTTATTTAGCACTTTTTAAAGAGAAGTAACATGATAACCTTATTCATATTGCCTTTTCTATTTCTATTGTTTTTGCTCTTTCATGTTCCACTGCTTTCTTTTATTAAAATGAAAGGAAAACTGCCAGAGAGAGAGAGAGAGAGAGAGAGAGAGAGGGAGAGGGAGAGAGAGGCGGGGGGGGGGAGTCTTTACACTCAACCTTAAACATTCAACATTCTCGAGTTTTCACCGACCATGTACGATAATTGTACTATTGCGCCATGCGGAATAATTCTAATAAGATTAAGCCGTTTTCCGTTGTATCAGTTACAAAGTAAATGTTGGAGAGTTATTTTTCTTGCCTTGTCGACTATATAAAATTTCAATTACGGACTTAAATAATGAAATATTAATGCTTCCTTAAAATGTAACATACAATATCAAGTAACAGAATTTACTTGCTATAGAATTGTTGTACATTTTAAGTGAAATGTTCTGTGTTAAACAGTATAATCTTCTAGTCTTTTGTAATTTGTTCATTTTACATGCATTTCAGTCCAATGCAAGGGAGATAATTCTAGTTATAGTATATTCCAATCGCAGTTTCTCGGGTCTTTCCGGCAGAGCTCGGAAAGTATACTGTATTTTTCCGAGCCTGCCGGAAAGGCCCGAGAAGTTGCGATTGAGTAAATAATGATCAATTCAGCAGACTATCAGGGCATTGTTTTGTTTATTGTAGCTAAATTTAGCCTGTCACAGTGTGACCGCTAATTCATGGAAGGAAAGATGTTTTGATGCATAAATTCATAATAAGCTGACTATCAGATCATCACGATGATATTTTCAAGACAAAGAACCCTTAGAGTTAAAATACAAATATTATACACTACATGCAGTTTTCAAATATTGTTTGAGGATATCAAATCAATATCCATCGAATCTTATTCAAAGGATAATTTAAACACCTATCTTTGAAAGACCAATAAGTTAAAAATTTCATATAGACATTTAGACTTTACATGTATAATTATTCTTGCAGGTCACGTGCATTTTTCCCAAGTCATATGTGGGTTTTTTTTCCATGGGCACTTGTTTCTGTATAAAAAAAAGTTCAGCGAACTTTCGTTACAGAAACAAGTGATTGGGGCTTTATCATAGACATTTGGGAAAAAGTTACAGTCAAGTTGCAAATATTTGAAAACATATGATAAAACTTTATCATCTAATTTACAATAAGAGTTTTCGATTACTAAAAAGCGGGACCTATGAATTAGATTCTGAATGAACTAAAATTATTTCGCCCACTTATCAAAAAAAAATTTATATATTAAAAATAACACCAGACAAAAAGAAAGGAAATTAGAGCACGAAATATTCAAATGTAATTATACACGCCAGTGGCGTAGGAAGCAAACTGAAAGTAGTATACCTATTACCCCCCGGTTCCGACGCCTATGCACGCATAAATGATGCATCTAATCATTGATGTACATAATTTGAAAAATTCCAAACATTAACTTACTTCAATTCCTTTTTGCTCACGAATCTTTTCACGTGCTTTGGCGGCCAGAAAGATGCCAGCTGGGGCAAAGAGCAAGTAAGCGAGGCATGTCATCGGCATGCTGCCCCCCGTGGCGTCTGCGTTTTTGCCCGCAGTGTAGCATGGCGCAATGTACGTGACCAGACAAAGGGAACAGTTGTTGAAGCAACCGCACAAGCCGTTGGACCAGGATCCCATCTTGAAGACTCAGTAGCAGACGACACTGTAATGTAAGGATTCGTAGTATATGCAGAACATAATTGACCCTTTATGGTACGGGTCCTGTACTCTTTCAATTTGGAATTTTTCGTGAGCAAAATATTACTCAACGAAGTTATCAAAAAAAAATATTATATACAGGTTTCTTCGTTTTCATTGGCGTATTATATGTTTAATCATTTAATGGATGTTTTCATCATAATAAACCATAGGCTACTTAACACAACAATGGGATATTTTAATTGACACACATAATGATATATTTTTAATGGTGTATCTCTCAGCAGAAATACAAATTCCGCATCCTATATCATGTTTATAACACAATAAGTTAGTTGGAAATTTTCTATTAGTTTTATGGGAATAAACTGTCAATTTTCAATTGGAAATTGGTCGTTTTACCGGACCCACATGCAAGGGAAATTTTGCCCTGATACTAGTACTCAGTATTTAAAGTTTCTAGACTTTACAAAAGTTATGTCCCTTGAATGCAATCTTTGGGGAAATCCCAGATTCTTCACAGTAGTTTGGTGGTTTGTAACTTTATCACAGTCTTCACCAAAAAAAAAAAATGAAAAATATCCGTTTTCGTTCATATCTCAGTGAAGTTATCTTTTTTATAATATTACTTATTAGGTTTGTTACTGACTGTTTAAAGAAATGTGTGGGGTCGGTAAAGTCCATAGAAGGCGAGGCGGAGCCGAGCCTTCTATGGACTTTACCGACCCCACACATTTCTTTAAACAGTCAGTAACAAACCTAATAAGTGTTTTGTTTTGTCGAGGACCTAAAGTTTGATATGTAAACAAACGTTTGTGTAGAAAATCAGTTCAAATAACGTTACGTCCGCCATGTTGCGCTATAAATTTTGACGCTTGCCTTTTAAAGAAATTTGTAAGGCAGCCACGTGACGCGTTTCATCCAATGACGTCGCGACATTCTAGTCCGAGGCAAAACAAAGC
Source organism: Magallana gigas (assembly GCF_902806645.1). Lineage (NCBI taxonomy): Eukaryota > Metazoa > Mollusca > Bivalvia > Ostreida > Ostreidae > Magallana > Magallana gigas. The sequence goes on along the minus strand of NC_047567.1, from coordinate 9,181,770 downwards.
ATAATATGTATGTACTCTATATATTGAAAATATTATTATTGATATTATGCATAAAAAATGTGCATATGGTTATCGCAGATTATAAATATATTCTGTCCCAAGTTACTAAGTATTACTTCCATCGCTTTTGGATGATTTTTAATAAAATTACACATACCTGTGAAAGAAATACAGTTGAAATTTTTAAAAGGGAATATAGATCTCCAATATATCTTCATTGAACAATTATCCCTTTTCACTCATAAAATTTCACAGGAACGAAAACAATTTTCTTACGGAGATTTATAATGGGAAATGTTTACATCTTTTCTCTTTCGGAAGTACTCGGGATACCTCGCACAATTTTTTAACATTATCATGTACGGGCTTATTAATGGCTGATGCAATGCAAAATCTCCATAGACTTTCAATTTTGGAATGTGTATTGAAACCTGAAGCGGTAGAGGGGGGCGTTTCAAAACAGATAATCTTGACATTTTTCATATTATAAAGTGGATAAACGTAGTTTGAGCACAAAGGTATTTACTATCATTGAAATATCAAGCAAAAAGTGGTGGAAGCAAAAACTCGGGACAAAGTATAGCAGGGTCAACCATAAAATATAATTTATATACATTGTACATGTAAATGGTCTGATCCCGTCTCAAAAAAAATCATTTATAGATTTTCTATTTGTAATGATTTGGCCTATTTGAGTGTTTTACGACGAAGTTTTTGGGGGGTGTTATTTTATTGAAGAAAACCAGGGTTCAAATTTTTTTATCTTGGTCATTTCTATATATAAAAGAATGAAAATTGTGCATGTCGCGAAAGTTTGAACCTTTTTACTGCAATGATAAGCGCACAATTCATCATTGCGTGCCAAAGATGTTCCGGAATTCAAAATCAAATTCATTAGCAAGTTAAAAATTTCACCGGGATATGAACTTGGTTGGCCACCTGATCAAATAATTTTATTTTAGGATGGGTTGCAATACTTACTGTATGATTCGTCTAAAATTATTATAGTAGTTTTAGCGATACATTTAGAATTTAATGAGCTTTCACAAAGCGTAATTTTTGCAAAGTTCGAAGTATGAACTTTGCAAGAAAATTCTTTTACTATATAAGTTCCGGGAAAACTGTTATTTCAATTGATACTGTACTTAGGTAGCCGGGTAAGCGCCAATCTTTGGAAATATCAAAATACAAAATAGAAAAAAAATACAGACTCCAAATCTACAACAACAAAAAAATGCCCAGGCCTATTTGCAATTAATTGAGACAGCTTTTTAAAAGTATGGATTAAACTCTGTCTATTTGATGAGATAAGTTTTGGTAATTGAATAAATTTTGAGATACAACATACACTTTGGGACCACAGAAGGAAATCACCATACACCGTTTTGCACTGGTCGAGCTTGCTTCTCATTTATCTTAATAAATAAGCTATAATAAGCTGTGATAAATGTACTATCGTGCCTAAAGCCTAAGGTAAATCAAACGTAGATTTTGACAGGTAGCATAATCTAGATTATAATCTATGCATGATCTCGACAAGCATGGATTGACTGAGCATTTTGTAAACTAAAGGAATATTTTCAATTATCAAAGTTAGTCACTGAAAATTTGCATTGATAATTGTTCGAATAAATGTAGGCTATAGTGTACTTCATATGATATAGCCTATACTGAAAAGTGGAAACAACTTACCGACAGCCAAATGATCACATCAAATCTGACGTCATATCTTTTCTCATATTACGTCACAAAGAATCTACCGTGAATGCAAGAAAAGGCGGCAATTATTTTCGAAAATTTGCTACTTTCAGAAAAATTCGCACAGAAAAAGAAGCATTTTCTTTGCATTCCATTGAATTCTTGATATCATTATTCACTGTACTCTATGGTCCCAAAGGGGAAATATATTAGAGATGCCAATAATACAATGCAAATTTTTGTTTTGTTTTAAATACTCAAAGTTTGTTGTAAACTTTATTTGAAATGCATGTAATAAATTAGACAAATAGTAGTGGATTAAAACGCGACATGGTAATAAAATAAATATAATTTTAGTGTGTAATTTTTAATTTATGTACAGGCAATTCAAAAAAGTTTAAAAAATGAAGTATATAATTTGAATTCACGTCTGACTCTCTTAGAAATGAAGCTTTTGAATGAAAAAGATTGGAAATAAGTTAATTAATTTGGGCCGTAAACTCGCATTTTAAGGGCCAATCAATTATTTTTACATTATAAGGAACATATATATTGCGTCTTTTCTTTAAAATCTTGATAATAGCTATTTTATTCAATATACTAGAAATTCATGTGTGCGGAAAACGGGTGTAAATTAAAGGATCGAAACAAAATTCTCTTTTGTGATTCATGTGGGATACGAAGGAGGCGACATTGCAGAAAAATACATGTAACCCGCGTTAGTGGGTTATGTAACTTTTCTGCAATGATCGCTACCTTCATATGCCGCATGGATCATCAAAAAAAAGCATTCTATTATTTATAGTTACAGCTTTCTTTTAACAAATTAAAAAATTGATTGCCTAAAGAAAGTTAAATTAACTAAATTACTGTAAATGTACATCAGTACGTACGTTACTTAACTTTAGTTTGCATTGCGCATGTTTTTGCGCATTCTAATATAATACAGTTGATTTATACTTCTTATGAACTTTTTTCGATATCATTTATAAAATTGAACACAATAAACAAAATACAGATAAAATATTTAGATTGTTAAAGGAAATTTTTATTTTTAACACGATTTTTACGTTGTGCGGTAGGGGAGCATTGTCATTGCGCTTTTATGACGTTATGATAAAATGAAGCTTTGCAGGAGTACGTTATAAGAAATAACATAAAAGAAAAAGTAAAAATTGTACGCTGTTGAAATTTTATATACAGAATGATGCTATCCTCGAGGACATTTTCCTCATTTTTGGAATGAATCCATTATACCAATCATCTTTCGTGATGATCATATATAGCAAAATCTGGTGCATTTTAATATTTTGAGATGGTCCCCACTAAAAACCAGGCGGTAGAATTTTGTGTTTTTTACATATAAGGTAGGAAAAGCTATAATAATTAATAATCATATATAACAATTTGAGAAAAAAAGCTATTGTAGTATTTTTTTAAAACTGCTTTGATGTGCGGAAAGTGCAGTTTCCTTTATATTCATATAGTAAATGTACCTCTATTTTGAGATGGTCCCTAAAAAGAACCAGACGGTCGATTTTCATGAACCTTCGCAAATAAACTAGAGTTGATTTAAATTACATATGGTTAAAAAATAAAGAGTTATGCTATTGTAGTTTTTCCGGAAAAAAACCCCCCAAATCGGCCTCCTTAAAAGAAACAGTCAAATCGTCGCCCATGGGAATTTGAGTATGACTTCATCATGATTATTTCGTGATTTTCTTAGGTCACTGTATAGGTTTCAACCAATCGATAAGAGGGGCGTGTAGATTTCAGTCCTGTCAGTTTCAGTCGATCGCCGTAGGTTTCAACCAATCGATAAACCGGGCGTTTGTTATAATTATCAACTTCAATAATTATTTCCCAAAAAAAAAAAAAAATTCGTAAATTCGCGAATCATGGGGAAAACTCGTGATGACAAAACTTCACCTTTGAACCTAAAACTTTTCCTTAATTAAGTTTTGACAAGAATCACACCGCGTATGACAGCTCATACTGACCGGGATTCGAACCCGGGCTCCCTGAATCTCTAGTCAGGTGTTCTATACTCTGTCTCAAGATCAGTATTTTGGATTCACATTTGGCTTAATTGCTTGATATTTATAAATACCTCAGGATTCAAACGATGTTCATTCAAAAGTATGAAAAATTTCCAAGATTTCTTATTCAAAACGCCCCTCTTAGCTTATCGGGTTTCAATAAAATGCTAAAAAATGTGATGTCTACGGAGATTTTGTATTGCAGCAAGCCCGGATGATAACGTTAAAATATTGCGCGATGTATTCCGAGTGTATTCCGAATGGAGAAAAGATGTAAACATTCCCCATTATAAATCTCCGTAAGGAATCTGTTTTCGTTCCTGTGAATTTTTCCGAGTGAAGGATGATAATGTGTCAATGAAATTATCTTGGAAAATATCCCTTTCAACTATTTCAAGTGCACTTCTTTCACAGGTAAGTGTATTTTTATTAAAAATCGTCCAAATGTGCTGCATAAATATCTTGGGACAGACTATACCAAATGAGCTATCTGGGGGCGGTATTCGAACCGGTCTGACCGTCACACAAGAACAAATGCGAAAAGTGGTATTTCTTATATGATAGTAATTACTAACAAAGTCGAAAAATTGTGAAGGTTATTTAAAAAAATCCATAGGTATATAGTCAATTAATAGTCAATACTGTTTGTATATATTCTATATTACCTGTTATCCTTTTTTGTTGGCTTTTTACAGATCTTCTGTAAAACATGGAGGTCAAAAACAACTTATACAATCTATGAAATTATCATATCATCTTGCAAGTATCTTATGATATACGATAATCGATAGGGGTGGGGGAGGAGAGGGTGTATACATAGCCCAGAACCAAATAATAAAAAATCAATTTTAATCTATGTAATAACTGTATTCCAAAAATAATTTACCATGTTCTTATATATATATACTTAAAAGCCATAAATCGATCTAGATATAGATCGCAATAAGTCGATCCCATCGACCTTACTGGTAACAGACTAATCCATCATATATATGAATGAACCAATTAACATCATTTTTTAAGTGCAGAATTTTCCGTATCCAATCGCTGTCTCGGTTACAGTCCGTTATAACAAAACGCTCTCGTGATTGGTTATATATAGTATACACCTTAAAATCTGTCATCCAATCGCTGCCTTGGTTAGTCCGTTATATCAAAACGCTCCCATGATTGGTTTTACATGACATTCTGCCATCCAATCGCTGTCTGAATTCCAGTCCATTATATATCAAATCGGGCCTCTTATTGGTTATTCAAGACAATCTGTCATCCAGTTGCTGTTTCAGTTGGAGTCCGTTAAATATCAAACCTGATTGGTTAATTTGCTTGGTCTGATTTTAATTAATGTACGATGGTTTTGTTTAGTATTATGTATGATGATAAGCACTATGATATAATTTTCCCGACCATTTAAGAAGTTGGGTATTACGACTTTGACATACGAGATTAAAAAAAAGAAAATAAGATTTCAAAAATGTTTTCGAAAATGGAGAATCATAAGATCAATCCCCGGACGAAACCAAACAGTTCCAGCTCTTTTCTTAACACGCTCATGGTGCATTGCTTTAATTTTTTTTCCCTTACGTAAATCTTTTTAATTTTTTCCAAACATTTCTATCTTTGAAAGGAGACCGATTCTGCTGGACAGGTGTAAATAGGTAAAGGTCTACAACTTTTTAAGATAATAGGTTTGTACAGAATATTACTTGAAACTGTAACTGTCAAAAAAAATCGGACTAACCAGCCTTAAGCATTGCAATTTGTCATCCAATCAATCGCCGTCTCAGTTGCGGTCCTGTTATATCGGATCAGCATCTGATTGGTTAAACTTGACACTCTGTCATCCAATCGCCGTCTTAGTTCAAAACCGCGACACTTGATTGGTCATAAGCAATCTCTTTAATATCCAATCACTCTCTTAGTTGCAATATGTGATCATATTCTGTATCTGATTATAATATACGTGACAATCCATCATCCAATTGCAGTCTCAAGTTACAGTGCACATTCATAATAAATAAATATTATAAGTAAAGCCCCTTGAGATTCACAAATACCTTTTTGTGGCCTTTTCTTTCAATGCTTAAATGAATAATTAAATTTTCACGAGAGATTCTTTACAATATATCTCATATATGTACAAGATGTTAAGCTGATATGCACATTTTAGTGAATTGTGCGAATACATGTAACGTTAAATATTTTGATGTATATCCTACTAAGCAAAACCACTAGTCTATGCTCCCCAATTTATGAGAAAAAAACACTGTATAAATATAAACAAGTTTTATTTAAATTTTGTTAAATGCAGCAATGTCCATGGACTGTACATAGTCCTCAAATTTTGTTATTTCATCTTCTAAAAAGTCTGTGCTGATCTGAAATGTATAGAAAAAAATGACTGTAATAAAAGTTTCTATAAAATATTTGAATAATAAAACAGCTATAATTCTTAGCCAATGTGTATTTAATCTCCACAAAACATTTCTAAATTTGAATTAAAAAAAAAAAGAGAATTACTTCCCTTGTTAAATTTATTTTCCAAAAAACACTTAACAAGAGGCCCATGGGCCACATTGCTCATCTGAGCAACAATAGCAATAATAAAATCAGCAATAATTATGGAGTCTCTTATGTTTGTTTGATTGTCTCTTGATCATGTATACCCCCATATTGTTTTACATACTTATATTTACATTTTCAGTGTCTTTATCTGTAATAATACAACAAATTGATTTTGTAGTGTATAGTCCAATAAATTCAAATGATGTATTGTTGGGGCGCAAGTGGGGTTTGCATAATTAAAAGAAATAAAAATCACATAAATTTTTAAAAACCCTGTTCAAATAAACAATTTTCTGATGCTACGTATTATACATTTGCAGCAGAAAAGAGGTATCTTGTCTGCCCCCCCCCCCCCCCCATTCTTTCCCACCCGAAAATCCCCCTCCTTTCCATTATAAATAAATGTTGCCAAATTTCAGGGACCTGCAAGACATAACAAATTCTTTCAGGCTCGTACAGAGGCACTCTTTTATTTAAGCCTTTCATGGAATTCTACCAACAAATAATTAATTGGTAAAACAACGAAAAAGGCTAACACTTGGGAGAACTACATTTATTAAGCTTGCTCATCAATATAGCTGCACATTACATGATACATCCATTTTTCATATCTTTTAAATCTCATAAATATATCAATATTCTAATATTTAATTGTACAATTCATTAAAATTATATAAATATAAGTAAGCATTCTTTGAGTATTGTGAGGTGATAATTTTGGTTGGAGTGTAATCAAATCTATCATAAAGCCCTTCAGGCATCATTCGATTTGACCACGCCCCGACCAAAATTATCTCCTCACAATACTCAAGAAATGATTTCATATTATTCATATTATCAATTTTTTTTGTTTTGAAAAAATTGGAAAAAAATTGAATCATACCAAATACTAGACATAATCTTAGTCACTAAAAAGTATACACCCATTCAAAATATATAGTAAATATTAAAATGGCAAAACCGTAGAAACAAATGCAGCACTTGCACATCCCCCCTTTCCCAAAAGAAATTTTCCAGCAAATGTATTGACCTATAAATGGTTTTCCTCTCCTTTTGAAAAAAATGAGCTGTATATTTGATCTGAACCACTGATCCAAACGTGTACAATACTTTAAATCAAATACATGTCATCTTAGATGATCGTTAATGTGCCAAAAACTATAACTGGAAATTCATCACGCTCAGTAAAAAAAAAGAAACAAACACGAAAGCCACTGGAGTCACCTTAAAACAAAGGTCTAACATCAGTAACATGGGAAAGATCTGACCGTAGAACAAGATTTTCGTTTTCTGCCACTGTTGAATTATAAAAATCCTGTTCAAATAAACATTTTCTTGATGCTGTGTTTTATATATTTGCAACAGAAAAGATGTCTCTTGTCTGCCCAACCCCCCTTTTCCCCAAAAAAACCCCTTCTTCCTTTCCAAAATAACCAAATGTTGCCAAATTTCAGGGACCTGCAAGACATAACAAATTCTTTCAGGCTCGTACAGAGGCACTCTTTTATTTAAGCCTTTCATGGAATTCTACCAACAAATAATTAATTGGTAAAACAACGAAAAGGCTAGAACTTGGGAGAACTTTATTTACTAAGCTTGCTCATCAAGATAGCTGCAAATTACATCTATTTTTCATCTCTTTTAAATTACATAAATACATGTATGTCAATATTCTAATATTTAATTGTACAATTCATAAAATTATATAAATACAAGTAATAAGGAATATCCTTTTTTGAATATTATGAGGTGATAATTTTGGTGTGGGCGTGATCAAATCTATCAAAGAGCCCTCCAGGCTTCATTTTTTCAAGAAAGTAATTTTCCAGCAAGTGTTTTGACATATAAACGGTTTTTCTCTCCTTTTGAAAAATTGGAATTGTATATTTGTTCTGAAGCCACCAATCCAGACTTGTAAAATACTTAAAATAAAAAATCATTGATGATCCCAAAACTATAACTGGAAAATCATTATGCTGTGTAAAAAAAAGAACCGGAAACAAAAGCCACTGGGGTCACCATAAAACAAAAGGTCTAACATGGGAAAGAATTGACGGTAGAACAAGATTTTCACTTTCTGCCACTGTGACAACTGAATTATAAAAACCTTATTCAAATAAACATTTTCTTGATGCTATGTATTATACATTTGCAACAGAAAAGATGTCTCTTGTCTGCCCAACCCCCCTTCCACCCCCAAAAACTTCCTCTTTTCCTTAATAACTGAATGTTGCCAAATTTCAGGGACCTGCAAGACATAACAAATTCTTTCAGGCTCATACAGAGGCACTCTTTTATTTAAGCCTTTCATGGAATTCTACCAACAAATAATTAATTGGTAAAACAACGAAAAGGCTAGCATCAAGATAGTTGTACATAACATCTATTTTTTATCTCTTTTAAATCAATAATAATTCTTTTTTTAACGAGTTTTTTTATCCTCCAAAATTATATCACCTGTAAAACATGGGTGATTCACATTAAATACATGTATCTCCATCATCACAGTGTGTCAACAAAGTAGATGTAGCTATTTCTAATCAAATATGCATGAACTCTCTGACATTTTTTTAACCAATAAAAATATCAGTTACATATTTTGCTCTTCTGTGCTTGAGAGATGTTTCTTCACAGAGAGATGGGTGCCAGACAAAGGGTGATCAGAAAAGCTCACTTGAGCTGAACTTAAAACTTCTCTACTATATGAATTTAAAAGCAACTTTAAGCAGTTTACCTTGTCATCCTCAATAACGGCGTTGATCTGAAGTTTTCGGATTCCGTATCCTACTGGAACTAGTTTGGCTGCAAAACAAATATTCTGTGAATTGCTTTTGTAGAAAAAATCTTGACACAGGATCTATAAACAATATTCTACAAAGACTTTTATTCCAAAAGCTAGTCCTTTCAAACATGTTAATATCTCAAAATGTCCCATTGATTCCTCCATATAAATACAATCTTGCTAGCTGCCAAATAAATGGAAACATATCTTGAATGTGTTGTGAATCAAGTAAAATAACTGGACAGTGGTATAGAAAATTGAGTTGTATATACATACTAGTATGATACATGAAATTGACAATACTAAAATTCTAAGAATAATTCACTGATAATTTTTTAAATCGGTAATAAAAAGGGTTTAAGTTACATTATTAATAATGCCTCTGAAGTATTCAATGTATAATGATTCAAAAAAAAAATTTTCAATCTGGCCAACAAACTTTTGTAGATTTTCCCCCCAAACACGCTGACACAGTTAGCAATGCCCTCAACAACATGCAGTTACAAATAACAGCGCAAAGCTTAATGATCTTAGTGGCAAGATTTTTTTTTCAATGTAGACTACAAGATACAGTACTCCCGAAACACACAGTAGTACTATATACCTTCTCTCCCACAAGTTACAAATAACACTGCTAAAGAAGTAAGCAAAGTTAAGTGATTCAAAGTGCTAGGATTTTCTTTTTTTTACTCTTTCCCCACAAGCTTTTGTACACTAACCCCGCAACATACACAACATAAAAATGGCTATGCTCCATCTTCCCTCTATCACCAAGTTGCACTAGGGTTTCTTTAAATTTTGCTCACAAGCTTTTGTACACTAACCCCCCCCCCCCCCCCAACATGCACACAAATTAGCTATGCTTTACCAAGTTGTGCTAGGTTTCATTTCAATTTTACCATCAAGCTTTCCCACACTAACACACCCACATTCAAACAACTGTTGATGATTTATCCCCCCTTCATCAACAAGTTGCACGATGGGATCGACAGACACTTACAAGCTCTCCACAGAAGTCCATCAACCTCGATGCTGCGCACTCACTTCTAGCACACTAACACACCCACATTCACACACTTGGTGATTCTTTATTCCCTCTTCATCAACAAGTTGTGCGAGGGGAATCACAGGATTGACAGACACTTACAAGCTCCCCACAGAAGTCCGTCGGCCTCGATTGTCCGCACACACTTCTCTAGTTCTGCCATGTCTGTCTCGTCATCCCAGGGCTTCACGTCAAGGAGGAGACTACTCTTGGCAATCAGGGCGGGTTCTGAAAACAGATTGGACCAAATGAAACTAGAAATGTCATAATGAGACTAATACCCTCATGGCTATTTTCAAATGGGTTCTGAAAACAGATTAGACCAAATAAAATCAATCTTTAATTCCTCACGCCAATTTTTTAATTTGTTTATTTTATGCAGCATGCCGGTATTTTATTTATTTAATTGAAGAAACTGTGTTTTTAATAATGTTGAATGTTTTCCAATGTACTGATAATCTGAACAATTAAAGTGTAAACAAATATCATATCCTTGTTTAGAACTGACCTTAATTCTAGACAAAAAAAATGAAAGGAGCACACATTGTTTAGGCATTCTTTTCATCCAGCCTTCGGCATATCGGAGTATCAAGTAGCATTATTTCCTGGCTATTATGCTCGGGATCGCCCTTCAAAAAAGCTAAAAACCTACCTGGAAGTGACGTCACATACCGTATAAATAGTGCTCCCACTGCGATAAACACTCATATTTTTTCTGGCGACATATGGTTATTGCGGTGTTAATAAATTTTCTAAGACGTGGTCTTAGGTGCAAGGTTTGTAAAGCCTTTGAAAACGAATTAAATCTACCAATGACGAAGTCTTGGTTTGAAAGGATTGATAATCCGTGCACTTCGTTTTACACATGGTTCATGTGGTTTTACAACTCAAGTTGTACAATACACGTTGTGTATTTGTTGAATGCACGATTAGAACACGCTGTGTTCAGAATTTTGTCGTGAATATATTTTACCGCAAGTTTTACAGTACACGTTGTGTATTGGTTGATAGTACGTTTATAAAACACGTTGTGTTCAGAACTATGACTACTATAAAAAAAAAATTTTACACCGCAAGTTGAATAATATACACGCTGTGTATATATTAAATAGTACAGTACAATTAGAACACGCTGTGTTCAGATTTTCTTATGGTTTTATTGATCTCAATATCACGGATATAAATGAGACAAGAGATGGAATTTCTCTTAACTGCTGACTGATACTAGAGATGATTGGTTTACGACCTATAATTTACAAAATGTAGTGCTCATAGTAAAATGACCAAAGGTCTGAAGTTTGAACAAAATAACAGTCGGGTTAATAATACAACTGTACTAAATCATGTAGGTGAAAGAAGATGTCAATTTAGAACATCTGAACAGGCTGGTGCAATATTTTACATGAAATTAATGTTGGTTTATTGATCATGAAAAAAAAAAAAAAAAAGAAGTATTCAAGGCATCAGTTTGCACATGATTGAAATAAGTACAACTGATGATATCAGTAATATAATTTGGTGTCATTGAAGACCAAACAAGAAATTGCACAAATGAACTGGAATTTATTTTGCTTCTCAGAGCAATACATTGGCTGTGAAATGAGAAGCTTACATATACATATGTTTTCTATACCACATAATATATGGTGTTTTCAAGTTATTGTCACAGAAAAGATGATTGTCTACATTACATTTATTTATATTACATTGTACAGTCGAAGTTATACATGTTGTGAAGTTTGGAAGAAAGAAACTTAAAATCTTGGAGAATCATAAATTTTTTGAAAGACGAACTGATTCGTAAAATATTAGAGAATTAAATTGATCGCTGTTTGGAATGGGTGCAAAAGACAATTCATGCAGTGTTTTGAATCGAATCAATTGTTTGTGCAGTTTTATTCAGATATAAAGTTTGAGTTAAGAGTTATAAGGTTTGACTGAAGTGACAGTGAATGTTGAAAACAGGAGTGCCGGTATTGATTAAAAAATTTGAATGAAAGACATCTATATGTATAAGTTAGTAATAGAGAGAAATCAAACAAACATTAGGATACTTGACTTGAAAAGAACTTTTAAAACAAGTACATGTACCGGTAATATACATGTATTCAGTCAAATAATTAATATGGTTTTACTATTTAATTGTTTTTTGCATCCATAATTATTACAAAAGTCATAAACCTGCACATCATTATATGATTCATGGGGATGATTTAAGGAACAAAGAACCAAACATTTATTGACTTAGATGATTTGATTTCAGACACCATACATGAATTTATTTTAAGCTAAATTTAAATGAAGACTTCATGGAAACTAAGGCTTGATAAGTATTTTTATGACAATGTATGACATAAAGAAATGAAGTTGTTTGATACATTGCTGAAATCCTGAGATATAATACAAAAGAAAAGGTTCAGAGTGAAAGAGGATCAATGTGATCAGAATGAAAATCCAGAAATATTAATACAATGTTCACTATAACCCTATTTGTTTATAACAATAAACATTAAAACTTATTACCAAAGTATGGTACATGTTCAATTAGATTGAAATGAAAGAGTATGGTATATATTAAAGAAAGAGACTATATGTGACCATCTTTTATTTCTATCCTAAGAATTTGGTGAATTAAACTTTTACCATATGTCATGTAGAATGAGATAAAAGCTATATATCGTGAAATGCAAGCAATTTTAGACCAAGACAAATTGTCAATGGAGATCAGTTGTTTTACAACCTTCCTCTTTAGGGAAAATCCAGTGATAAGGATTATAAATGTAAAAATACATCTGTAATAGAATATTGCAATGGAAGAGATATAATTGAATGGTAAATTGGCAATAAACAGTTATAAGTTATTGAATAGAGTATTGAATATACTGAAACATGAGAATATGTTTGATTATATATTTATAGAGACACTGAAATTTGATTTTTTGAGATTCTCTTGATACATGATGGGTTACATGAGTAACTTTAATTTGGAATTACGATACACTAGTTAGCACCATGTTTACGATGTTCATATTGAGAAAAAGCAAAGAACAAACTGATTTTCATACATTTATTATATACTTACAATATATGTATTAGTTGATGCATTGGAATGGTTTCCAGTATATGTGAATAATTATTGATTATCTCTTCAGAACTTATCATCATAACTGAAGTCTTCATGAAAAGACAAATGTTACAGTGTATGTATTTACTCGCTAATGGTGTTTAGTATATATGATACTACAAATTTAAAACAGATTTTAGAACGTTTCTGGTAATATTCAGAATTTGAATCAGAAATAAGGCTATGTAGTAGCTGCAACAGAAAATTAAAATGATGGAAAAACTTTTAAATATTAAAGATGATTGAATTTCTTTGCAAAAGATTGAGAAAGTTCTTTTTCTGTATTTTCTAATTGTGTTATATTGTTTGAAAATATGAATTAACAGGATTTATACTTTCGCTTATTTCATATTATGAAATTTGATTATAATAAGTTATTTCAAGATAGTGATTGTGTTTCATCATATCACTCGATCAAAGAACAAAGATATTATATTACAATATTTACTATTGAAGAAATGTTTACTCATATTTAGCTGCTGGCATATATGTAAATAATGTTACACTAGATATAACATATCTGATTCATAAATTCCAAGAAAGATTACAGGGAACACATTTGTTCCTGTTTTATTTTTTGTCTCTTTGCCAGTGGGTGAATTAATGAAGACTAGGCGAATTACAATGCCCTACATTGTCTCTCTATAAACAGCTTTGTCTGGGCAAGTTTTAATTGGGACAAAACTGTTTACAATCTAAGAAAATAACATGGGGCAAAAATAGTCCTGTTTACAGTTCCCAATTGTTGGTCTTATTGTGACTACATGAATATAGATATATTGACGAATAAAAATGACATTACAAAGAACTTAATATTAGATTTCATATCTTGTCATAAATTGTTAATACACAAAAAATTAATGTCATACAATGTTCCCACTTTATAGGGAAAAGTTACATATACTCCATGAATATACATGTATATGTAAATAATAGCTAGATTGTTTATAATGATACACATATTAGATTTATGGAAAATGAAATGTGAATTCCATATATTCTTAGAGAAAACAGTACCTAGCTAGAGGTTAAAATCTTTATAGGTCATTTATATTAACTTAAATCATATTGAAGATATAATTATCAAATTTAGAAAAGATTGCAAGTTTTGAAATTAGTTTTCTTAAAACTAATTAATTCATGCAGAGTTTGGTTGTACAGTGTATTAATATATCAAAATGGATGTGTTATGAAAGATTAGCATTTTGATTTTCGTATAAATACCACATACCAGGAAAGTCATTGATATTGATTTAAGAATTTTCAAAGGAAGGAATGTTGATGTTCAAAGACATCAGACAAGATTATACCTGACATCCTTCTGTACACAAGTGAATACTATTTCTATTGCTGATAATATCTAAAGTTTCAAAGAAAACTTAACTTATCCTAATATATAGCTATATGAGCTAGACAAAATAGGACATACATGTATATATAAATATGATTTTAGTTTAAGAAGAATGATTGACATATAGGTAATTCATGAAGAGTAAATATTTTTCTGATCAGAGGGTCATTGTACCTTAGTTATGTTGCAAAACTTAATCATACATGAATATGATACTTTATATTCAAGGAAGAAAACATTTGTTTTCTACATTACATTGGAAGCTAGAAGATCATACATTTGATTACACTATAGCTGTATTATAAGTGTATATGTACCCTATATATCAGACAGTAAAATCTGACATTTCAATGAATGCAATTCATTCTTTTTTCTATTAACATCTTACAGACAGAAAATTAGATATAGTTTGGATTTTACAAACAATGTATTTTATTTATATCACAGAGAAATGAGGCAGAATGGTTTTAAAACGTTATTTTCTGAGAAATCATGCAGCCACAATATGGACAATTATTAAAGAAATTGGTGGGGAAAATAATGGGTATATTTGATGTGTTTTGTGGCTAAGATGATCAAGCAATTTTGTGTTTCCACATGATGAAACCAAAGTTGATTTATTAAAATGGTCTATGTTTATTTATATCATTGATTGAGAATCTTCTTTATTTGGAAGGATTTTTTATTTATTGTCAAATACTTTGAAGATGCTACTTGATACTCCGATATGCCGAAGGCTGGATGAAAAGAATGTCCCCCTCATCCAAGCATTCCCCCGGATGTGATGGATGAGGGGCATTCTTGGAAGACAGCCTGAGGCTGAGGAGTATCAAGGTTCCCTCCCTGTATGGGTTTTGAGAATTGTTTATCCCACCTCAAATTAAAATACATATTTGACAATAAATCTGCTTTAAAATTATGAGTGTTTATCGCAGTGGGAGCACTATTTATACGGTATGTGACGTCACTTCCAGGTAGGTTTTTAGCTTTTTTGAAGGGCGATCCCGAGCATAATAGCCAGAAAATAATGCTACTTGATACTCCTCAGCCTCAGGCTGTCTTCCAAGAATGCCCCTCATCCATCACATCCGGGGGAATGCTTGGATGAGGGGGACATTTAAAACATCATAAGAATACTAACTCTTGGCCTTTTTGGCTGCGTATTCTGCAAGTCGTCTTTCTCTCTCTGCCTTGGCGTCTTCATCGTCAGATCCGAAGAGGTCGATGTCATCATCATCATCGTCATCATCACCACCGGCAGCTGGGGCTCCACTTCCTGCTGGTCCATAGGCGGACAGGTCCTTCTTACGTCCAGTGAAGCTGTGTAAGGTAAATGACATCACTGAAGCATTCGAGTTGTATTTCATTGGTTAATATTACCTTTTACATAAAATGCTGGCTTTTAGTACATGTAATTTTAAAAAGAAATGTGCATAACTCATTTGAAGAAAGTTCATTTTAGATAGCTTTTTCAGCAAACTATTAAATTTGATCATTCAAACAACGAAAAACCACATTCTGTCTCCCCTTAATATTGGAAATCTGAAAATCTTCTCTGAAAATTCTATTCATCATTGACATTCATAGGGTTTTGTTACTTTTGATGGCAAGTAATCATGTTGACCATTAACAATTATTTTTCTTCTTCAAATGGTCTTTTTCATCCTTTCTTCTGGATACTTAGAATTTCATTTTCAAAAGGGAAAAAAAATTCTTACGATGATCTCGCCGCCCCATATGACTTGATGTGGTTGTACCAACGGAGGGCGTTTTCTAGATCAGCCGAGGGAGGGCCTGAAAGGGCGTCAAACACAACAGCATCTGCCTGGGAGGGCTGAAACCTGCAAAACACAACAGGGGACTGACATTTCATTGATCAACAAAAATTGTTGTGGTGCCAAATATCTTTAAAAAAAACACCCATCAACACCAAAATAAAATTATTGTTTGTTTGGAATTGCTTCCTGTTGATAAAATTTTATTAGCAAAAAATAAAGTATTAGCAAAAAATAAAGAAATTTTTTTTACAATGATTGGAGAATTTTACTTTTTACCAATTTTTAATTGGTTAAATTTAAAGCTTAAATAAAAAAAAAAAAAAAAAAAAAAAAATTGTAAAAAATGACAGATGTCCTATGGACCAGGTTGAAGTAACAATGGAATCATCCCCTATACTCCCTGTGCATCAAATGAAAAAAAAAAATAACACTGTATCTCATCTAAATTTTTATATAATTGGTCTAAAGTAACTCAGTTTTTTCTCTTTTATTTGATTATTTTTGCAACAAATCAATATCCTTTCACATCATGCTTGAAAATTTGCTATTTATGGTCACTATTTTAATGATAAAATCCAACACACTCCTTGTGCCTTTTCTGGCAAAATGGCAGGCAAATTCATATGCAGAAGTTGTGCAAATGCCTTGGTATGACCTGTTAATTGGATATTTTGTTGACTATCTACACATACTTGTTCAAAAAGGTTTGTTATGGATCTTCATACATTTTTCCCCTACAGATTATTTTTAACAAGCCGAAATTCGTCGCGAAGCACATCCGCATCGCTGCTACATTGCAAGTCTTACTGTGACCTGAGGGTAGCCTGGTCACGGTAAGATTAATCTTTCTAATGGGGAACTGTGCCCAACCTGATTAAAGGTATTCTCTTTTGAGAAGTGGACAGGCATAGCCTACATCCACGTGGATGTAAGCTATGCCTGTCCACTTCTCAAAAGAGAATAGATTAAAGGTTAAACTATTGAGTTAAACCATCTGTCAAATATTTCCTCAGTCCTTATATCGCATATCAAAGTATTTTAAAACTGTAACTAGTCTTAGGCAAGAAAATTTTCAATGTGTCGCATACATGTCTAAGTTCTGCTTTTGCTTGGAAACTGAATATGAAGAATACAGTGCAACCCCATCCCCCCTTTCTTTCAAAAATGTTTCATTCTAAATGAATAAAACTGTAGAAATATACCAACCCTTCAATGTAGCTTTTGTCAGCTAGATAAGCATTGAGCACTGATAAACCCTCCTTCTTTTTAAGATCTCCGAAACCCATTTTGTTTAAAGGAAATCTTGCAGAATATAATAAAACGTGTTCTCGCACCGGTGTCTCGCCCGGAAAAGGATTAGGCAAAGGTAAAAATGTCAAAATAACAAATCCGCACGATAACGGAATTTTAATAATGTAAAAAACGTTAATTAATTTTCGAAATAGAGTGAAATCTTAACAGGAAATATAAATTATTATATAAAAAAGTTGACAATTATTTTTTGATGCCCTTTTTTACACAACAAGCTATATCCTTTCCCCGTGAACTACTTTACCATGTTTACCTAACCCTTCTCTCCGAAATATCACTTCCGGTTCTATACTGGCCAAGGTGAGCAACAATTACTTCGAAGATATTTTAATTGCATTTAGAATTAAGGGTTTCATTAATTTAAGTTGATTAAGTCTAATTGTAGATACATTAAAACTGGTTTAAAAATATTGTCGATGTACCATCGTTTGCATTTATCTGTAGATATACATGATAAACTGATAACTCGAATTTTCTCATTAATTTTGGTTGCACAACAAGTAAACCATTTCAGTAAAAACGTACACTGTTGAAACAAAAACTACAGATGCGTGTGAAAGAATTTTTAATCGTTCAAAATCTTCCATGAATAATGTCATGATTATCTTTGTATGCCATTTTCATGACTGTCAATTTTGTTACATGTTACACATTGATTACGTAAGGGAAAACTCTGCAATAATAGCAAGGGGAAAGGGCCGAATTTCGGACCTTAATTGTCTCTAGAAAAATCGCTGTGTAGTGATCTTAAATGCAGCCCTTTTTCCTGTAATAATAATTTGGTGTACAGAAAGTGAATTGTTATGATATTAATTGTACAGTAAAACATGCTTATAACGAAGACCAGGGAAGGGCAATTTTACTTCATTATAAGCGTAATTGGTTATATTTGTCAAGTTTACAACATGTAATAAAGTCACAGGGAATGAAAATCATTTCCCTGTAACCATCAATTCATTATAAGCATGTTCGCTAATATGTAAACGGTGTGACTGTTGGACCGAGCGCAGATTTAACACAGTGCAGTTTGATTTTTGTAGAATAAAATTTATTTGAAATGCATACAGTTAAATCCGCCTGGTTGCCTACTCAAAGCATTAGCCAAAGTTTAACGAAACGTCGCGTGCTCAGTCTACATTATGACGTCATGTTTCAACGTTTTGTCCTCGGAAATTGCCGAAGAGAGTAACGTTATTCCGAACTTTTTTTTTATTTCTTCTTTCATTGTTTATCAATTTAATTCATATAAATGCCGCGGTAATGAACTACTTTATTCAGTATCTAAAAGATCAGTTCCTTGATGTAAATGTTTTTATTTTCCATCTGATAATTTGGTAAGACATACATAGAACTAGTCGTGTTTCTTGACTGAAGCACTATTGAAACTTATCCCGTGTCCTCTTTTATTTCTTTTGATTCAAATTACCTTCTATTGAAATAATGGAACATTTTAATCGAGTTTAGGGGCAACAAACATCGATAAGTATCGGTCAAACAATGATCAAATTAACTTTTTAAAAACAAAATGGCTGCCAATATGGGGGCGCCCATGGCTGGAAGAAAATTTTTTTGGCCTTAGTACCCCTGATTCAACTTTCATTTTTCAATTATTTTTTTATATATACGTGTTACCATTAATCCTCGCTTCGCAAGGCGGGCTTTGCCCGCCTCTCGCTGCGCTCGGTATAACAGTGTTTTATTGTACAAGGTTTCCATCTTTAAGTCTTGATAGGACATGGATGAGAAATGAACTGTCATTATTTGTAGAAATCAAGATGATGAGGTTAAGGCCCTTGGCCCGGGCTGTTACAGCTCCCAACTTACTCAAACACTCAGGTATGTTCAATCACTCATGACAAGTAAATTATAAACTCAGATATGCTCAAACAGTTTGATACACTCGAACTCAAACAGGTACACCTAGGTAAACTCAATAACTCAATAAATAATGTACACTCAAACACTCAAGTATGTTTAAACTCTCAGACATGCTTCCAAACAATCACTTACTATGACAAATTTTTTAGGCACAATGAAAAATAATAAACTAAAGAATTCTTACAATTTAGGTCAGGTACATGGACAAACCCACTCATCATGTTAATTGTATATGTTTTCTTTAACTTTATGTAATGCATTGAAACTTCACTAAATTGTGACCTATTATTTCCCTTTCTCCAATAGTTCGATGCACAACCTCTGTGGCCACCCAGCCGGAAAAGATTGAAGTATTCATTAATGACAAACCTGTTTATGTTTACCCAGGGACTACAGTCCTACAGGTAAGACGGTCATTCAACCACACACAGCATAGTGTCCATGGCACCAAATATTGATTAAATTCAATAATTTTTAGATCACTCTTTACACACAGCAAAGATCTAGTCCCAAATTCGTGTTAACAATTCAAAAATTTTAAACCACAGTTTACAATGGTTTCATCTTTATTTTTTCTACTTTCAGTTTTTTAAATTTCATTATTGAGTTGTCCATTAATATAAGTATCCTTGAAACTTTGAACTTAATTAAATCTATGAAAACTGATATCTGTGAATATGTTCCTAAGAACTGTTATGGGAGACTTGTGACTTGCCATTAAAAAAAAAAAGATACGAGGTCATTTCTAATGCAGAATGATAGAGATTTTATACAGATATGAGTTTGCGGGAAATATTCTGTGCCTGCAAATGGTGCATGTTGTGGGGTCAGAGATTTTTAAAGCACACATGCAAACGGCATTTACATGTATTTTTAAATCCTGGTTTTATGCCAAAGTCAGCTAAACATATAAAGTTGATGTTTGTACTTTATGATGAATTGATTTCTCTGTTTTAGGCCTGTGCGGAGGGCGGCGTTCAGATCCCCCGATACTGTTACCACGAGAGATTGTCCGTCGCTGGCAACTGCAGAATGTGTCTTGTCGAAGTGGAGAAATCGGCAAAGGTATATATATACTGGTCAATTACAAAATAAAGAGATTGGCTTACAGTAACTAAATAATCCTTACATGGAATTAATTAACTTTTATTATGGGTAGATTAGAGATAAAGCTCTACTGCAGAAGAGTTTTTGTTGAATTGTTGTTCTGTATTAATCCAATTTTGTTGTTAACGTTTTAGCCAGTGGCTTCATGTGCCATGCCTGTAATGAAAGGAATGAGGGTGAAGACAGACTCAGAACTGTCCAGGAAGGCAAGGTAGGCACCATAGGACCAAAGGGATTGTACATCGTACATTGTTTTTCTGATCTTTTGATATTTTTTTTTGTACAGTACACTTGACTGTGAAGTCAGTATTATAAATTTTTGATTGTCTATGATATCATATCTTTATTTAAGTTATCAACTTACTGGTCAGTAAACATAGATTATGAAAACTCCAGGGGCAAGCGATTGTTATTCATTAGAAACTTATTTATTCATTATATCTAATAAATGTATTATACAATTTTGAGTTAAGGAGAATAAAAATGTCTTTGCCGTGTGAATACATAATTGAAGTTTGTTTGCTCTAACCATGTTTGACTGTATACAGGAAAGTGTTATTTATAGAGATGCATGTTTATAGATTGTAAAATAATTATGTTGTTATATTTTACAGGGAGGGGGTTATGGAGTTCCTGCTGGTGAATCACCCCCTGGACTGTCCCATCTGTGACCAGGGCGGGGAATGTGATCTACAGGTAAGCTCACCTGACAAGTCTGTAGGTAAACTCGTTCAGGTACTCAAAGATCTACAGGTAAGCTCACCTGACAACAAGACTGTAGGTAAACTCGTTCAGGTACTCAAAGATCTACAGGTCAGCTCACCTGACAACAAGACTGTAGGTAAACTCGTTCAGGTACTCAAAGATCTAAAGGTCAACTCACCTGTCTGTAGGTAAACTCATTCAGATACTCATCAAGATCTTCAGTTATGAAGCTTGTAGATAAATGTCAGTAGATATTCAGGTGACCTACAGGTAGTTCTGCAGGTAAGCTCACCTGACATCAAACATATAGGTAAACTTGACAGGTCGATCTACAGGTAAAATAACTTGATATCTAGCGTGTAGGTAAACGTGATCAGTTACTAGGTTGACATACATGTACAAGGTTATTTCACATGTAAGTTCACCTGACATCAGGCTAGTAGGAAACTCATCATACAGGCACAAATACAATTTTGTGAAGGTTAAAAAAATGTAAAAATGAAATCAGAAGCAATGAATACCTGATTGGCAGCCATGGACTACAAAATCACACTATCCACATACATGTAGAACTCTCTCTTACCCATGGCTGATTGATCAAATGAAAAATTGTAGAGTTAACATAATTTATTTATGCATCAAAGACCTTTCTATGTCTGACTATATTCACTCACAATGGTCAATATATTAATCAGGACTAGACAGGAGAGTTTGTACATGTTGGACATGGTTCATGACAGTGTGACCAGTCCAAAAACCTTAGAGCTGTAGGTGAAAAGATATTTCTGAATTTGTTTTGTTTTATTTTCAGGATCAATCTATGGTATTTGGAAGTGACAGAAGTCGATTCACTGATATTAACTTTGCCGGTAAAAGGTACGTTTTTGGGGTATTTATTGGGAAAACTAGGGGAGCATTCACAGCAACTAGTCATTACTGAGTCTATATATGCAGATAAATATATTAATAAGTTAGTTTACAATATTTAAGCAGTGTACACTTAGAAAATTTAAGTTTGACTTATCTAGAATAAAATATGAACACTTGTCACTCAGCATTTATTACATTATCACATTGTGAATTTATTGTTCTTTCAGGGCTGTTGAGGACAAGAACATTGGACCGTTGGTGAAGACAATAATGACCAGGTGTATTCACTGCACTCGCTGCATCAGGTATGACACAGTTAGTGTGTAACTGACCGACTTGAATTGACACAGTTAGAGGGAAATCGACCTAATTAAAGTCCACATCTTTATCTGGATCATAGTTGCATGTGTACTTAAAAAAATTGGATCTTCATTAAATATTTCATGGTCTTTTTGTGAAATGGAGAGTTTCAATAATATAACAATATAAGAGCCTTTTGTGTTCTGATGTTATGCACTAGAAATTTGCTTTTATTTACAAGGTATTTTACATTTATTAGCTCACCTGAGCTGAAAGCTCAAGTGAGCTATTCTGATCACATTTTGTCCGTCGTCCGTCTGTCCGTCTGTCTGTCCGTCTGTCTGTCCGTCTGTCTGTCCGTCTGTCTGTCCGTCTGTAAACTTTTTACATTTTGAACTTCTTCTCTAAAACCGCTTATCCAATTTCAACCAAATTTGGCACAAAGCATCCTTATGTGAGGGCGAATATAAATTGCAAAAATAAAAGTCCGATCTGTATTCAAAGCGGAGAAAACCTTGAAACTGTAGAAAAAGGGGGGTGCATTTTTAAAAATCTTCTTCTCAAGAACTACTGATTCCAATTCAACGTAGTTTAGCATAAATTATCCTTATGGGAAGGAAAATATAAATTGCAAAAATTAAGTGCTAATTCTGTGTCAAATTTGAGTTATTACGAAAATAATAATAAAGGAAATGGGTATTTCAATCAGTTTAATAGCTTCGGGCTCGGCATCCGGTAATCCGGCATCCGGTAAAATGGGTAGGCAAGACTTGGTCTGGGCAAAACAAAGATTGGCAGATATTAATCTGCCAATCTCATTAAAATATCAGGATATTTGATGGACTAGTATATTTGTATTCGCTGTAAATATTGCTGCAAAATAATGCGTATTTGGAATTGACGATTGTCGATCTGCCTTGGCTTTTATTTTGCCACGGCCCGGGTTTGCATACCCATTTTAACTAGACTCGTATTCCATACATCTAAAACGAGGTTCTTTGTTTAAAGCAGCCATGACATTATAAGAAAAAGGGTCGATCTGACTATGATGAATTTGCTTGTTGTGCAACAGTTCGCGTATGAAGGGAAATTTTTGAAACATGCAAAATATATCGTTGCCGATTTTGTGAAGTAAATTGAGGCTAAATATTTCAATGCGTTGACAGTTTTCACACATGACGTTGGTGTTAGCTTGTTCCGATTTTCGTTTCGTTTTCATTATTTCTGCTTGTAACCTGGGAACAATCGTCTGTATTATTTCGTGATTTTTACGTATCAAATCAAACAGAGACTTTGGTAAATCAAACAGTTAACTGTTTACCTGCGCAAATTAAGCAAAATCTGATGTATTAAAAAATAATGAAATACAATTCATTCTACCGGTAATTCGATCGGCATTATCTTTTGCGTAATGGTAGATTAATGCAATAGGTTTTGTTGCGATGCTCGGCATTTTCTCGAGTTTATTCAATTTAAATAAAGTTTGACATTGCTGACGGAAATATGTAGGTATATACATGTATCTATATGATTCATTTCGAAAAAATAAATTGTGTTCTTTATTTGTTATAGTGAATGTTTCTTGTGTTTAATTGTTTTCAATTTCTAATAACTAACCATATTTGAGTGTTAAGCTTCAAATTATAAGCAAGATACAGAGATTTGCTCACAATTCTATGTTTGTACACAGATCTTAAAAACTAAAGATTAAAAAAGTAAAAAATTTGTCAATATTTATTGAGAAAATTTTCTAAGTCTGTTCGTTCAGAAACCAACTTTAACATCTTATTGTATTGTAAACTTAACATTTTTTCGTCATTATTACTCCTACTGTACATGTGATCCTTCACTGTGTTTGTGTACATTTGTATAAACTGATTTTGAACCTCAAATACCAGTGAACTGGTATTGAGTGAATAAAAGAATATAAAATCTTAGGCCATTCTTTTTTTCCATTTTAAATGCTGAATAGGAAATACCAAGTTAAAAATCATAAGCTGAATGTAATAAACTCATGTGAACAAAATATGAATCAAACCTAGGCGAACTGTGAGCTCTGTATGTTGCTTATAATTCTACAATTGACGCTGAAATTTTGGTTGAACATTAGAAAATCTCTATGAATTAGAGTATGTTAAATACTTGTACAAACAAAATAAAATAATGATACTGTGAAATCATTAGATTTCGTGGTGGCTCATTTTTCGTGGAATTCTTGGGTACCTCTCATCCACGAAATAACATCCTTCACGAATTGATGAATTAGGGTAATAAAGTCATATTCCCTTTTGTAGATATATATGAAAACACGAAATTACGTCCCCACGAATCTGTAAAATTTAAGTCATCCACGAAAATTGGCCCCCACGAAATTTAATGATTCCACAGTATTCTGTATATATCTACTCTCCTTCTCTTTATACAATAAATAATGTGAAATCTACATCAATTTTGATAGTTTTTCAGACACGAGTAAATAAAAACGACATCTTTAAAACAGTTTCCATATTTCTGACACATTTCTGTTGCGGGGATAAAGTAATTATCGCTATTCCTAAGAATATCACAGCGGAAAATTATCCTGGTTTGTACGCGAAGTAAATAACAGTCATTTAATTGTAATGGAGAAGACAAATAAAATTTTTGAATGTTTTTAATTTGAGAAATTGAGCACATTGAGGTACAATTTTCTTCTTCACATCTATACGTGTAGGGTTTTTAAAATAAAAAACAATAACTATTATTTTTTTTTAAAACAATAACTAGTAAGTACTGAGTAGTTGATGAAAAAAATGTAACTATATGCACTCATATATTTTGATCGCTTTACAAAGTGGGGGGCAGAACGAAAATATAGGGATTTGGAAGTTAACAACTTAACAGTATACCTCTACCAAATGTTTAGTTTTATATCTTGCGTAGAATTTTCTTATTCTGGTAAAAAATAGTATTTCATGAAGGTACAATGTCAAAGATTACATGTATACAAAAAAAGTGTAAAATTCGAATACTTTACAATATTTATTTTTTGTTTTTCTACCGAGGGACCATATGGCACAATATCTTTTGAACGCCCATTGTTGCTCAGGTGAGCGATGTGGCCCCATGGGCCTCTTGTTATAAATTAAGGATCAAATTTTAACCATTTTAATATTCTTAATTACTGATTTTGAAGCAAAATAGCAATAACATGATTTTTACATGTAAATGAAGAAGTTCATGGAGACATTGTGACAGTTTCATACTGTACTGTAGGTTTGCGAGTGAAGTTGCCGGAGTGGACGATTTAGGAACAACAGGAAGAGGAAGTGACATGCAGGTCGGGACGTACGTAGAGAAACTCTTTAAATCAGAGCTGTCCGGAAATGTGATTGATCTGTGTCCTGTCGGAGCTTTAACCTCCAAGCCGTACGCCTTCACGGCTCGACCCTGGGAAACAAGGTGCAGTACTATACACGTACATCTGGGGTCTGGTTTCTCTTGTTAAACTTCTGTGATTGCAGTAGTGATGGAATACAAATTCAAAAGGGGATTGGGTTGGGGAGGGGGGGGGGGGGGGGGTAAGAGGCAGAATATAACTTGGTCAAACACTGAGGCATCATTAAAATTTGAGGTGGTTAATTTTCATTGAGTGCTAGTATTTATATTTTTATGGGGATGTAATGTTTGGGTTTGGGAAGTTTCATAAATGGTCAATGAATTAAGACCGCATTAAACTTTCATAATTTGTTGAGGATGCAGATTCATGGGCAAGGGGGGGGGGGGGGGGGGGGGGAGGCAAGAAATCTACTAAAATTTAGACACAATGTATTCCAATGTTTTCACAGTACAATAAATAATTATACTAGCCTAAGGGGAAATGCAGCAAAAACCTTTCTATTTCCTCTTGTTTAACTCTTGTATTATTCACATTTCATCTGCTCTCTATTACAGAAAGATAGAGAGTGTGGATGTTCTAGACGCGGTCGGCAGTAACATCGTGGTCAGTACAAGGTCAGGGGAGGTCATGCGTATCCTGCCACGGATGAATGAGGTAACAATTCAACCAAAAATTTTGTCAAAATGTCTAAATTGGGAAAGAAATTTACCAGTGGTAACTTCCCATAAACTAATTTATCACAAGCAAAATGATAAATAAAGTTATTTTGAATAAATAAATTTAGTAAACAATATCAGCAAGACCTTCTATTCTATTTCACTTATGAGCAATAACTAATAAATTTTTTTTTAATTCATTCATCGAATTCCTATGCAGAGATTCTTAAAATTAATAATTGATAAATGAATGTTCGATACAATCACTTGGGATATGACATGTAATATATAAGATGTGTTACATGTAGTTGATAAGTACTTTATTTTTTCGTTCGCAGGAAATCAACGAGGAATGGATCTCGGACAAGACGCGCTTTGCATATGATGGCCTGAAGCGACAACGTCTGACCTTCCCCTTTGTCAAAGACGAAGCGGGAAATCTCAAAAAGACGACCTGGGAGGATGCCCTCATCACGGCCTCGTCCATGGTTCGTGTTTGTTGTAGCTTCTTGATACTGTGTACAAGGTTATTTTCACCCATGTAATTTTTGCCCTTCTACAATTGCAAACAGTTACTGTGGTTTCATCAATATTCGCTGAATATCAATTTTCGTGTATTTCGTTGTTAAGTTTATCCATGAAATTAAATGTTCATTGAAGTGCAATATCTGCTATCGTTTTGAATTGATAGGGTCATTGGCCACGAATTTACGTATCCTTGAAACTGTGATTTAATTTTCCTTTTTCCATGAAAATTGATACCCCTTGAATATTAATGAAACCACAGTATTCCCCATCTTGAATTCGCATAGACAAGTTGTGTTAAAAAGATATATTATGAGACATTGGAATTCGCCTGGTCTTAAATTCTCAACGAGGGCAAAAGGGGCCAAAAAAAATGGGGGTGAATATTTCCCTGCACAAAGTACTCTGGAATCATTAGAATTCCTGGTGGTTCAATTTTTGGATTTCATCGGTCCCCAACAAAATTAGATACACAACAAATTTTGTAACACAGTATAAATTTATTAATTAATTTATTAATCATAATGTTAATCTTTAAATTATGTCCTCTTAAGCCTGTGAAAAGTAACAATAAGGAAATATCACTTTTCTTTATCATACTCTTCATTGGAATTTTCAGAACTCAAGAAAAAAACTTCCAGTAATCCTTATAAAGTACATCTATGATGAATTGCAACTTTCTTTCATTTTATAGATCAACAATTTTGAGGGTAACCAGATCGCGGGGTTAGCGGGGGGATTAGTGGACGCCGAGTCGCTGGTCTCCTTGAAGGACCTCCTTAATAGATTGGGAAGTGAGGCCCTATGTACCGAGGAAATCTTCCCCATGGATGGAGCTGGGTAGGATGAGTTTGCATATCTCTCTCTCTCTTCTCTCTCTTTCTCTCTCTCTCTCACTCTCTCTCTCTTAAAAAAGTTGTAAGAATTTACATTGCAACTTACAATTCTATTATGAGGATGCATTTCTGGTTGCATTGATTCAGGAAAAAAACATTTTACAACTTAACATGTGATCTCATACATTGATAAATAAAATTAATATATTTGCATAAAACAAGTGGTAATTACATCTATCTGTGTTTAAGAGGTGAACTGGGTTTGTGTATTAAAATTTAATAGCTTTGAAAGGCATTATAAACCTGTGATGAATTGCTTGCGATTTACTGCACATGTGGTGCAGATTGTCTGACGTCCGCTTCTGGCGGTCACTGATAGACAAAATGTGCAGCGGGCCATCTGAGGTTTTTCTGTCGCAAACATTTGTTCATTTGTTTCTTATTTCAACAGTTGTATAACCTAATGTAAAACAAGGAAGAAGGATGTTTTATTTTTTATTTCCTTCAGTTTATTACAATGTCATGATATACATGTCCATTTGAACTTTGGTATCTCAAACACAGATATCTCGAATACAATGGATATGTCGAAGTGATATCTCGAATACTCGGATATCTCGAAGTTTTTAACCAGTCCCATCTAGTTCGAGATAACGAGGTTTGACTGAATTTTGATGAAGGTTAAGTGAGATATCTGATGTTTCCTTGTCTTCAAAATCTTTTTTTTTGCCCAAATTTAAAAAAAGGGGGAGAGGGTGCCGTGAAGGAAAATACTGTTTTTTACATTTTGCTTTATTTAGTTCCTTACACATTGTGTCCATGTTCCTTTGTAGGACAGACCTGAGATCCAATTACCTGTTGAACACGGGGCTAGCCGCCATTGAGGAGGCTGACCTAGTTCTGTTCATTGGCACCAATCCAAGATTTGAGGCCCCACTACTGAACACCAGGGTCAGAAAAAGGTCAGTTGATGTGGTGTTTCTGGGAAGAATACCATATATCTGGTTATTTTCACAATCACCTTAACTTCTTTAAAAAAAAATTCACAGAAATTATATCCGATATTGTTTATGCAAAAAATGACTGACTTAAATAAAAAAAGGTACATATTTACCCCAATTTTGCAAATTTTGTGACACACGAAAAAACATATATACAGTAATTAGTTTTGATAGAATGATTGCATTAGAGTTATACATTAGTAAAATGACTTTTATGAAGATTTGTTGATATTATTTTCCCATGTACACAATGTATTTACAAATTTCCATGTTATTTTCAGCTGGATAAATAATGACCTGGAAGTGGCCCTCGTTGGGACAAAGGTCGACTTGACTTATGATTATGATGTAAGTCAAGAAATTCAACGTAAAATCAAGATAAAATTGGAGAATTGTTTTTGAGTTAAAACTTTGAACCTACAAAATACCTGTTGAATGAAACTTGTATTGATAAGTAACCTAAAAGAAAACTTAGCTTGATGGTACTTTTATTAAGTTGATAATGATGGTCTTCAGTGTTGCTGTTATTACCGTATTCTTTACCAAAAGAAATGGGAAAAGCAAAAAAAAGAAAAGAAAATATCTATGACTCAACTCTCTACATTTTTTCTGTAAAACAGATTTGGATCTGGTCCTTTCAGAGTTTTTAAGTTGGAATTTGCATAACGAAAAAACCCTTGAAAAAATTATTAAATGCTTTTGCGTCAAGTTTTTTTTATAATTTATATTTTAAATTAGATCATTGAAGATATAAGACACAAGGTCATATGTCATAAACACTTGAGAATTATATATGTTTGTAGCACCTTGGAGATTCTACAGAGGTTCTGAAGCAGCTTGCTGATGGTTCTCATCCCTTCTGTAAGGTAAGAGTGTACGGGGAACCACAATAGGTGGTTACAATTCTATAAACTTAAGTGTACATAACTCAGACCTGTGCATGATATTGTATAACCACACTGAACTTAAACTTTACATTTTATAACTGTAAAAAATAGAACCATTTTAACAAGACCTTGGACTTTCAGTAGGGCATAACTATCTATTTCTTGCATCAAAACAAGTTAAAGATGATGCTGGTTTAAAGCGAAATATACACAGATTGCATAGTCTTGAGCTCAAAAGCCAGACAAATCTTGTTGATTTCAAAGAGCCATGGCTAAGTGGCCAACACTGAAATAGACAGGCCTACGTCACATTGCTGTTAAACACAACTACCCAAAGTCCAAGCTCTTGTTAAAATGGTGTACCGTTTATAACAATGCATACATTTTTTACAGTGTCTTGCAAGCACATACCCAACTCTGTAATACTTCATATAATGATGTGAACTGAACATTGAGCTTGACATGCATAACTGTTAACATACTTTACATTGTTTATTGTTTACAAACTTTACATTGTTTGCTGTTAACGTACTTTACAGACTGAGCATAATCTTGACATGTTTGTTTGCTGTTTACAGACTTTACATTGTTTACCGTTTCTAGCCTTTACACTGTGTTAGAGACTTTACATTGTTTGCTGTTTTCATACTTTATATTGTTTACAAACTTTACATTGTTTACAGTTTACAGACTCTCGATATTTACATTGTTGACTAAAGACATTTCATTTTTTACTGTGTACAGAAACTGAACAAGGCCCTGCGGCCCATGGTGGTGGTGGGCAGTACCTCACTACAGAGGAAGGACAGCCAGGCCATCCACAACGCAGTCTCCACCATCGCACAGACCGCTCGCGTCCAGTCAGGGTGTGGGGAGGAGTGGAAGGTCCTCAACGTTCTACACAGGGTCAGTGTTATTAGAGAAACTCAGAGGGGGAGGGGCAAGGGGTCTTAATTTTGGAAGGGGGAGGATGATTGAATGATAGATGATGGAAGGTTTGATGCATTTGCAAAGGGGGAAGGGGGCTTAATTTATTAGTGCACATTTTTCACATGGATTTAAACTTTGATGACTTTTTAATTGTTCTTAATTTGCCCTATTTTAAAGCTTTTTGATGTGGGCATAAATGCAAAAAAAAAAAAAATAGGTTGGGGCAAATGCGTCCACTGGCAGGTAATAGTTTACAGTGTATTCCTCAGGGAACATCTCACAAGATACCCTTGTTTCTTTTTTAGGTGGCCAGTCAGGTGGCGGCCCTTGATCTGGGATACAAAGCAGGTGTAGACTACATCAGAAAGAACCCTCCCCAAGTTCTGTTCATGCTGGGGGCTGATGAGGGGGTACTCACCAGAGACGATCTCCCCAAGGACTGCTTCATCATCTACCAAGGTAGGAGACTCTTGGGGTAGTGGTGGTGGTGGTGGGGGGTTGGGGGGTTGGGTGGACAATACATATACACATATACTACAGACATGGAACCTAACATTATTCTTAATTGTATAGAAACAAGGGGGGAGGGGCTGCATGAGCACTACACTCATAATATATCCAATTCTTTGTCTCAAAGCCAAACAAAATCTGATATAATTTTCATTTATTCAGTTTCTGAGGTGGTCGAAATTTTATTGATTAATGTAAAGTGTTCATGGTTTGAAAGTTTATCAACCTTCAGTTGATATAATATAATTAAAGTTTCATGATTTTACTGTTGACCAACTTTTCCACAACGTAGACAGAGGGCTTGTAATCTTCAATAAAACTTCTATAATCTTATCAGCGGTTATTTTAGGAATGTTAAAGACTAGTATTAAATTTGAGGCAAATATCTCTTTAAAAGAGGAATAAATTTGGCGATTTAAAAAAAATGAAATTCAGGTCACCATGGAGACAAGGGAGCAGCCATGGCTGATGTTGTTTTCCCGGGAGCTGCGTACACGGAGAAAGAGGGGACATACGTAAACACGGAGGGGCGTGCCCAAGAGACCAAACTCGCAGTCTCACCCCCGGGGATGGCCCGGGATGACTGGAAGATCATCCGGGCTCTGTCTGAGGTACAATAACTCTATAGGAACTGGATACTGTAAAAGCAGAAATTTCCTACGGGATTAAATTTTTTTTTATATTCATTCATTTATTAACTTAATTTTCGAAAATTTTGTTCATAAAACTTTAGAATGAAATTAGATTTCCAGGGAAATTTTTGAAGTTTTATTTATTTAAGTACTGTGGAATCATCAAATTTCGTGGGGGCCAATTTTCGTGGATTGCTGTAATTTTATAGGTTCGTGGGGACGTAATTTTTTGTATTTTCTTATACCTACGAAACGAAATATGACTTTTTAACCCTTATATACATGTATAATTCGTGGAGGATGTTATTTCGTGGATGAGAGGTACCCCATGAATTCCACGAAAATTGAGCCACCACGAAATTTAATGATTCCACAGTAATATGTTTTATAAACAAGAAAATTAACCTCCAGAAAACCCCATCTTAAATCATAAATCAACTAAATTTTAGCCCCACTAAAATTTCTGCTTATTAGATCTACAGAAATATATAAAAACCAATATTTAACATTGATCCCTTTACATTGATTGTCATGAACAGAGGTCATTTACTGTGTACCTTTGTAATTCTTCAAGTTCAATATCTAGTATTAAAATGATTCCAGTGTCATTTTAGTCCCAGAACCACCATGACATCATAATTGATATGATGAAATCAATCGTTTTTCCTGTCCTTTATGCTGTGTACTTTTGTTATTATTTAAGGTCAACATCTAGTAAATGAATTCAGAGTGTCTTCTTAGTGCCAAAATCATCATGACATCGTAATCGATTTGATGAATCTTCTCCCAGTCCTTTACGCTGTGTATCTTTGTTATTCTTTAAAAGTTGTATACCATTGACTTTGAACCTGTTTTAATATTGTAATAGATTCTAGAGAAGCCACTTCCGTACGACACAATACAGGAGATCCGGAGCCGGCTGGAGGATGTGGCCCCACATCTGACCCGCTACGGAGAGGCCGAGGAGGCCAACTACTTCAAACAGGCCAACGAGTTGACTAAGGTAATAAACAGGCCAGCGAGTTGACTATGGTAATAAACAGGCCAATGAGTTGACTAATGTAATTAACAGGCCAATGAGTTGACTCAGGTAATTAACAGACCAACGAGTTGACTAAGGTAATTAACAGGCCAACGAGTTGACTAATGTAATTTCACTGGCCTCTTAATCTTAAGATACATGTTACTTGCAAACTTCAATGTTAAGTCCAGATCACATCAATATTGCAGTGATCCAAAAGGGGGAAGGGAGGACATTAATCCTTCTAGGGACAGCAGTGGGGGGGAGGGGGTTGGAGTACCGGTATATACATGTATATCTTGTATTCTGTAGTGATAATCTTTGGAAATAAGTATTTTATTGCTTTGTTTCTGTCTATCACAGACAATTAAGGGACAGCTGGAGACCCAGCCTCTATCCCCACCCCTACAGAAACTGGAGGATTTCTACATGACAGACTCCATCAGTCGCGCTTCACAGACCATGGCTAAGTGTGTACAGGCCGTCAAAGAGGCCACAAAGAACCCCTACATGTAAAGTCAACCAAGCGCGACATCAGTGCGAGATTCTATTGGAGGGCAGGGCAGGATAGTGGAAACAGACACTAAAAAATAACAGAAGAGAATCTGCTTTGTTGTTTTGTGTTATAAAACATTTGTAAATAAAAGAAGGTATATATAATATTTAATAATTGTATGCTGTTTTTTTTATGCTTATAAAATTCATTTTCATTTTAAAGTGATATTCAAATTTTACAATGAAACGATAAAATTAAAACAAGAGGCCCATGGGCCACATCGCTCACCTGAGGAACAATAGGTATGATAAAGTCAGCTTAATGGAGTCATAATACAATCTGGACAATGTACATTAATACATGTAGATCCTGTATAAATAAAATCCATTTTTCCCCCTTGGAACTCGGATAGCCCTGATTGCTGAAAATATTTACAAGAGCAGACTTTAATCACCGCTCCTGCACATATATAGGGACTCAACGTTATGCAGGCAGGGATGACCGCACACCTACGCAACTCAACAGGTACCAACGTTAATGCAAGCAGAGATAACGCAAGCAGGGATGACCTCACACTTGCGACAACAGCTCAACTTACCGCAGGGAGTGCCGCACACTTGCGCTAGAAAGGCCAGAACACCAGCAGGGATGACCATACACTAGTGCTCCGCCGCAACCACTACCAATACAAGCAGGTATGACCGCACACTTGTATTAACGACGTGTTACAGGGCAGAAATGGCCGCACATTCTGTATCGTTGGTTAGAAAAACACGAAGAGAAGAAAGAGCAGGGATGTCAACACCCTCAATCTCTCCGTACCTGTTCAAGTTTAACCGCAAACAGTCGCTCATTGCAATGCAATAGACACTGTCCCTATATATGTGCCAGCCTAAAATAATTCATAGTATCTAAAAATTGGAAATCAAAAATAAACAAACTAATCCAGCCATTACCCAAAACTACTTATGCAGAACAACTTATATACATTGAATATTTATTATTGTATAAAAATAATCATCACAATAATTGGTTAACAGTGGATGCATTAATTAAAATAATCAAGAATCAACAAATCAAGGGCAATAACCCAAAACAGTAATACAAAAAGATTCTAATGAAAAAATAGCTGCCTGCTTCAATTTTATAGTCATATCACATGTTGAGTATTGCAGTTCTCAAAAAGATCCTTTACAATTGTTTATATATGGGATATTTAGCTACATTAAACTCTGAACCTTCTTGTGAAGCCGAAGAATTGTCCTGGAGCCAAAGTCTTAACAATTATAAAGAATCATCTTGCTGATTAGTTTCTGAGAAGAAGATTTTTAAAGATTTACTCTATTCCTATGTAAAACTTTAACACCCCCCCCCCCCATGTGGCCTCACCCTACCCCCAGGGGTCATGATTTTCACAACTTTGAATCTACACTACCTGAGGATGCTTCCACACAAGTTTCAGCTTTCCTGGCTGATTAGTTTCTAAGAAAAAGATTTTTAAAGATTTACTCTATATATTCCTATGTAAAACTTCGACCCCCCATTGTGGCCCCAACCTAACCCCAGGGGTCATGATTTTCACAACTTTGAATCTACACTACCTGAGGATGCTTCCACACAAATTTTAGCTTTCCTGGCTGATTAGTTTCTGAGAAGAAGATTTTTAAAGATTTATTCTATATATTCCTATGTAAAACTTCGACCCCCCATTGTGGCCCCACCCTACCCCCGGGGGTCATGATTTTCACAACTTTGAATCTACACTACCTGAGGATGCTTCCACACAAGTTTCAGCTTTCCTGGCTGATTAGTTTCTGAGAAGAAGATTTTTAAAGATTTATTCTATATATTCCTATGTAAAACTTCGACCCCCCATTGTGGCCCCACCCTACCCCCGGGGGTCATGATTTTCACAACTTTGAATCTACACTACCTGAGGATGCTTCCACACAAGTTTCAGCTTTCCTGGCTGTTTAGTTTCTGAGAAGAAGATTTTTAAAGATTTACTCTATATATTCCTATGTAAAACTTCGACCCCCCATTGTGGCCCCAACCTAACCCCAGGGGTCATGATTTTCACAACTTTGAATCTACACTACCTGAGGATGCTTCCACACAAGTTTCAGCTTTCCTGGCTGTTTAGTTTCTGAGAAGAAGATTTTTAAAGATTTACTCTATATATTCCTATGTAAAACTTCGACCCCCCATTGTGGCCCCACCCTACACCCGGGGGTCATGATTTTCACAACTTTGAATCTACACTACCTGAGGATGCTTCCACACAAGTTTCAGCTTTCCTGGCTGATTAGTTTCTGAGAAGAAGATTTTTAAAGATTTATTCTATATATTCCTATGTAAAACTTCGACCCCCCATTGTGGCCCCACCCTACACCCGGGGGTCATGATTTTCACAACTTTGAATCTACACTACCTGAGGATGCTTCCACACAAGTTTCAGCTTTCCTGGCTGATTAGTTTCTGAGAAGAAGATTTTTAAAGATTTACTCTATATATTCCTATGTAAAACTTCGACCCCCCATTGTGGCCCCAACCTAACCCCAGGGGTCATGATTTTCACAACTTTGAATCTACACTACCTGAGGATGCTTCCACACAAGTTTCAGCTTTCCTGGCTGATTAGTTTCTGAGAAGAAGATTTTTAAAGATTTACTCTATATATTCCTATGTAAAACTTCGACCCCCCATTGTGGCCCCACCCTACACCCGGGGGTCATGATTTTCACAACTTTGAATCTACACTACCTGAGGATGCTTCCACACAAGTTTCAGCTTTCCTGGCTGTTTAGTTTCTGAGAAGAAGATTTTTAAAGATTTACTCTATATATTCCTATGTAAAACTTCGACCCCCCATTGTGGCCCCACCCTACCCCTGGGGGTCATGAATTTCACAACTTTGAATCTACACTACCTGAGGATGCTTCCACACAAGTTTCAGCTTTCCTGGCTTTCTGGTTCTTGAGAAGAAGATTTTTGAAAATTTCTCGAAATTTTTCATTAATTTCTAATTATCTCCCCTTGAAAACGGGTGTGGCCCTTAATTTTCACAACTTTGAATCCCCTTTGCCTAAGGATGATTTGTGCCAAGTTTGGTTGAAATTGGCCGAGTAGTTCTTGAGAAGATGTTGAAAATGTGAAAAGTTTACGGACAGACGGACGACAGACAAAATGTGATCAGAATAGCTCACTTGAGCTTTCAGCTCAGGTGAGCTAAAAACAACAACAAAAAACATGTTATAATGGGGTTTTATGAAATGCTATCTGTGTGAGATATTGTTAACTTATTTTTCAGAGTTGGACAATTAGACTTCAAAGTATGTTTATTAAAAGAGGATCATTAATATTGCATGTGTATTATGAATAGTTACCTCCCCTTGAATATATTTACTTTACCAGACATCAATGGTGTTTTCAGTGAGTAAGATTTGGGGGGGGGGGGGGGGGGGGATTTCCAAGATAAAGGGGGTTTATTGATTTGTGATGTGAAATTGTTTTGTGCCAATTTCATTTCCCTGTTTCCAAAAATCCATAATGATTACTAAACTAGGATATACTTTTGTTGATTTATTAACAAAAAAAAGAAGAGAAAATTCATCTCTGCAGTTATGGTCATTGGTACATGTACAATTGTACACATACTACATGTTACATACATTTCGTCAATGAAAATCATAAAAGACAGATAACTGTAGAGATTGTAACAACTTTATTTTTATGACATTGGTATGGCACTGTTGAACTTTTCCATGAACTCAAAATGACAGAACTATCCCAGTAAAAAAATAAATTACAGAGCTCATCAGGAGAGGACATTAGGCAATTAACTGACAGTGCTGAAATCTAGTTTTCTCTTTTTAAGGTGGTATGGGACACATCCATATTGTGATATACCTCCTATTGAACAAAAAAATCAAGTATAATTTTTTCTTTCTTAAAATTGAAACATATTACTAATTACATAATACAGATTACTGCTTACATAATCTAAGAATACAAATTCTCTATTTCTGTAATAAATACCAGTACATTATACTAACTAGGAAAAACTATTTTTTTTAAATACAGTTGTGTAACAATAGATAAAAAAATTTAATGGCTATGTTTATACCGGTATCAAAAATATGAACTAATTCAATCTATCTAGTAATTTAATATGAGAGGCTCATAAACCACTTCGCTCACCCGTGCAACAAGGTTCAAATTTTGATCTAGCTGAGTTATTAACTAGCTTTTTAATACACACTGGCGTCAGAAGCAAATTGAAAGTGGGGGGGCTAGACTCATCCTCTGAAATATTGAGAAAAAAGTAATTCCCAAAATCATGGAAATCCTAATCCGACGCCTATGATACATGTATAATGAAAGTCACTGTCGTCCAAACAACTGCATTTATTTTGTATATTAATACATGTATAACCCCTTTCTAGTATCAAGGAAACTATTGTATAGACAAATTGAAGCTTCACCATGTTACCTGGCTTACTTACCATTATTTTATATGAAGCTTTACCAAGCCCATATTGAATTTCCAGATAATAATTTTGATGATTCTGTGTTGTCCCATGTTTTTCACCCCTTTTCACCACTGACTGTATAGCCAAACAATTTCACGCAGACATATTTTGATCGGAAAAGCTATGATTTTAAGAGTTCTCCTCAGGTGACAAATATGCAATGCCATGTAAAAGATCAAATTTAGCCAATTTCCTAACTTTATTCATGTTTTATAAAGCATTCAATAACTTACATCACAAGTGAGCTAAGACACTCCAATGTTACATATAGTAAGAAGATGTACTCTGGTAAATAAACATCAGCTTTTCATTGGCAAACAATTATCAAAATGGAAAAGTCTACTTTTCTTTCGCTCAATAAATGCATGACGCACACATCAGACTAGCATGGAAGCAAAATTACATGTACACCTGTACATTTACAGCTACTGTAGATTCCTTATTGTACTTGAGTACTTATTTCGGCGTTTCCATCGTTTTGCATAAAATCGCAAGATTATAAAATGCGAAAGTCGAGTTTCTTGTATGCTTGACACGATGAGTAGTCTCCATTGACATTGCTATGCAACTGGTAAATAGTTATCATTTTGGCGCTCGCTTCAGAGCCAGAGATGGATTTTATTTTCCCTGTGATTAAGGTTAGGTATAAGAGTTTTATGATGAAATAAATATTTAGCATTTTTGACTTTTTTGTCAGCCTTTTTTGACTTTAGGTTAATTTTATGACGACGTATAAATTGGCGCCATATTTATGGGGACCGGCATACTAGATAATTGTTTCATTTAGTTTACATCTCTCCAAAAAATAAAAGAAAGATTTTAGAATTCGCGAGATGTGGTTATTGCGATTTTTTGACATGAATTTGCAAATACTGTAGATTCCTATTTAAACGTGAGGAATTAATTTCCACATAAAATCGCGAGAGGCAACCCTCGCAGATTTTAAAATCTCGCTTTTATTTTTCAGACATTTTTGAACTATAGTAAATTGTTGCAGAACATTGGTGATCGCGATTATATATTCTCACGATTTGATACAGAACAGTGGAATCGCGGAATTAAGTACTCGCGTAAAATAAGGAATTTACAGTATACATAAAACTGTCATTTAATTTAAAGTAATAAGGGACTACAGTTAATGTAATCTTTTGAAGTTTTTATACCATAAAGTACATTATGAATAAGTAAGTTGTAACAACCCCCTCCCCTCCAAAATAAAAAAAAAAATTAAAAATTTGTATTGATATGGTACTATCATAAAATATTTTGTAACATAATGCCCAGTGTTTTGATTTTGATATACAGTAAAACATGGTTATAGCGAACATGGTTATAATGAAATACACTTACAAGACTAGTGAAGTGATTTTCATTCCATATGACTTTAATACATGTTGAAAACTTGGCGGATATATTGAATTACATTTATAAAGAGGCAAAATTGCCTGTCCCTGGCACTTCGTTATAAGGTGTTTTACTGTATAATTATTTACTAATATGCTTTCGTATAATGTGATAATTGTATATTAATTTATTGCACATTCACTGCAAAATAAATTGTTTTTTTCACAACTTGACAAAAAAAATTTCATACATTGACAATTGAAAGTATTAAAACTTTTTTTTAATAATGCATAGATATTCATATATATATATTTATATAGCACTTTTTCTTGTCCTCTTGCACTTTTAGATTCTTGTGCTAGAGTATTTAATTTTCTTATAATAAAGAAAAAAATACTCTTTTATCACAAAATTGAAAAAAAAAATCAAACACCAAACCAAAGGAATAACATATGCAATCATACAAGAAATGAAACATTCCCTGAAAAGTAAATGTAAGGACTTTCAGTTCAATGGCACTGCTCACTGGGTGGAAAAGTCAAAGTAATCAATCACTTTAGAGGTCGGGGTCGTCTCCTTGGTGTTATTTGACCTCTGAACCCGTTCTATCGGTTTGTCCTTCAGCACCTCGCAGCTATGTTTTGCAGCTAAAGCAGATTCTCTGAATATGAAAAATAATGAAAGATGACATTTGAAAAAACATGTAATTTCAAATGCAAATAATTTTCGTTCAAGGA
Source organism: Magallana gigas (assembly GCF_902806645.1). NCBI lineage: Eukaryota > Metazoa > Mollusca > Bivalvia > Ostreida > Ostreidae > Magallana > Magallana gigas. The sequence continues at coordinate 9,141,731 of NC_047567.1, read as the reverse complement.
ATTTCCAAACAATGGCCATGTTTAGCACAAGCACCTGGTGTCAAAAACATTTATTTTCATGCTAACTAAAGATAATTTCCTGTACTACTATAATAATAATTATAATAAATTTTGAAAACAAAATATCTGTAAGGCTTACAGTGTAAGCCAATGCTCACCCCCAGCAGCCCTCTAATGTGAATATATAAACTAAACAAAGTCAACATTTAACAGGAAGTTGACATCGAATTTGCTGAAAAATGATTCCTACCATATGGCATGTCAAAACAAAGAGTATATTAAAATTTTAACTATCTGCAATGAATAATTGCTGAGATATCTTTTGATGGAAATTTGTTAAATATTTAAGGCAAAAAAAATGTTATTTAACAGAAAGTTGATGTCTGGTACAAAAATAACATTTGTGATTAAAAGTGGCTAAGAAAAATGTGACAGAAATTTGTTACGGACAAACAGACACACAAGGATAAAACTGTACATTTGTTTTGCAAAGATCAATTGAGAGAGAAGTGTTCTGCATTGACCAACAAATGGTTTTCTGAAAGACACTGCTTGATTTAGTTTTTTTTTATACGTAAAAACCCTTTACCTGATTGTTGTCTCATTGTATCTGTGGGGGATAGGGACCGGGGCCTTGGGGTGAAGTTCTCTCTGGATGTACGAGGTCAAGGTCACATTGGGTAGCCAGCATTTATCCCTGAAAAATGTTGCTCACAATAACAAATACATCATGCAACATATCATACAGTGAATATCCTTTTTTTTTTTTTACGCATTTTGCAAATTTTGTAAAAACTAAGTATGGTACCGTTAAATCTGTCCATTAAAAATCTGAATTTGTCATTTTTAATTTTTGATTTCATAAGTAAGGTATATCATCACAAAAATAAGCAAATATACCATAACTTTACAATGATAAAATTTTCATGATGATTATAATTATTGTCAATTATGATTTGATGCAGTAAAACAATCTCTTTTAGTTGTAAACTGTAACAAAATTGCTACACAAGCAAAAGTGGCTCACATAAATCTCATTTGAAATTTGCACGAATTTCATGCGAATTCTTTGCATGAGAAAGAGACGAAAAATTACATGCATGAATTTTATGTAAAAACCTTAATGTGATTTTGACAAAATTTTTGCACCATTTTCAAACAAAAAGTAACATGCATAAAAATCATGTGAGGCCCTTTTCCCTGTATACAATAAAAACGCTGCGTACTTGTGAGCTGTGGCCACCACGTTTTTGCTGGGTTCATAATCGTAACTCTGAGTCTCACATCCGTAACACTCGCCCAGCTCGTGGATCAGTCGTCGCTGGTCACGGTTCATGCACGGAAAAGAATGGGATCGATACGCCTGCTTAGCCTGCAAATAGAATGGGAAATGAATTCATAACATTTTATGTTTAAGACTTTTCATAACCTAAGCAGCAGTTAACCCAATTCAATAAATTTGTTAATCTGTTTCACAATGCTCTCGTGGTATACTGTATGTTCAAAATTTCTCAACATATTCTATGTACAATTCCCATACATATATGTACCTTTTTGGCATTCTGCACCAAATCATTGAAGTTCTTCTCAACACCTCCAACAAAATGAAGATTTTTTCTGTCAATGTAAAAGAAAACAATATATATCATCTCTTGCCAATGAAAAATCTGTAGTACACATTGTAAAAGCAAAAATTTCAAAATTTCGATTATGATTTTTATTCTTTTGGCAACACAAAATTGTTTCATGAGAATCAAATTTCATAATTTCAAACACAGTCACACTTACAACACACATAATCAAATGTATTATACATAGTACATTTATCTTGTTGGGGTATTAGTTCCTATATTTATGTAAATCAGCAAACCATAAACAAAATTTTATCCCCTACAATATTTCTGTTCTCACAATGTGTAATATGCACCCCTTTCTCACGAAGAATTAGTTTAGAAAAGAAGTGCGATAATATTCAGCAAAATATGGTAATCTTGAAACTTACTTGGCAAAATCCTTGAGAAAATCTGAGAACGAGGGTGTACCCAGCTTGTTCCCGAGGTCAGGGTTCTTGATCTCAAGGGCCAGGGCTAACCGCCGATTCCTCTCAATGAGAGCACACTCTGCGTCACACTCCAGAACACTGTAACCATAGCGATATGTAAATTAATCTTCCTGCACAAAGTTGTGTTTACACTATTTACAAATAATAACAAACCACTTCTGAGATGCAAGTTCATGTACCTAATCATTTACAAAATTAATTCAAAACTGATGTAAGCATTCAATATATATCTGCATTTTTTCTTTAAATAGGCTGGGTGGTCACCAATTACCCATCAGATTCTAGCTAAAAATCAGAGAGATGATTTCTATAGAAATAAATTATTAAATATTTTAGCTTTAAAGTTTAGTTTTAATTTTTACAGAGCTCTTCTTCTCAAGGAGATTCATACAGTCTAAAAATTAATGGTCAAGACCATCCAGCTCTTCATAATCAGAAATATTTTAAATGAAACAATGAGTGCTCACTTGTTTGGCTTTTTGGCCTTCTTGCTGGAGGTCAGATGTGATATATCCACACTCTGTCCAGCCCCCAGGGACGTGGCTATTGACTGCATGGTCTTACTGTGGGTCAAAGAGCAAAGGTCTTTACTGAGAGTCAAAGAGCAAAGGTCTTTACTGAGGGTCAAAGAGCAAAGGTCTTTACTGAGGGTCAAAGAGCAAATTAAGGTCTTATAAAAGTATAAACTAAGTAATACTGTAACAGTATTGTAACTCTTACATGTACATGTATCTTCAACAGACCTTCATTTCACATGTTTATTGACATGTATTTTGAGAGATTTTAAGATCAAGAGAGATTTTTCACTTGACATGCTTATCAGCACTTTCTTTAATTCACCTTTTTGTTTCAATCAATCTATACTAAAGTCTTGTAATGAAATAGACTAAACCCATTCCCTTTTATAATGCAACACTTTTATGGAAAATACTAAATAAGTATGTACATGAAGTTTTTAAAGATTAAAATTTAGTGTGCTTGACCTTTTGAACCCTGACTGACCTTTTGAACTCTTTGTTGTCCAATGATTGACAGGTTACCATGGATTCTCTGTTTCCACAGCTACATTTTATCTTCACCTGAAAAAATAGCAACTCATAACTTAAATAACCTTTAGTTGGTACAAAAAGATATTTTTAGTCCTGCATACACTGTAGGTTGTAAAACATGGTTGATATCAACAACATAATCACTTATTATTCTCTGCCAATATATTTTATGATTTATTTTATTATTATCATCATGGTTGTCGAAAGTTTTATGAAGTAATGTGACCAAAAAGAGAGAGAGAGAGGTGACCTCATAGAAGCATCATGATAAGAATGAGAGAGAGAGACAGTGAGAATGAGAGAGATGGATGGACAGATGCAGAGATAATTATATAAAGAAGGTATTTAGAGAAAAAACATACAGAGAGAGAGAAAGGAGCTCTGATCTCTGAGAAGTTATACAACAATAGAAAGATAACTGACCTCTGCTTTGCAAGAGATGGACGGACACGGATCGTTGGCATGACAACGGGTCATACACAGGTGACTGCAGTTCGCCCTCTTCTTGTGGCACGGCTGTCGACACGTCTCCCCTTCGGCCTGACAGGGACCCTAGAGAGAAACAGAAACAGTTATTGTTGTGATTGGTTCTTGTTGCTTGTTCTGTTGTCACATTGAGGAGGATGAGGAGACTTACGCTATGGCAGACTTTGGTACATTTGTGTTGTACACAAGGTAACTCGTTATTACAGGGTAAACCACATGATATGTTGTCTCGGTGACAAGCGATGTTTTTCCTTTTCTGTAACAAGATAGAACATGGAATATTGCATAATTTGAAACTGAAGGATACATAAATGATAGAGATCCAAAGAAGTTAAAGTGGCGGAGAGAGAGAGAGAGAGAGAGAATCACATACCTCATGTTTTCCCATACACCATTTCTCAGTCAGAGCTGTGCAAGGGGGACAATTCTCATCACTGTGACATCGATGTTGCACTAAAATTATAGTTATTTAATAAACATCATAATTCTACATCATAATTCATCCAAAAACAACCCATGAACCATTGCCTTTTCATTTAGATCATGTATTGTTTTATCCCAAAAATAATTTTTATATTTCAGTCCTCTTGTTTTGACTTATGAATCTAAAGCATATAAATTTTGTTTTCATTTTATCCAATTCTCTTTAATCTCAACAAATCAACCATAAGATTCAGATAGGATTTTAAAAATGTAAAATAAATGTTGTCTACACTTGTACAACTTGCATAACAAGCGATATCGGCAGATATACTTCTGAGATATCTAGAAACAAGAATCAGGAATAAGAACAGGTTGGTATTGACTTCGCTTACCATCGTGATCACAGGCGTGAACACGGTTACACAGCTGGTGACACTCGGGCGGCCTCGCCCCACAGGGAATGGGCGGGTACATGATCTCAGCCCCGCAGTGACAAGGCAGCTCGTCAAAACCTAGAGCATAGAATTATATGAATAACAACTAGAAAAACCTACAGCATAAAATTATATGTATATCAACTAGCAAAACCTAGAGCATAGAATTATATGTATAACTTACAACTAGAAAAACCTACAGCATAAAATTATATGTATATCAACTAGCAAAACCTACAGCATAGAATTATATGTACAACAACTAGCAAAACCTACAGCATAAAATTATATGTATCAAAACCTACAGCATAGAATTATATGTACAACAACTAGCAAAACCTAGAGCATAGAATTATATGTACAACAACTAGCAAAACCTACAGCATAGAATTATATGTACAACAACTAGCAAAACCTAGAGCATAGAATTATATGTACAACAACTAGCAAAACCTACAGCATAGAATTATATGTACAACAACTAGCAAAACCTAGAGCATAGAATTATATGTACAACAACTAGCAAAACCTACAGCATAGAATTATATGTACAACAACTAGCAAAACCTACAGCATAGAATTATATGTACAACAACTAGCAAAACCTACAGCATAGAATTATATGTATAACAACTAGCAAAACCTACAGCGTATAGAAGTACATAAACAATGCCATTCATCATTAATAGTCTTGAGGTTAATCATTTAAAATCCTTCTTTTCCAATATTCTTAACGTTTTAAAATCGCAGACATTTGGATTGACTTACTAGCCATTAGACATGGTGGACAGTTGCCGCGGTGACAAGGCTCCTCACACCTGTGTAGACCACACGGAAGTTTCTTCCCACAAATCAAATTACAGGCATGGTCTTCTGACTGAAAAAAAACCGGTCAAAGCTGATGACAATAGGAAACATAGCTGCATACTGATCACATACATACTGCAGTGGTTTATGGTACATACCTCACAGCAGTGGTTTATGATGCATACTACACAGAAGTGATTTATGCTGCATACCACACAGCAGTGGTTTATGCTACACACAACACAGCAGTGGTCTATGCTCAACACCACACAGCAGTGGTTTATGCTACATACCATGCATCAGTGGTTTATGCTGCAGACCACATAATAAAGTAGTGGTTTATGCTGCAGACCACACAGCAGTGGTTTATGCTACATACCACACAGCAGTGGTTTAGACAACATACCACACAGCAGTGGTTTATGTAACATACCACACAGCAGTGGTTTATGCTACACACAACACAGCAGTGGTCTATACTCAACACCACACAGCAGTGGTTTATGCTACATACCATGCAGCAGTGGTTTATGCTGCAGACCACAAAGTAGTGGTTTATGCTGCAGACCACACAGCAGTGGTTTATGCTACATACCACACAGCAGTGGTTTAGACTACATACCACACAGCAGTGGTATATGCTACATTCCTCATAGCAGTGGTTCATGCTACATAACAGTGGTTAATGCTACACTCCACGAAGCAGTGGTTTATGCTACATACCACACAGCAGTGTTTTAAACTACACACCACACAGCAGGAGTCTTCCCTAAATACCACACAACAGTGGTATATGCAACATACCACACAGCAGTGGTTTATGTAACATACGACACAGCAGTGGTTTATGCAACATACCACACAGCAGTGGTTTATGTAACATACGACACAGCAGTGGTTTATGCAACATAACACACAGCAGTGGATAATGCTACACAGCACAAAGTTGCAGTGGTTTATGCTATTTACTACAGAGCAGTGATTTATGCTACAGGTACACACCACAGAGTAGTGGTCAATGCTACATACCACACAGCAGTGCTGCCCACACTTGTGTCTCTGACAGGATCTCAGTTTGTTACACTTTCTCTCACACAGGAACACCCGGTCTGAAAACAAACCACACTCACAGTGTAAGTACATCTGATTCCTCATATATAGCACAACTATCTGTTCAAATTTATGTCTTATTATAATATCTTTTTATTCAATTCTATTTACATTTTTATTTTGAATCATCTTAAGCTTCACTGGGGCTATTTGTTATTGTTCTCTGGTATTATGTATACAGCAAAACTATGTGTTAAAATTATAAGTCCTATAAATTAAATATCTTTATTAAATTCTATTTTTCCACTTTAATATGCTATTGATCTCTGGCATTACTCTACATACATCAAAAGTATCCCCTCTTGCAAGCATATTCTTAAATTCTTTTTAATAAAATAATTAGCTTTTTTCCATTTTAAGTTCGTAAATTCACCAGTACCTTTCAACTTCATGACCTCGGTACAAGGGAACTCTTTCTTGAACTTTGTGCAGCGACAGGTCAGCTCTGTTGTTAAGTCACATGATCCACAGGGCCCCTCGTGACATTTACGCTCACAAATGTGCGGCTTCTCTGCAAGTGCAGACCACACACATTCAATACATACGATAGAACAAGTGTAAACACAATATATAATGGATAAGCATACACAATGTGGTGTCAAAAGTCTTGATAAATTTAGCAAATTACGGGTATATTAACATAATTGATAGTGTAAGAGATGATTTTCTTTACCTTACATACAGACACACATTTTTACCAGATATCTCTTTAACTGAATGAGGATAAACACAAAGAAACCCAGCTAAAATAGTACCAGACTGTTGTTTTAATTGCTTAAACTAATAAATTGCTAACTGTTTAAATGTATATGATCAGTAGTCTTAATTCAAGAGTATATATATCATGTATATACAAATTTATATACCGGTATGCATTTAATGAAATATGATTACATTGTCATGTAATTTCTATCTACATGTCAATCTGGCTATTCAAAAGCTATGAAATGTAAACAGCAATTGAAAATAACTGTAAAATTTAACAAAAAGTAAGAGTAGAAAATCTTGACACGAGCAAACCTAGCTGCAAAAACAATCTTATATTCTGTATAAATTCAATTTGAAATCAAAGTACTGAAAGTACTGAAAAGCGCAAACCTAGCTTGGGTCTAAAGGAAATTTACTTTGTGCAAGCTTAGTTAGAAATGAGACTTATCGACATAATGTTAATTAATATTGATTGAAAGTAACTAATGCCAGAAGGGTCGAAATGGCGTTTAAGTTGTACTCATCCAAAATTTATCCTTATTTAATTTAATTTGGTTAAGAAAATTTGGTCGAAATTACGTTTCTTTTAAATATACATGTATATTATGATTTATCATATACACTTAAAGTTAATTTAAATCAAAGCTGAACACGACTTGTAAATGGGCGCCTGCCTGAATCATGTTATATAAAAGCCTTTGATTTTGTTGCACTTTATTTCACATCTGTACCTTGTGTGCGACGTGTTAAATACGTTTGTTTGACAAATGTCTGCACTTGTATTGTCGTTATACGCATGCATTTTCTTTATAAAGGTATTGCATTGACCATTATAATTGATGTTGTGAATCTTCTTCTGCATATGTACTGCATTTATCTGGTAAGTTGTTGCGTCTAAGTAACAAATGTAAGCGACGTAAAATATACGTCCACACAGATGAGATCTACTATGCAAACTTAAAGTGTTTAGTTCCTTATATATGTGCTGTGAGGAAAGCGGCGAACACCAAGAACTATATGTGGCTATTTACAAGTCGTTTTGATTTTTCTACATTCCAGCTTCTGTTTATGCACTCACAAGATTAGCTTTTTTAAAAGCTAAGAAACTCAGACCCTGGAATATATATACATTTTAGGTGACAAGAGAATACACACTCTACTACATGTATAAAAATACAAGATATAAATATTTTGAATTATAATATGCAGATGTACATATATTTTTATAACTGTATGTGAGGAGGCAAGTGTGTAGCAGTGTACATGTATACAATGCAGTTTGACCTAAAACTGACCAGTTTCATAACTTCTTCGAATTTCACTAACACGGACTGTCTAGTTTAATTCCTTCCCAGAATTCCAATTTACGGAAGCGCATTTGAAGTTTCACTATAACTTAATAAATCGACCCGAAGGCTGACTATAATCACTGCGTAGCTGCTCCTGCAGTGATGTACGTAAGCCCTGCACATTAGATTCACAATAGCCCTTGCAGTCATGCGTAAACCCATGAAACTGGTTCCCCAATCAGTTAAAATGATGTATATTTCTGCTCATAGGGGGCAGTTATTCGATGCACCAGAAGTAGAAGTCTAACACCAATAAAGCGCTGAGCTATGCTTAGCGCTTTAAAAATGATATATCACAGTTTACAATAATATGAACATATACATACTTGGAGGCCCACACTTCAGAGGCTTGCGACATTTTCCCCCACATGTGGGTATGGGTTCAAGACAGGACTGCCTGGGGGTGGGGCTGAGGTCGGCCAGGTCCCTTGCCCCACAGGGGCAGGTGGTGATGGCCTCTGGGAGGAGTGTACAGGACTGGCAAGACCCGGGGTGACAGGTGTCTTCACACTTGTGGTTACCACAACCCAGTGTCCTGTTATATATGTATAAATACACATGTAGAGCCATCTTGGACATGTAGAAATATCAAACATTTTCTGGCTTCCTCATATACTGTAAGTTCCTTATTTAGTACTTGATTCCGCAACTTCAATCACGAAAATATAAAATTACAATCACCAATTTTTTTGTTATAATTTCATATGGCTCAAACCTGTCTGATAAATAAAATTTTATGCAAGATTTTAAAATCTGTTTAAAACAGGGGTAATAAAAACATGTCATAAGCTTGAAACACATGAACAATTAGCTCACTTGTCACACTTGATGCCACAGCTGTAGGACTCAGTGAAGGACTCGCTGCTGCCACATGTTACCTCCCTTGATTCATGACTGCCATAGCACTCTGTAAAATCAATAATCCATGCATGAATCTGTATGATTAAGACTGCAAAAAATCACACATTTCAAAGATAAGTAAATCTTTAAGTTTACTGACATTCACTTTCTGTCCTTTATAAAATTTATACTCCATCAGATTCCTTTTGTATTAATTTTGATTATTTTCCAACAGATCCCAATTTAAAAATCAATCAACTGGATAATCCAATTTAATATAAACATTTTTCATGTTAAACATGGCAGATCGTCCATTATTTTGAAATTGTTTTCTACGACCTTTCAAAATGAAAGGTTATGACCTTTTACCTTGTTTGATGACCTCTGTACAGGGGTCACAGGGGCCTTCGTGACAGATCTTCTTACAGAAGTGCTTGCCACAGTTCAGCTGTTTCTCACACACGCTGGAACACTTGAAGATTTCTACACTGCTGCACTTCATGGACTGACTGAAATCACAAACAAGAAATTACACAAACTGCAAACAATTTCTTATATTTTGCATGTTCAATATTTCGCGGAAATTCATTTTTCAAAAGGTTAGCGTGGATTTGAGTTGCACTTTCAATAATGTAACTATTTATCATTATATGTACAGTATATGTTTGACAGTTGGTAAATTAGACGTACTTGATTAAACAGAAGCTTAATTCCACCAAAAAAACATTAGAATTAGAATACACAGCCGAATATGATACGTTTACAGTATTCAATTCACTAAAAATTTCCTAAAAGTCATTTACATTCAAGGGGTATTTTATAAAGGAAATTCCTATATTCAAACCACTATCTACTCCTGGATTATCATTGGCTGTCCCAAAATAAAATTGATCAAGGTCAGCTAACAAGATGAACAAATTTGAGTTGTGATGTTGACATACAGGAAAATACATATAGTGAAAATTTAGATTGTCTAAGTTTACTGACCCAGGGGACCTGTTCTACCACAGAACAACATCAAAACCTGGGTCACATAGATGTTTACCACAGATAGACATCAAAACCTGGGTCACATAGATATTTACCTCTGTTTGCCACACAGACACTGGCGGGTGACCACAGCATTGCAGGGTGGGCAGGGACCCGGATGACAAAGACTGAAATGGAGAAAACGAACATAAAACTCATTTTTAAAGTAATATGATATTTAAAGTAATGGATCACACAAATGTTCATTCTGCAACAGGATCTTGCGCTGATAAAAAACAACATAGCTTTGTTTGGTCAATGCATTATAAAGCCTAATGTAATCATTCCAGAATTTAAAGGTAATTAATCTATATAATTATAGTTTCAATTACAGAGACATGGTTAAATTCTTGCTCATTTAAAAGATGTTTTTCAATAAAAACCATGTTGCAGGATAAATGACACCCTTCTGAAAAACACAATGTACATGTATGTGTATAGATGATATTTGTCTAAGGAGTCTCAGTCTTAAACAGGAAGAGATTGACATGTATGTTTCTTTCCCTTGCCCAAATTTAGGTTAAATTTCAAAATATGGACCATCAGGCATCTATTGCATTCACAAATGTACATTTATCTATGCACACAAATGAATTTGAACTTACATGTTGCAGTGATGTTTACATCTTGCTGAACGATTTTTCTTGCACACTTCTCCACAGCTGTGAGGCGTTTCCATCCGGTTCCATTCAGGGTCCCGGCATTTTCCTGTCAATTACAAAAAATATAATAAAACCCCTCCATCGAAACTGTGGTACTGAGATTCTTAAGGTCAAAGGGACATAGTTTGGTGAGATAATGGCAATTGTTTCATTTGCATGTCTCTTTATTATCTAATTAATATAGTACCCACTTAATTGTCTTTATTAATTTACCCTGCAAAATAGCAGTCCTGCAGTCATCAATGTACAAAGATTTATACGACAAAGACATTCATCCTTTACATGATCACTTTCAACAACAGATAAGAGCAATAAATTTCACAGGAAATTATATTAAATACATGTACATTTTAAGTACAGGAAATCTTAACTAGATATTCAAGACATTGTTTACTCAGTCTGTAAACAATAAGAGATGGTGTTAAATTTGCATTTTTTGAAAACAACACATAAAAATACTAATTTATGGTGTACATATTCTCAAGATGAAAGACTGACCACAAAAACAGCGGTACTGATTGGGAATCTTGTCGGACGTGTTTTGACAAGCGGGGCATCTCCATCCCTGGTCCAGGCCTATAGAATCAGATACAAAACATGACATACTCAAAGAAAACAAATTCTACGCATTCTGTAATTCTATCTCAAAACTCTTTTGTTATATAGCATATATATAATAATGAGGGAGTGGTATTTATTTAAATAAATGAATCAGTGTATCTGATCAAAAAGAGCTTTGTACATTTTGTAACACCATGTACACTGAGAAACATATTTAACAGGTAAAAAAATTGTACGCATTAAACCTATGGTTACTTTGAGATTTCTCACACATTTAACTCTATTCCTCCTGAAGCATTATACCCTTTACCTTCTAAAGCCATAATTAATTTGACGCATCGGTTAATTCCCTAATGACAATTTATGACAGGTCTATATTAAGAGGGAATGAAACTGACTTAGTGATTATTGTAGCCATATTTTACTATATACCCACCTTCAATGCGAGCTGTGGGCGACTTGGCCCACGTCTTGATACAGCGGAGATGGAAGATGTGATAACATCCGTTACAGCTCCACACTGCGTTCTGTCCGCGAATCGTGTCACAGCACACCATACACTCATAAGTACCGGCTGTCAGCTGTTCTATCAGTAGAGCTGTCAAAACACACTTCAGGGTCAGCCATATAACTTTAACTAACTCACAATACTTTCAAGTTTCATATTTATTAAACATTTCATTAAAATTATTTTGAAATTAAAACTCTAAAGTTGTACAATATGTTTTCCTCAGATTACAAAATTTTCATTAACATCAATCTGCATGGGTGATCTTCAAAGTTCCATTCATTGAAAGGAGTAAATTCTGAATAACATTGATATCATTCAAAAATTTAATATACAAAAATTTTGGTTATTTAGCTGCATCACAGGGGCCAAGACTTTGACCATGAGCTTTTATTATCAATACTTATGGGTACTAGTTTATGATCAATGATTAATGAAAGCAGCATGTACCAATATGATTCACCAATAACTGCTTGTATAAACAGTCTGAGAACACTGGGGCCTTACCTCTCTGGCTCTCGTCCACTTTCCCTGACGCTGTTCTGAGCAGCACCTGTTTCTTCCTGCCGTGTCCTTTCTGGTTCTGCTGTTGGTGCTGATATAGCAAGTTCTGCTTCCTCATTGGTTTGTAATGAATAGACTTATCCTTATCTTGTCTCCTCGGCATCTCCACGTCGCTAGCGTTACTTCTAGTCTCGCCCGAAAAACAGATGTCGTCGCTCATCTCGCTCATGGTATCAGACATCGTTCTCCGATCCCATTCCACTACCGCTTGACAGATCTGATTCGTGAAAGATTCTGCACTCTCGCCATTAGAGTTTTTATGTTCCCTCTCTTTTGTTCTGGGGACAAATTCCTTCCTACTTCCATGAGCAGTGTTTTGTGTAATTCCTTCGTCATGATAGTCACGCCCTTTTCTACTTTCACTTTTGCCTGCATTGTGATCCCTAGGACTATTTCTCTGACCTTGTCTGCTATCCTTTTTATTGGGATTATTTGGTTTCCTGTCAGCACGGTCTCGGCCATACTGATACTCCTCTCTGTTACGTGTATTTTCTTTTTGTTGATCAGAGCCATCATACTTGCTCCCTTTCTTATTTTGACCCTTTCTTTGATCCTCTGTGTGATGCTGATTGTGTTTAGACCCCTGGTGGCCACTTTTAGGTCTCTCATTGTGCCCTTTAGTGCCTCGTTCGCCTCTCCAATGATCAATTTCTGTCACATCTGGCTTATTGGTCGATTTTTTACTAAATGATGCAAAGTTCTTTTCAAAGAAGTCTTGATCAGAACTATAGGCTTTACTTTTTCTCTCTACCACCCCACTGTCTGTATCTTGGCTATTACTAGATATCTCTCTTGCTTTCTCCGCCTTGTGAGTTGGGTGCGAGTTCTGATCAAATTTTTCAACATTTAAATTACCATCACTTTCATAACTCTTTCTCGATCTTTGAACATCTTTTAATTTTTTGTGAAATATTTCGCTTGTACCATCACTTGTCTTGTCTTTTCCTTTTTCAAACTTACTTGATTTCCCTTCTTTATAATAATTTTCCCTATGTTTTTCACCAAAGTCCCCATCTCTTATGTGTCTGTGATCTTTATCCTGAACTGGCGATCCATACCTTTCAGTCCTCTGACCCTTTTCACTTCTTTGACCCTGTCCTTGTTTATAGCCATGACCTTGGCCTCTACCATATCCACGACCTTGACCTTTTTCATACCTTTGACTTCTCTCATATCCTGCATCTCTTTGATGTCCATGATCAAATTGCCTATCATAATTTTTTTCTTGATCTCTGTCATATCCATGCTTATGACCCCCTCTATGTCCTTGACCTCTTCTATAACCTTGACCTCTGCCGGACTGTGTGTGATACTCTTTAGAACTACCTTGCTGGGAGTATGGCCTATTTTGTTTACCTTCATCATTTTCATGATAAGAATTTCCTCCGGTTGACTGTGGTCTAAGTTCAGAATTCACAAACTCCCCACCCTGGACATAATTTTGAGGAGGAAAACTGTTCATATTAGGAACATAAAATTGACCAGGAGGGGGTGTCTGGAAAAAAGGAGGAGGAGGCATGTGCATTGCAGGAGGGTAATATGGTCCATTTTGTGGATCATATTCTTCATAGCTTTGATAGGGATCTGTTTGATAGTAGTAGGACATTTTTGACCTGTGTCTTCAGTGAATCTGAAAGAACAGAAATACACCATATGTAATACGAAATAAAATCCCTTAGATTCCCTTTAAAAGCAGAGACATAACACCCCTGTTAAAAGTTACGCTAAATGAAAATAAAGCATTGAAATGTTGATTTTTACTTCAGTCATCGGATTAATGCCACATCAATATACAGTTGAAATGGAAAGTGAAAATAAAGGCTCGTCTAAAATATTCGAGGAAATTCGGTTAACATACCTCTCTTCTACTTGAATTTGTAGTCTGCTCAGTTCTGTGTATTTTAAATTGGCAAACAACTCATTATTTATCATTAAATAAACTACAGTGAATATCTTTTTAAGTGTTGTTGTTATCTGTTTTATCGCAACAAGTTGCGACGTTGGGCAATATTGAACTCGTCAAAATTTCATAATACACCCGTAACACCATGTCCGAAAAGCGCTTGAAATTGAGATCACTTGAACGCTTACCTTTGATGGCGACTGTTACCATACGTCTAATCCGTTCGTTTGAACATCGAAATTTGAAGCACGTTGTTTACCATGACGTTGACTTGACACAGAGTGTTGCAGACTTCAAAGACTTTGTCAGGAAAGGTAAGTTTACCCCCAAAATGTCCACTGAAAAATAACGATTTTGCACTGATTGCGATGTTTCAACCGGTTCCATGTGGTTTCTTTGGGGAAAACGAAACTATAAGTTCTTTTTAGTTCACCTGAACCAGTGTATTCCAGAATTTATTTATTTTGTCGAAATTTTCCTGACTTGGCATTATATAGTTGAAGGTTAATTAATAACCTAAAACAACTATTTTTATTGAATGAAGCGACGTATTGGTGGTACATTAACTTGATTAAGGCAACTGTAAGATCTGAAAATATTTATCATTTTTCTATAGTATCTAATTATTTAACAGATTTTTATTTATTTACTTTATTTCTTCAATTAATGTCTGATGTGGAAGCAGGCTAGTGATTAGGCCCATTGCTCATTGTCAGCAAGGCTGCATAGATACATTCCATAACGTTATAAATTATTTTGTTATACTTTCATGATAAATTCTGAAATCTGATTGGTTAAGCCGCAGTTGATAATCCGTTTTGTTATACTTTCATGTTAAATACTGAAATCTGATTGGTTAAGACGCAGTTAATAATATTTTCTATTACCCTCAGCGTTAGCAACGGGTAACATTAAAAAATGTTACATGCGCGAAAATTATGCGCGTACGGTTCGCTGTAGAATTCACGTTATTCCTATATAAAAGCATTAAAATTTTCTTAAAAAATAAGACATTCAGTATAACAAAATAAATAGTGCCTGTTTGGGAGGATAACAGTTGAAATTGACACCCCTCGAAAACCATTGTCAACCTCCGCTTCGCGTCGGTTGACAATGGTTTTCTCGGGGTGTCAATTTCAACTGTTACCCTCCCAAACAGGCACTATTTATATAATATTACCCTCAGCGTTAGCAACACACTTAGCAGCGGGTAACACAACGAAATGTTACATGCGCGTAAATTATGCGTGTAAGGTTCGCCGTAGAATCACATCATTTGACTCATTTCTATATAAAAGCAGTAAAAAATTCTCTAAAATTAAGACATTCAGTATAATAAAATAATTAGTGCCTGTTCCGCTTCGCGTCGGTTGACAATGGTTTTCTCGGGGTGTCAATTTCAACTGTTACCCTCCCAAATAGGCGCTATTTATATAGTAACAGCTATAGTTGCTGTCATCCTAGTAACATCAAGAGTCGATCTTGCATGATAATACTCCTTGTTTTGGTCATAGAATGAGCCATGGCCATACAATCTGATTAGAATTCGATGTTAGATCCGCTCGTCTACTCGCTACACAAACACCAAATGTTAGATCCGCTCGCTTACTCGCTACACAAACACCAAATGTTAGATCTGCTCGCCTGCTCGCTACACAAACACCAAATGTTAGATCTGCTCGCCTGCTCGCTACACAAACACCAAATGTTAGATCTGCTCGCCTGCTCGCTACACAAACACCAAATGTTAGATCTGCTCGCCTGCTCGCTACACAAACACCAAATGTTAGATCTGCTCGCCTGCTCGCTACACAAACACCAAATGTTAGATCTGCTCGCCTACTCGCTACACAAACACCAAATGTTAGATCTGCTCGCCTACTCGCTACACAAACACCAAATGTTAGATCTGCTCGCCTACTCGCTACACAAACACCAAATGTTAGATCTGCTCGCCTACTCGCTACACAAACACCAAATGTTAGATCTGCTCGCCTACTCGCTACACAAACACCAAATGTTAGATCTGCTCGCCTACTCGCTACACAAACACCAAATGTTAGATCTGCTCGCCTACTCGCTACACAAACACCAAACGTTAGATCTGCTCGCCTACTCGCTACACAAACACCAAACGTTAGATCCGCTCGCCTACTCGCTACACAAACACCAAAAGTTAGATCTGCTCGCCTACTCGCTACACAAACACCAAATGTTAGATCTGCTCGCCTACTCGCTACACAAACACTAAATGTTAGATCTGCTCGCCTACTCGCTACACAAACACCAAATGTTAGATCTGCTCGCCTACTCGCTACACAAACACCAAATGTTAGATCTGCTCGCCTACTAGCTACACAAACACCAAATGTTAGATCTGCTCGCTTACTCGCTTCACAAACACTGTTTGTGTAGCGATTAAGGGAGTGGATCTTACATCTAATTTTAATTAGATTGTATGGCCATGTGAGCATGCATGATGATTAATGTGATAATTTATAGCTGACTTACGTAATAACAAAAACTATGTCCCTTTGTGGGGTCAATTGGTGAAATTAAATTGAACTTTCTGGAGCAAATTAACGCATGAGCACGTTAAAGCTATACACGCTATAATTTACGTCAATTTTGAATGACAGTGAAAACGCATGTGTTTGTCTACCTATAAAAGTTATCCTTAATCTGTAAATTACAATGGTGAATTTTATCTCGTTACAAAGATATAGATTTTTGATTGTTTATTTTCCTGCAAGGAAAATATACCTTTTCATGAATATTGATGAAGGAAGAGCGAAACCGACCTCATTGCGCATGTCCGCGGAGAACTAGGTGGTCGTTATTGTTTGCCTAATTGAATATCCAACTTGATTTTTGATATGCTTAACAGTTGTTAATTTGAAATACATACATGTATAATGAGTAAAATACGTTTGTCATTCACGATACCCTTACATCTGCATTAACACTTATAGGATCTATAAATAGCACATAGGGGAAAAACACAGGTCTACGTCATTTTTTTGAAGGAAGTATTCATATTTACTCACAGGCTTGTATTTTTTTCTCTTGTTTGTACTCGTATATCGGACAAATTTTTGCTTTACTGAAATATCCTTTCCCTTTGTGAAACTATCACGATTATGAAGATGTTGACCCTTCACCAGTTTTGGTATGATAGACTAAATTTAGCTGTCGATATCACGTGATAGATTGATATTCACGAGGAGGCATTACTTTCCTGGCAGGAAAATAAATATTTTTTATTGTTTAATATTTGATATATTTGTTACGTGATCGAATTGAGCATTATAATTAACAGCATAAAGGTAACTTTTATTATAATTAGTAATCCAACACAGACATTTTCCCCGTTATTCAAAATTGACGCAAATTATAGCGTGTATAGCTTTAAATCTTGGTAATGATCCTACTCAGCTATATGTTAATAGTAATTAAGATGCCATCACCGAATCCTTGGACAGTCCTTCATAATTCATGCTGGGAAATTTAACTCCAACTTCGTGGTTGCTTGTAGCAGTTAAAACTGTAATATTTGTGAAGCACATATCACCTTGCACATTTAAAAATCTCGATTTTTTTGTTAGATGTAAACTAATGATTAAAATTTGGCATTTCGCGATTTTTATATTCTTGCGATGCAAAATGGTTAAATAGCAGAATTAAGTAGTTGGGTAAAATGAGAAATCAACAGTATATGATCTTTTTCAGCATTTTTTTTGTAGCTAATAAGCTCCCTGTAATAAAATCATGTACTAGTTTGACTGTTGTGTATTGATTTTGCGATATATACATTCATTTGCTACATGTATTGTTGTCTTGATCATGTTGATTTAATTTTCACATTTTTTTGTTGTTTTTTGTTGTTGTTGTTGTTTTTTTTTAAAGATATTTCAACAAGACCTGGATTACCCCCTCCATTTAAGACTTATTCATTTGGTGAGTTTAACATTTTGAAGGCCAAAAAATAAAAAGTTATTATTGGGAGTTGATTTTAATCAACTCTCCTATGCAGTTACTCTGACAAACCGAAAATGAAACAGTGTTTGGACCTAAGCACAAATCATCACCGCTGACAAGACTTAGTTCTTGAAAATAATAGAAAAATACGATGTAATGTATGCTGAAGCATTGTTTTTCAAGAAAACTTATCTATAAACACTTTGAAAATAGTCAGATTTTATATAATACTAACAATGTAGATATTTTTGTAGTATCATGTATTACTACGCCAGAGTTTAATATAGTCTCGTTCAACCAAACGCTGGCTGTCTCCGTAAATCTCCGACAGAGAGGCTCTCTTGCTTGTCGGAGATTAACGGAGACAGCTGAGCGTCTGGTTGAACAAGACTAGAGTTCGATATCAATAGTGTTTGGATCCATACAATTTTTAGAATTGTTTCGATTACTAATACATAGTTTGAAATCTATCTTTAACATGATTCATATGGGTTTCTCGAAATTCTTGTCGGAAAATTCATCTTATAAAAATGTGCGTAATTTAAATACAGACTAGAAACTGATTGCTACGCAAGATAAGTTGATTTTGAAATGAATGATAATCGATAAAATCAACTCCCGTCAGTACTTCAGTACTTTGATTTTTAAATTTAAGATGCTTGTATATTCCTTTAAGTTACAGTAACTGTTGTATTTTAACCACATTTATGAACATAATTAAAAAAGATTTATTAATACATGTTATATTTTCAGATACTCTGAAGATCTCCCATCAAGCTTATGGATACAAGGTCAATATCACCCCTGTTTTTAATTTGTTATTAAAAATTTTAGCAAAGAAATATCATTTCTTATTGAACATTTAGGAAACTCCTTTGATTTGCTCAATTTAGTCATTAAATTACATGTAAATCTATAAACCTAGGAACAAAGCTTATTTTGATATCTATCTGACATTTTATGTAAATTGAATAATATTATTTAAGGAGCAACATATGAAACCTCAGTATATACCGTATTTTTTTTCGGAAATTAGGTCGATACTTTTTTTCTCTGACACGTGGACCTTGC
Source organism: Magallana gigas (assembly GCF_902806645.1). Classification (NCBI taxonomy): domain Eukaryota; kingdom Metazoa; phylum Mollusca; class Bivalvia; order Ostreida; family Ostreidae; genus Magallana; species Magallana gigas. The sequence continues at coordinate 9,122,187 of NC_047567.1, read as the reverse complement.
CCTATTCATCGCTTCTCCCAATTTATGTTTGTTTTTTTTGGTTGGAAAATTTGATATGAAATTTTGCAAAAATTTATGCAACCCTCCAATAAAATCATGAGTGTTTACTATAATACAGCTTGAATTTCTGGGTAAAAATCGTATGGATTTTAATCAATATACTGTAGTAATTTATCATTTAAACAAAATTAAATGTAAATAGATTAATTTCTTCTTACAATTCTTACTTAGATCACTGACTGAATCATCTTTCGATCATTATTATATGCTGTCATGCATTTTAATCATGTGCTTACGATAAACAGGAAATCGATTTCGCGCGGTAAAAGTAAAATGAGAACCGTACAAAGGGTAATTACGGGGGAAAAATATCGTCGGGTAGAAATAAAAAAAAAACAATTTGTTTTCATAATAGAATACATGAACAAGTTTTTTTTCTGTATATTCAACATAAAACTTCCCATGAAATTTTAGCCAGGTGTCTCTGAAATCAGTCTGGGTATACTTTGTTTATACACAGTTGACTCTCGGCACGTGCTACTCATGCCCACAGGCTACAATAAGATCAGAGGTTGACTCGTGTGTATATACACAGTAAAAAGTCACACAGAGACACAGGGTGGCATGTGCTACCGTAGTCATGCCTCCAGGCTAGGTTACTATCCCCCGGTTAACACCAGTTTGTACACATGGCAGGGAAGTAATAAAAAACGATCTTTTTATAAATTAAAACCGGCCGTACTGAATTAATTGGTTTGAAAATTTTGATGCAATTTCATGAAAACGATGTTTTCAAGAAATACATTTTATTTCCCTTTTGTTTAAAACTGTGAAATAAGATTAAAGGCTACTATATGATAACGTTATTGGTTTAAAGCATTTATTCATTAGAACTAGCGGTAGTTTTCCGACCAATTCTTCGAAGTCGACCTATTTATACTTCTTTTTATTTTTTGGCTAAAAACGGCCTCCTTCGCCCAATAAACCGTATCGACCTAATTTTCGAAAAATACGGTACTAAAAATAAATGTGAAAATACATAATCAGTACTTTCAATACTTTGATTCTTATTCTCCTTCAATCTTTTACATGTAATGTAGAGTAACAATCCAGTGATGAACTTGGAGGATGATGAAAAGTTGATTCTAAACATGCTAAAAGAGGAGAGATCACTAAAACAAAATGGAGTAGGTAGGTGCTGCTACAGCTAGACTTTATGGTTCATCAATCTGACAGATTGTTTACTAAATATTGCAAACCTTGCTGAAAAACATTTGGTTTACCATTTACAAGTAATTATCATTTTCTCTGCTACAAAGCATGTTTGCTCCATTGAAATGAAGTTAGTGCTTTTGTCTTATTTTGTTGTCAGATAATGAGACGGAGATCTCCTTCTTCAAAATGGAGGATTATCTTGAGTACAAGAAGAATCCCCGCCATGCTTGGTGATCAGTTTATTCTTTACACTACCAAATAATATAAATGCAACAATATCTCTGACAGTACCAATACAAACTCATGCCATATAATCCATGGCCAACAGCAGGAATCTCTACTCAATCAAGTGCCATTGTGGTTTTACAAACAGCATACAACAGTGAACCACGATACTGGTAAATCTTTGCCTTTATGGTGGGATTGAACTGGATGCAGTGAGGAATTTGTTGATGTGAAAAGAAAAAATATAGTGAATAATGCTATACGTTGATATGATTCTTTTGTAATCAGTAGATGATACATGTATTAAAAATGTGGCGCAACGGATAATTGTTTTTTATTTATATTTAAATGAATTTTACAATGAGTTCGGCAATTATGGTTTCATTTTGAGATAATGGAATATATGTACACGGTATGTAGGAATTAAAATTTGATGAAGTGCAATCTGGTGCACTTGCAAATTTAGATATCTAAGATATGAAATATTGATTATTGCTGTTAGAAAATTTGTTATTGCAACTTACCGTAAATCATTCAATTACCATTCAAGTATAGAGGTCCCCCGTTTTAATACCGTAAAACCGGTAATTTTTACTGCTGTGTTTACGAATTTGTCATTAAAAAAGGGTGATTTGAATTTTTACGTGTAATTTTTTTTACGAATTGGACATGTCCGTAAAAATTAAAATCATCTGTGGTAAAAGGGGGAAAATTTCACCGTGACTTTGTTACAGTTAACACACATACAAATCAGAAAATCGTTTTTTGGTTAACGATTCCTTATATTTATGATTGTGTTTATACATTTACCTTTAGTTTATTTCATATGTGATATACACTTTACTTTTATTCCTATTTATCTAGATATCATCATGCATTGATGTACACCATGTGCTTGTCTCAGTTCGATTTACTCAAACTCGAAATACTCAAGACTGATTAGAAAGATCTGAACTGTTATCACCACGTGACCACGTCATGAACATTACTCTCATACGTAAAATGTAGAAAATTTATGTGCGGTGTTTATTTTATTCTGTGAAAATTTACGCGTTTAATTTTTCTAATTTATAAAACTCGTAAAATTTAGCAGCATGTGAAAAATACCTGTGATACGGTATTATTAGAGTCTTATCTTGAAATCATGCGGCAAAGTAATTAGGGCCCCACTCAGCAGGTGTCCTAAAGTGACCAGTCTGTCCTTTCATCCATCTGTTCGTCCAAAATCACTTGTCTAAAACTCTTGAGCATACTGTAAATTCCTTATTTTACGCGAGTACTTAATTCCGCGATTCAACATTTTTGCATCAAATCGCAAGAACATCAAATCGCAAATGCCTAATATTTATCATAGTTTCGTTTAGTTTAAATTTGTCCCAAAAACAAAAGCCAGAATTAAAAATTTGCGAGATGTACTTTTTGCGATTTTACAAAAATATTAATTCCTCGCGTTTAATTAGGAATCTGCAGTATTTTCTCTCCCCTTGGTCCACTTTGGCTCATACTTCATACACAGAGTGCCTTTGGGTAAAGGGTGTGCAGTGATCTTGATCATGAACCATTTGAGTTTGGAGGTCTAAGGTCATAACAAAATTAAGTGAAAAATCCTTGTCCAGATCATAAATGACATCTCCTAGTGCATGGAAGTTAACCTTTCAGATATTGAGGATACATGATATTGAAGGTGCGCATTACTGGTAAATAAAATCCATGAGTTGCACATGATATTTAAACTAGGTTCAAGATATACTGAGATGAAACTCAGGATATCAAATTTCAACATTATTATTTTTAAACGTAAAATGCTATATTCATTTAATATTTTATTTTTTTCTATCTGTACATGTAAGCCCTTAAAGACAAATGAAAACAATTAACATTGAAAATTTATTGCTCATAACATTTTCATATATTAACATTAAAAAATACAAAATTAATGCAGGACTGATATAATACTCCAGAGTATGTGACTGCATCTCTGAAATGAAAGCCCACGGAGTCTAAAGCACTTTTTAAATAAAAAGTTTTATATAATTTAATTGATCACTAATAACAACGATTAATCAAGTGAAATCGTCCACTTTGATGGTGAGGCTCGCCTCCGGTCGCCTCTTCTTCTTGTCGCTGAAATCAAAGTCTCCCGTTTTTCTGGTCTTCTTGTCATCCCTTCTGTAAATGATGAAAATAAGAGAAAAAATAAAAGCGAAGTCTTATGGTTTTAAAATCTTCTTTTAGCATCAGACTTACATACCCATGAGCAAATCTAGAGGAATTAATTATGTATAGTAAACCTAAAAATTTTTTTTTTTGATACATTGCCCCTTCACCCAATGGAAATCAGAGCACTTTAAGGAGGCTGGATGGTCAACAAAACTAACCATCAGACATAGCTTAAATTTTTAGTCAAGCAAAAAATTGAAAGATTTAGCTTTTAGATTTGAGAATTTTTACATGTATATCATTCTGTATAGAGAGCTCTTCATCTAAAGGAGATCTAAACAGTCTAAAAATGGCCACGACCATCCAGCCCTTTAATTTGTTATAGTTGTCGCAATACACAGGTTTTAGCATTTAGTAGCTTTGTTTTGTTCCATCCCCAGGAAAAATATCCATTGTTTTTCAAGAAGAATATAGAGGCCCCTCTTGTATGATCTGCCTATATACACACAATATTAATCACCACTTACTCTTTCTTTTTCTCCTCCACTATCCTCCTCAGCTCCTCCAGTCCTCGCTCATCCTCCTCTGTGTTAAAGTCCTCATGGCTGAGAGGGTCATACTGCAAATTCTGGGTAAAAAAGAAAAATTCATTTTATTTATGATAAAAATAATATTTCATTTTTTCATTTTCATCATAAGATTTAATAGGTTCATTACGATGTGTTGAAAGTTCTTACTTTACAGAAAGATTGCTAATGACCTGAGGGAGTGTCATAATTTTGACCCAAAGTCATTTGAGCAAGTTCAAGGTCATTGGAAAGCAAAAGTTCATTATTTGTGTCCAGTCTAAATCTTTCTAATGGAGACACATTGGACGTTCCTACATCACATTAAGCTTGCTTAAGACCTGAAGGTATGTCATGATTTTTACCCAGTCATTGGGCAAGTTCAAGGTCACAGTTAAAAAAATATGTGTACCTTAACTCCTAAGACATCCCCATCCTGGATATGATAAGGAGACTGTCTCAAGTTGGATTTCTGGGGAGTCTTCTTCTTTCCTCCTTTTCCAGAAGATTTCTATCAAGCAACAATTTGCAAAAAAACAATGTTACAGTACATGTACCAATTCTGTACCCTGTATAAGTTTACATAAATACGTTATTCCTTTTATCGTTTTCTGATCATGCCCTCTTTATGGTAAATATACATAAATATACCAAAAATAATGATAATTCTTAACTTTCTAAGATAGATGCATTTGAAAGCAAAATAATAGTAAAATCAATAGTTGATATACAATAAGCGTTATTTTCTACAGTGACAGACAAGATATTTTAAAAATGAGTACAATTGTATTGATTTCATGAAGTGTTTTACCCTCTGGTGTTCTTTTATAATCAGCCATTCATATTTCTTGGGAAAATGCTTCGCCACCAAAATATGCTCCACTGGAATAAGCAGTAAATCTGCGACTACTTGCTTCAGGCTGTTTGCTGTGGCTCCCTGGGATACGTTCCAAACCAGTTCCTGTCCTGGCGCGTAGGTCTTGGTCTCTGGAATCCTCTGACAAACTTCTAGAACAATGTGATTGGCTCTGTAATGATAATGCTTGACCATTCATTTAAGCTGAATACAACTCGTGCACATTTCACACCGCCAACAATACCAGTACCAGAATATTTTCTCTTATATTAGCATCCATTCACTTTCATTAAATTTCTTACGTTAGATTTTCCTCCTGAGGTAGGATTTGGACGGCTAGTTTTCTACAGGACTGCAAACGAAGTTTCCTAAAATTTAAAAGTAAAACTACAATGTACTGGTACATGTACTAGTATTGAGGACAAATAATTTATGTATCTACCCATAACTATCTGATTCAAATGAATTAACAATTTAAATAAATGCTAATGTATTTTTTTTAACCACTATCTGATTCGAATAACTATGATAATATTTTGTGAACATAGGAGAGATGGTAGTACTATTTACCATTATGTCTGTAAAGCAAGAACAATAATTTAAAACTTCTAATCCCTGTCAAGATTCAACTCTGCATTGCCAAATGAACTACTCTAACAAATCTAAATTACATGTATACCTCATTAACGCTGCACATGCTCTCTAAAATCATAGTAACTACGTGTAAGACTGAGTAAAAGTACCACCCTAAATAATTGTGGCAACATAGATTTGAAGCGTTAAACTAGGTCATGTCTTTGTTGTCCATTTGACCTAATGCAGCCATGGCATGAAAAAAGAAACTAATTGTGATTTTCTGGAGCCTGAAATAAAAGAAGTGTTGACTTTGAAGACAGAAAAACCTCAGATGGCCCGCTGCACATTTTGTCTGTCAGTGACCGCCAGAAGCAGACATCAGACAATCTGCACCACATGTGCAGTAAATTGCAAGCAATTCATCACAGGTTCTATATGTAGCCCTAACATGTTCATATGCAATCCCTGACCCCAGTTTAGACTACTGTGGTTTCATCAATATTCGTTGAATACCAATTTTCGTGGATTTCGTTGTTTAGATGATCCACGAAATTAAATGTTCATTGAAGTGCAATTTTTCTTAACATTTTGTATTGATAGGGTCATTGGCCACGAATTTACGTATCCTTGAAACTGTGATTTTCACTTTATCCACGAAAATTGATGCCCTTGAATATTAATGAAACCACGTATATAGCTGTGAATCTCTAAGGCACAAATGATTGGGATACCATCTTCAGATCACAGGAAATGTTTCTAAACGTGTTCAAAAGAAAAATGAACTGTAGTTTATAACTCTACATCAATGCTTAAAATAGTTCCCCCTTTTAAGATCACATGAAATTAAACTCTTTCTAGTAAGTATTTTAGAAGCCCCCTCAAAATAACAAGCAATATCTACAACTTTTAACATATTACATTGAGCTGTGTATTCTATTTAGGGATTTTGGTGTGATGCAGCTTCTGTTAAATCATGCACATTGCCAAATGTCAAACATGTACATGTATACAGATAAATAGGTACATTTAGAAATGCGTTATAAAATCAAATCCATGCTAACCTGTTGCAAAATCATTTTCTGCTAAATATTGTACATGTTTAAAATAATACATGTACGTTATCACTATTCCATAATGTTTAAGATGGCCCCAAAGACCACAGGCAATTTTTAAAGCCTTTGCGAGGCTCCATTAACATCGTACGCAATATCTACTGTTCAATACAACTGTATACCTCAATGTTTGAGATCCTCCCTTTAGTACAGTTGCCAACTCTCCATCTTCTATCACCCTGATCCTCAAAAAATCTGTCATAGGTACTCCAAGGTCGTTGATAGCTGGCAAGGTCATGACCTGTAGTTTGAGGTCATCCAAGGTCGCATCCAGTGAGACCTCTACTTCACCCACAAGAAGTGCCTCCTTCTTATTTCCAGCAGTTGTCTCCCCTGATGAAGTGTTCCATAGATCTGTTTACAAAAATGCAACCAGCAAACACAATCATTTCTAGACAGATTTTTAAAACTAATGAATGTCTTTTTTAAGGTTAAAATTAAAATGCATTTTCAGATAAAGAATTAAAGTGTACATCATTACCATATCAAAATTCCTAAAAAAAAAAAATTCTCTTCAATGGCAAATTTTCCAAATTTATTTCATTATACATTGTACCCTTAGGGTTATAATTAAGGTGGCCAACAATGTTGAGAAAACTCTCTGTAGAATATTGAGAAATACTATATACCCGGTAGAATGATGCTTACTTTGAATGCCAGTTGACAGCCAAGAGAGAAATCCAGACTTCCCACTCTGCTGTGCTGTATCCAACATAGGGTACAACCAGATTTCTGGAGAAATGAACCCCTGATAAAATAAAACAAAATCATTTTCAGACCAAAAAAAAAAAAGGAAAAAAAGAATAGATCTTCAGTTTCTCAGGTCAAATATTTTTAAATACATCTAGCAGCAATTCTATTTCCATTGCAGGATTTGAAATGTTATCTAGCAAGAATCTAAACTCTGGCTAAACATAAATTCTTCAGATGTTGGGTTTTGAAATTACTTGATGCTAGGCTTTTTTGTTTAAAAAGAAAAGGATTTTATTATGAGATTTTAATCTATAAGTTAGAGGGTAAGAGATCTATAAATAAGAGGGTAAGAGATGGACCTAAATAATTTAATATTCAACTACTTTTCAATCATTAAAATTGGTGGGAGCTAATTTTTTTGGATTGCCAATTTTTTAACAGGTTCATTGGGACTTTATTTTGTGAAATTACATTTATGATCAGAGAATAATTACTGTGTTTTTTATAATTTTTTGAGGGTGTAAATTAATGTGAAGAGGTGATCCATGAAATCCACAAAAACTGAGCCCCCATATTTCTGAGTTTTACACAGTATGTACAAGAACCGTAACTCCTTACCTTTGGGGGTATTCTCCCTTGCTCCAGGATCAACAAATCTCCGTCCCTCACCTGGCTGTGCTCCAAGGTCGAATCAAGGTCAGTCAGAATGTCAGCCGCTTCACCGCACCAGTTTGTTTTGCGAAGGTGCCAGCTCTGGTCTGAAACAAGGAAGAAATTTAAAAACTTAGGTGGTATGGGACACCTCAATATTATGACATGTACTTCCTATCGAAATAAACAACCAGAAAAAAGCTGTCAATGTGACAGCAAACCGGGTTATCTTTTGTGTGAACAGTATAAATAATCCATTTGTCAACCATGAAATTCAATGGATAAACACTACCAATCCAGAGAAATGCCTTATGGGGTACTCTTTATCATTATGCAATATTTTGCTAAAAAATAATTGAGTTCAACAGGTGGTATTTTTTTCTTTTTTTACAAATTATCAAAAATCAAAATCCAAGTAATACGCATATCTCTGATATATGTACAATAGATCTGCAAAGCGACAACTTCTTGTCCTGAAAACTGTTGGAGGTGTTATTCGTACAATAATGGTACCCTTTTGGCAGCCGCCCACCTGCCCATTATTTCACCATTTCAAAAACCGGATTTTTCCTTGGGAAAACATGATTAACTTTATAAAATCGAGTACATGTATAACTTAATTTTGTCTTTCACAAAACTGTCATATATGTATCGCAATGGGTTAGAGGCTTAGTTCAGAATATGTAAGTCAAGAGATTGAATCCTTCCCGGTTCCTGATCTCAAGGACTGGTGCACTACCTGGAATTTGGAGTCTTTTACACACATGTGAGACAATATCCTGGTGTCTGATATCATACCAAGAAGTCTGTTCAACACAGGTGAGACAACAACCCATTGTCTGCCATCTTACCAAGAATTTGGAATCTGTTCAACACAGGTGAGATAATTTCCCAGTGTCTAAGGTCTTACCTGGAGTTTAGAGTCTGTTCAACACAGGTGAGATAATATCCTAATGTCTTAGGTCTTACCTGGAACTAGGAGTCTGTTTAACGCATAGGTGGGACAATATCCCAGTGTCTGATGTCATACCTGGAATTTGGAGTCTGTTCAACACACAGATGAGACAGTCGCCCACGCTCTGGTTCCGGTCCACTAACATCTCCACCGTGTCCGAGATATCCAGGTCCACACTGTTGGTCGTGATGTTGACGGTGATCTAATAATGTACAGGTAAAATTCTAGGCAAGATGAAGATGGGTTTAATTAGAACCTATTTAACAGGAACTTGGACTTAAGGTAGTTGTAATGTTAAAGGTGATCTAACAAATGAATGTAACAATGTACAGGAAATTCAATCTTTTCTTACCTTCTATTTGATTAAATACTCATAACTTTATGAATAATGCTTAATATGTTTTATACTTGTTTATTTTTTTTTCTATGCATTACTATCAATGTACTTAGCAATATCAATTCAAGTTGAAAGGAAAAATTTTCTCTATCATGCCTTTGTCTATGCACAACAATATGTCTTCAGGCACTACCTGGTTGGAGGTGGGGGCTTGGCCCGGCTCTAGGACCAGCTTGGAGTCCTTGCCAATTCCTGCTTCTGATAGAGTTATCTCATCACACACTGAAAATGTAGGAGAACCAGACTTAGGACAAGGAAAAATAATGACTAATTTCTCGGGTACTGTTGCACTAAGTTAACTGCTGCCTCATTCAAGAATTTTATTGCTTTTTAAAAAGGAAAATAACTCAAATTTTCAAGTCCTAGTACATTTAAACAGCAACTATATTATGTTATTTCCCTTTTTAAACTATGCAATTAAAAAATTTTCGCCTGCAGCATTATAAATGTTGGGCCTAAAAAACTAAGGATAATTGTTTTGAGCTTTACATCCTATATACATTCATCTAAGAAGTTCATTCTGAGGTACTTAAAGCATGAATCCAATATATATATATATATCTTAACCTAAGGAATCGGTTATAATAAGGCCACATTTCACTCTCTTAATCATGAACATCTAAACATGTACAGTGGCGTAGCTAGAGCTAGAATGAAGTAAAGGCACCAAATACGGCGAGGGGTCTCGGGGCCGCTCAAGGCCCCTAGCGGGTCTAGGGCAGCGCCCTGATAGGGGGTTCATTTAGGGGGGGGGCAAAGCCCCCGACGGAAAACGGATTTCATGTTTTATAGAACACACAGGAACAAATTTTAGGCACTTTTCGCACATAAAATTTTGAGTTTTTTAAAAGATTTTTTCGTAGTAAATAGGCAAAAAACATTTTTTAATACAATCCAACATTGTTTTCACCAGCAATCTTTTTTAAAGCGTTATGAAAGTGAATGGCGGGAAAAAGATGGGGAAATAAGATAGGGCAAATGCCCATTCGGTTTCATCGTGAAATACAATTTTGAATTTATTTTATCAATTAAATCAATTCAAATTTATTATAATACAAGTTTGCAAAAGCACAATTTCCAAATAAATTCAGTTTTCATTATGTTTAACAAACGATAGAAAAAAAATATTACCTTAAATTTTGGTGGAATCGAACCCACAACATAAAAACCTACTTTTGTAAAGTTAGCTAATGTCTGGTGCTCTAACCTCTGAGCCATTTCACACACAACAAAGTAGGTTGTTTAAATATTACGAGTGCCTTGAACTTTGGCCACGAATTTACGGACGAATTATTTTTTCAAAACGTTCAATTGCTGAGATACAAAATGAAATTTTCATTATATAGCGGGTCATCTCTCCACGTTTTTGTTGATTGAAATCGGTTTGTTTTCCATAAAACCTTATTTAGACTATGAGAAAAATATGGAGCAGAGACTCACTATAAAAAAGAAAAGACCTTGAAGTTGTAAAAAAAAAAATGACACTATTGGAAGTTTTGATATACGTATACGCCTGTTTGAGTCAACATATTCAAAGTATTGAACATATTTTAAAAAGGTTAAAAATCGAGGATATGTTAAATATTTATTGTTTTGAATATATCTTTTAAAAATACCAGATTTATTGATATTTAAATTTTTCAGTATCTTTTCCGTCTGTGCACAGGTTTTACACGTCTTATCCACCCATCTTCTTACACTAAAGCTAGTATCTGTCTCTATAGTTTAGTTTACTATTAAAGGGAAAACATTAAGACTTTGTAATTGAATGCCATGATTCAAAAACAGTTGTAATGGTTATTTTAAATTTCAATAATAATAAATAAATAATAAAACAGAAATATTGCTTTGGTTTTTTTTTAAAATCGTACATGATGTTACATGAAGTCAAGGCGTCCATTTCTATTAGCGCAAATTTGGCAATGATAGTTGAGATCGCAATATGCCTCGATGTATGAATATGATTTTAAACATTTCATCCAGTGGTCTTACTTTTGGTTTATTGCCCGACATGTTTTTCACTGATTGACTGCGCAATAATTAGCATCATCGATGTCACATATTTGTGACCTCAAACAATCAGAGTTTTGAAATAGGGAAAAGAAAGATATTTGCTGTGCTTTTTTTAATATTTTTTTTTTAAATTAAATGTGATATTTTAACATTTTTAATTTTTGGTCTTAAAATGATGTGTAGGCACGTGCCTTAAGTGCCTAACGGCAGCCATGCCATTGATGTATACAATATTAGTTGAGCACCAGTTTTTTCTGGAAACTTTAATAGAAAGAACTACATCTCTTGATGACTGGACATCTTTAAAGTAGTTACCTTGTTAAAATTCTAAGTTAAACAGTTATAATATAATAGATACATTTACATATAAATGTACTTAAAGGGAAATTCAATATACAAATTAAAGAAGTTTACATGGAGATCGGAGTCCAAGAGTGTCATGTTCCAAACGTAGACGCCCACCATCCAAGATCTCGGAAATTCCGAAACGAGACAGCGCTAAAGTCTTTAGAAGGGCAACATGCTATAAATAGAGCAAAGTCCTATAGGGTACTAAAAGACAATTTGATTTGTATATCTGAGATTTATAATAATCTATATGTAAATGTGAATATGTTTACACACAAAGATATTGAGAAGAGCGTGTAGAATGATTAATAGAAAATAAAACATAGGTGATGATCGCTAGAGAGTATTATATTTCTGTCATTAATAAATAACTTGTGACTTTCTAATCTTACTGCATCATTTTGGAAATTTTCAAATCTTTGAAAAATATAATTATACTGTATTTTGAAATCTGAAAACATCAATTAAGGAATAAGGAATCATTCTTTGAGTACATGTATTATGAGGTGATAATTTTGGTCTGGGCATGGTCAAATCCAATAAAGCCCAAAGGGCTTTATGATAGATTTGATCACGCTCTGACTGAAGTTATCACCTTACACATGTAATATTCAAAGAATGATTCCTTACTACTTAATACATTTATATGTTTTTCAGCAATTGTACACAAATATACTTTCAGCAATTGTATGATCAAAAATATTAGAATATTGACATATTTCTGTGATTTTCATTTCTTTTAACTATTCAAACTCCACTTGCACCCCAACAATACATCTAATGAATTTGTTGGACTGTACAATACAAAATCGATTCGTAGCATTATCACAGACAAAGACACTGAAAAATATAAATATTTATAATATAATAAACATGAATGTATTCTGTATATATATACATGTTACATAAACAGAACTATTGATTTAAGACTTACATCTGTCGACAAAGCCTGGAGCTGTATGATGTGTCTTGGGCCATCACCTTCCTATAAAAATATGCAATATCCTACATAAAAACTACTGTGAACGTAATATATTTGGCATGTACACATGAATAAATTGATTCTTCAACAAGTTAGTGTGGATTTGAATTAGTGTATTTCTGGATGCACCAGTCCTATGCTTAAGCATAAATGCATCATGCCATGTCATTTATCGTTGTACTTGATTTAGAGGAAGGTGCTTTCCACCAAAAATGCTAAATAAAATACAGCCAAATGTAATATGCTTACAGTATTTGGACAGTGCTCGACATGCGCTAAATATTCATTTTCTACTCACCTGGCATCTGTTTTCAATAGTCACTGTAAACTTGACTTTAAGGTTTTGGCTCGAATCTACTTGACGGACATTTCTGCAGAATTATAAATTAACCTTATCAGATATATAAAGACAATTACAAATTAAAATCCTTAAATTAGATAGTGTAAGTCTTGCATTGTTAAGGATGATAATTACAACTGAAAACATTGAACTTTGATGAAAGCAAGTATTCATTTTGAAATTAGCATTTCTTGACCCCAAGGATATAAGCATGGTTTAAACAATTAAAAATGTCACTGCAAAAACTGGTACTTAGAATGTATCCATAATTCTTACTTTAAAACTATGCATCATTTAAATTAACATAGTTATATCCTATTTCTGTGAAAATATTACTAAAACTTTATACATTATGTAGCCATTTTGGCCCCTACTAAGGGCCTAAATTCCTGAACCAGGGGCCATGAATTTCATTATTGTGTTAAAGGGCTTCATCTTCATAACCCTGCATAGATTTATCTCCCTTGCTTGGTTTAAATACATTTTCACCATATAACCATCTTGGCCTCACCTTAGGACCTGATCCCAAGACCCAGGGGCCTTGATTTTCAAAATTTAAGAAAAGGGCTTCATGAACATTATAATCATGCATTCCGTTTCTCCCTACATGTGGGAGTAGAAAAGAGGTTTTTTGAATATGTGGCCATTTTTTGGGCATATTTGGCCTCGCCAATAAGACCTCAGGGTTGGCAAGGTCATAAATTTCACAATTTATATTTCTCTTATCCTAGAGAAGCTTCTTATCAAAATATGATTACAATTGCCTTTCAAGAAGTAGTTCAAAATGCATTTGTTACAGACAATGCATGCTGCATGACGACGGACAAAGACCAATTGTGAGTCACAGAGTGATTCAGGTGACCTAAAAATTTGAGCCTACACAGGTTTCAACGATCCCATTTATTTATGTAATTTTATTTACTGTTCTGATGATTTGGCAATGAAGATTTCTGATCCGTTATTGAGCTTGAGTTCCAAGATGGGTGTTTTCATTTCTTCATCGGTGAAGGCCAGTAGCTTTTGATCACCTGAAATTGTTAACAGAGGCTTCTAAAATTTTTAACATTTCTAATATTCTAAACATTTCATTCAGATACTGAGGATGGAAAGACACAATAATGAAAAGGAAACTATATGGCATAATGCATACTCCAATGCTTTTAACGAGAGAGAGAGAGAGAGAGAGAGAGAGAGAGAGAGAGAGAGAGAGAGAGATGAGAGAGTTAAGAAAAAAAAGATAATAGATTTACACACACATATGCAGAGAGAGGAAGAATAAAAGAATTACAGTATTGACAAGAAAACTACAAATACCAGAATTGGTCCAAAAAATTGAGGGAGAAAGAAAAAGGACTCATAGAAAATCTGGAGAGAGAGAGAGATCATGAGATCATTTTTATCTCTGTACCTTTCCCTACCAGCCTCTGAACTATAACACAACTCCTCTTCAAGTGAAACTCCTCACAGGCCATGTTGGTAACCTCATCCAACAGCATTCTCTTGGAAAACCCCCTGATGAGGGAATCCCCTCCATCTGGCGGAGCTATATTTAGCAGGATGGGTTCAGTTTCTTCTCCTACCTCTACCGTCATATTGTCCACCTGAAAGAAAAAGATGTAAAAATTTACTTTGAATTCATCTTTTCCTTTTAAAACTTTTTATGAGTGAACTGTTACATATTTTTTTAAAAATTTAATTTTTCTTTAAATGCTACTGTAAAAGTATGTGTTTTTTGGAGTCAAACAATATATGTGGGTATTAAATATGTGGATACGTGATTTACCCCTCTTATTGTTTAATTTTTTTCCATACACGCGGGGGTATTTTATAGGGATTTTCACCTTACTGCGTCACTAGTGTAAATCCCCACGTAAATATCCACTTTTAAAGTAATCAGAAACTTATGTACCGTATGCAACTTTTCAGTGAGAACATAATAACATTTTATTTTTATTAGCAAGCAATGATATATCTAAAGAAAATGATTGAATTGTATCACAATTGCATACAGAAAACAACAGCGGAAACCGGACTCAAATCGGTGCACAAATAAAGTGTAAGAGTTTTGCATCAAATCATCTGAGAAAAAAATTCTTTCAATTCAGATTCAAATTTTACATGAAATAAAGGTGACACTCAATCACTGAATGATTTCAACATCAATCTCTTATAAAGTGAAACAGCAGCTACTGGTAAGTACATAGATTTACGTAATTATTTTATAAAACTTTTAATCTCAAAAACTCTTGTGTAATATGTGATGTAACTTACTGTCTGTCCATCCCAAACAAACAGGGAGGAGTCGTCCCCCACCCCCAGACTCTGGAGGGTCACTTCCTCAGACCCTGTCAATAGAAGACAATGTACTGTATGTATTATATACTTTACAAACATGGGGGCTCAGCATTTGTGAATTTTATGAGTACCCCACACCCAAAAATAAGTACTTAAGAATTAAATAAAAAGCTGTCTCTCTTTCTTTATTTTGCAGACACAAGGGAATCTAGGAACCACATTTATAAAAGAATACAAAAAATTTTGACAATTCACAAAAATTGGCACCCAAGAATTTAATTGACTCCACAGTATGTAACGTTACATGCATCTCAAGGTGCCATATAAAGATGCAGCAAATGTGCTTCTACCTGTACGCGATTAAAATTTTTAATAAGTGATAGGAGATAATACAGAGCAATATAAACTATACGTCAATACACACTTAATAAAACTTTGATTTAATAGAAAATAATACATTAAAGGAATTAAATTAATCAAAAATGTACATGTACTTTTGGAACACCCTGTACCTGTGAGTTGCTTGTACAGGTGATATCCAGAAGGTAACTCCCTCATTGTGTGAATCACAAAATTCTCAGGAACCAGCTCCCCGCCAAGCTAAAAAGCATGTACATATTTCATGATTATTTTCGACATACAAGTACGTGTATATGTACACATTGTATAAGTATATCGACATACAAGCAAATGTATACGTACACATTGTTTAAGTATATCGACAAACAAGTACATGTATATCTACATATTGTATAAGTATCAGCATATACTGTAAACCAGCTTTTATTTGTAAAATACAGTGTCAGGTAAAAACAGCTTTACTTACATATTGTTTAAATATGTATACAGTGTAAGTACAAGTGCATTTTTCAATATTTATTAGCATGCATCTTAATTAATTTGTACTGAAATACCTTCATACAACATATTTAGCCTTGACTGGAATCAAATTTCCACGTTACCTCCATCACCGCTATACGTAAGTCTGTCACATTTTGCCGCCGGTCCAGAGTCAAGGGCAGACAACTGGTCTGGTAGTCGCAAGGCTGAAGAGCTCCACCACTGACCGTGTACCAGTCGGAGAAATGAACGTGAAGGTTTAACTTGTTCAGCTCGACCTCATACTCATCCCTGTGGGGATAATTTTTTTTTCATTTTAAATTTTTCTTCAAATTCATAACTTTTATGAATTAAAGAAAATAATTTTTAATTGGCTATATTCTCCAAGTCCTACTAGCAGAAAAATACATAAAATACATGTATCTCCAGCATCCAAAATTCTAAATTACAAAAATTCATAACAGTACTTTTATAAATTACAAGAAAATACACATGCTCTTCATTCCTTTTTCTCCAACTCTTTATTTGCAGAAAAATGCATAAAATATCTCCAGATCAAATTACAAAATAAATGTATCCAATGACATGATTTTCTCCATTTC
Source organism: Magallana gigas (assembly GCF_902806645.1). Taxonomy (NCBI): domain Eukaryota; kingdom Metazoa; phylum Mollusca; class Bivalvia; order Ostreida; family Ostreidae; genus Magallana; species Magallana gigas. The sequence continues at coordinate 9,105,361 of NC_047567.1, read as the reverse complement.
CTTGATGCATTTTACTCCTCTTACAGCATCAGAGTAATAATTCCTGACAGGTACATGTATATCAATTTTTGTATCATACATGTATATGTATTTTAGAATTTTTTTGTGAGAAACAAACTGATTAGAATATTTTTTTGACGAACTGTAGATATAGCCATACATACCTTTGTTTCTGTAACTCTCTATTCTCCTCAGTGACTTCCATAATCAACGATGCAGGGACGGAACCATCAAATCCTGCTGAAAAATAAAATAAATTAACAAATTCTACGTTCTTTGACCTATAGCCTCTTAACTATTAGGGTTGTCCATTGTAATGTAAATGTCTATCTGATAATTGATGAAATTTTTACACCCAAATAGAAAATAACATAACATTATATTAATAAATTATATTCTAAACAAGTGATAGATTTCTTTTTCAACATTCAATTTCATGTAATAGTGATTTATTTTGATATGAGTTATCCTTCTTATCAGAGTGTCATCTTACCTTAAATCAACTCTTACCATTTCTTGATTGGTCAACAACTCGCCGGTAAAACAGCATGTATGCGCTGGATTTACCGGAGAACGTGCTCTCAAGTTCCTGCTGTCGGACGGGATGTACGTGGCTGTCATTGAAGTGGAACCAGCAGTAGCCCGAGGGTGGAGGCGGAGAGGGGGGCCTGTACAACATAAAGTGACCTTCCTTATATTCATCAAGTTGACAACATGTTATATAGTCATGGGGAATGAAAATAACTCTGCTGTAAGGGTAAATTCATTATAAGCATGTTCGCTATAACCTTGTTTTACTGTAAACTACAACCTGGACAATAATAGAGTAATGTACATTTAATTTAACTACAGCCTTGACAAAAAGAGAAGGACCTTCTTTTAATTAGGGGAAGAGGTGGAGAGTACGGACTAGACAAAATAAGAATGACTTTTATTAACTTGGGACGGGAGCAGAGAGGACAAAAATAGAGTGTCCTAAATAAACTTAGAATGGGGGCCTGGACAATAATAAGTGACCTACGTAAAGTTGGGGGGGGGGGGGGGGGGGGGTGGGAGGGGCCCTGGACAAAAATATGTGACCTTCTTAAATTAGGGATGGGGGCAGAGAGGGGGGGGGCCTGGACAAAAATAAAGTGACCTAGTACATAAATAGGAGTGGGGGGCAGAGATTGGGGCTTGGACAAAAATAGAGTGACCCCATTTGCTATAGACCCCTAAAGGTAATACAGAAGACTGTATTGTATACCTAGAGGTTTTGGCACTTTCTGACAGTGTTTGTGTATGGTCACTGACAGTGACCTTCTCCTTGTTTTGATTGGACGGTGCGGAACTACCAGCCGTGGCATAGTGCTTCAAGCTGACCGAGTTAGAGGATTGATCAAAGAGGAACTTGTCATCGTACTTCAGAATGAACTGTAATAAAGATTGATTTATACCATCAACAATGTAAAAATTTAGTACATTTTAGTACTATAGAGTCAAAAATTTCATTGCAATAGTTAGAAGAGTGTTTTTTTTTTTAAAGATATCCATTTAAAATACCTTTGCGATTGGACCATACTGCCGTTTAAACCTTTTATTCCATGAGACTCCTGTCTTTTTAGTTATCTCCTGTAAATGAAAATAAATACATGTAAATACAATGCCAAGTTGCTTTATGACATTTGTATGCATTATTTTAAATCCCAAAGAGAACTGCATTTGATTTAGTGGACAAGCAGTAGCATGAAAGGTGTTTCAGAATAAGCATGAATAAGCATGTTACCAGACTGGGTATACCAACTCTTACTTCAACTTAAAAACAAAATCTCCTATATTCCTATATGCAAGTCTCAAGTACTAAATTAAATGTACATGCTAATAAGTAATAAAATGTACGAATAACTGTGGAGACACAGAAAATTAGAATCAGATGCAAGAAAAAACCCAATTCCCTACCCCTCCAAGTCTGTCCATACACAAGCACTTTCCAGGGGCGTCGTGGAGTATTGTCTGTAGCAACTCGATGGGCGAGTCACACTCGATCACGTCAAGCTGCCCCGAGCCCTGGCCACCCAGAACCGAGATACTGCCTTCCTCGGGAGACGACCATTGGCCGAGATTGTCGGCGTCTCGTATGTACGCGGTGTAGTGACCGCCGTGAGCCCCACCTTGGTGAACCACCACCGAGAACAGCTCATAGAGGGCGCCACCGTCTGACTGTAACAAAAAACGAATTAAGGAGGCTGTGTGCTCAACAAGCTACCCATCAGATCTGCCTTAAACTTTTAAATATGATAAACTGGCCATGAATTATTGCTAAGTAAAGAAAAAATCCTAATTATTTGGCTAAAGAATTCGAACATTTTGAAGTCCTCTTTCTTTATACAATGCACTTCATTTAAAGGAGGTAAATAAAGTCTAAAAATGGCCACCACCATCAAGCCCTTTAAATGTTAGTAGAAATGTAAAATTAACCCGCCGGTAGTCCAACAGGATGTGTGTATTTTAGAATGTTGTCTAAACCAGCATAATTATTTAGTTTCCTAACATTTCTTAATCATTCAAGTTTAAAGATGTTGCGCAATCCAGATCTTCCCTAGGCTAGTCTGTTTAACAGGGGAGCTCAAAATAAAAACAAACTATCTCCAAGTATTGTCAATTGTCTTCAACTTCTCTTTTGTTTTATTCATATACATGAACATGTAGATCTCAAGCAAGGTAATCATTATCATCATCAATAAAGATTGCTGCACCCCAGAAAATAATTGCTGTCTCAAAGGACTATCAAGTTTAACTAGCTAAGGTCCTCATATCCAGTAAACAGATAAAACGAAATATCAAATAAACTTATCAGTGACCTACAAACATTTCTATCTTTGAAAAGGTGTAGTAGGAATGAGTAAATATTAAATACAATGAAAACGTATGGCTGGACCGGGAATCAAACCCGGGACCCCTGCAACTCTAGTCAGCTCTACCACTGAGATAACCCAGGCAGATATACACGGTCCATATAGCCCCAACTACTACATTCCTCCCTCCTTAAATACCGGTACTACAAAAGGTAGAGCATGAGCTGACATATTATACAAGATCACATTATCATGTTTACCTGCTGAAAGATTACACAAGATCATACAGTCATGTGTGTGGTAAATATTTTACCTTTTCTTCATACGGAGACATATCCAAACTCGTTGGGAATACAAACTTTCCTGTTTCCTAAGAAATAAAAGACAGAGTTCATAATGCATTAAAGGGGCATGGTCACGATTTTGGTCAAATTCTATTTTTATATTTTCATTATTTACAATGCTTTAGCAATGCATTTCTTAAAATCAGATAAAATTTGAGAGTCATTTGTAGAGTTATAAGCAAGATAAAGGGCTCACAATTCTTTGTCATGTAAACAAGGCTCGTGCCCTGTTTTTGTTTAAATTGGTTCAATATACCAGTAAAAAATCTTTTCCTAGTTTACTTGTCTATCTTTTTATATATTTTAAGCATAGATAAACAGTTCCTTACGTTGTACACATTCGTTTAAGGCTTAAAACTGAAATTTTTACTTCAACGTTCAAAATGTAAACAAACGCTTTGTTTACATAGCGAGGGATAATTTCAATCTCTGAAATTCGCTTATAACTCAACAAATGACACTCAAATTTCGGTTGCCTATGAAAATTGCCTTTTTGAAGCATTGTAAACATTTAAATCAGAAAAATAATTTTTGACCAAAATCGTGACCATGTCCCTTTAAGTCCCGACAAATTTAAATAGGCTGGGTGGTCAACTACCTTAAATTTTAAGTTATGATTTTTGAATTGTAAACTATTATCTGATACAGAAAAATGTAATTTAAACATTTTCTTATACTGTAAAAAACTGGGGGGGTTTTCTGTCACAAAATTTGTGAAAATAGGAAAAAGGTGTAGCATTTTTAATTTGCGTCAGCCATTTTTTGCGATTTAGAAAGTTTCTTATGGAAAATATTTCTGCGTATTCAAAAATTTGTGATTTTAAAAAAGATCGTTAAAAAGCGAAAATTAGATCATGAAAATTACCATGTACACGGTATATTTATACAAACCTCTTCTTCTCAAGGAGATAAAATTATAAAAATAGAGTCTAGAAATGACTACAACCGTCCAGCCCTGTCATAAGTTAGCTAACAGCATCAATATTGGCAGCTCCTTATTTTACGCGAGTTCTTAATTTCATGATTCTGCTGTTTTATATCAAATCACAAGAATATAAAATTGCAAGCACCGCTTTTTTTCTCAAAAAAGAAAAGTGAGATTTAAAAATCAGCGAGGCTTGCTTCTCGCGATTTTACACGAATATTAATTCCTTACGTTAAAATAGGAATCTACAGTAATAAATCAATATTAAAAACGGCGAACCATTATAGAATTTAACAGGAACAGACTTAAAAATTGACAATACCTTGTAACGATCCATTTTGATTAAATCAAAGCTGAATCTCAGTAGGGAGATGGTGAGGATTTGAGGCAGGGAGCGAAGTCTAGCACCCTGTCCACGAAATGCAAAACATTCTTACGTGTTACTAGACGTAGCTGAACATATCAATCAAAGCAGATCATATCATGAGGGAATAGGGCCTCATTTAACATTTATTTATTTTGTATCCCCAAACTGCAAATTTTTCGCTTATTTGTCATATGCACAGTTTATTTATCCTTATATCTTTCATAATCACATAATTCACTGTTAATTTGAGTGACTTTTTCCAGGTGTGTTATTCCACCTTAATTAATTAGTGACTAAATTGAATTTAAATTGAAATCCAATTTTTCAGCACCAGTTTACATACCTTTTTGGCATCAACCAGTTTATGACAATTTTCGCACCGGTATTGGTTTTTACCACTCATAGTTTCAGTATCACAGTAATTATTGCGCAATCCAGACTCCAGAGAATTTGTTCCGCTTACGGCAACACTCAGATCCAGAAAGTCTTCCTGATTTAGCAAAGAAAATTAATTAATGCTTAATTAAAACTACAAAACTGAATGTGGTTCACAGGTATTTTATTTTTTATTGCAATATTTACAGGGTTGTCTCTAAGACCCAGGAGGGGGGGAATTCCCCCGCCTAAAGTGACGTTTTTCCTGGCTATTTTTTCATTTCAAACACAAGCTGGCTATAAGCTAGACCTCCAGATCCCCTTCTACTTTTTTATTTCTCCCTTCAACATCAATTTTTAGAGACAACCCTGATTTACAAAGAGAATTTTTTTTTATTTTTACTTATTTTAAATTGATAATGAAAAACGAGGTAACATTTTACCACATTTCGACTTGCACTGGAAATAAAATACTTGACTGTCACATTATAAAGATTGAAAAATCACACAGAAATTAGATGATTGAGATCTTATACATAAGACTTAGTCACTTTACCTTGATTTAAAAAAATCCATGTAAGGCCACATTAAATCAATATTTAGATTCTCATCCTGATTTGCAAAAAAAATTGGGCAGGTGGGCAGATTTTTTTTTTTTAAATATCTATTTCACTATCCATGTTCATGAAATAATCACTGCAGCTTTATTTTTTAATCGTTAAAGTAATATGAGTACATCAATCAATTTGTAATCTTTTATTTCCATTTTATTTCAACTTTTAAACTAATAATGCATGTAGACATTTCTATCCTTATGATAACAAACATGACTGGAATCAAACAATAATCCACATATCAAGCAGCCATTCCAATGTTCTTTTTTGTATACCTGTATACTGAGCCTGATTTTTTTTCTTAAACTTTTATTCCAGATTTAAAAAAAAAAAAAATTCATCTGGGATGGCCACTTTCAGAGTGGTGGGTGGGAATAAGAATCTGAAAATTAATTCATATGGCCTAAATTTGCCTTCACACTGGCAATGATAGGTAGTAGAGTGAGGGTAAAATTAACATTGAGAATAATTAACAAATCAGTACTAATGCACAATAACACACCAGAATGACTGTAAAATAGTACTTACCTCCCTTTCACTGATCTTTCCACAAACTGAACATTCGATCTGAAAAATAAAAGATGTTCACTGAAATAAGACCTACTATTACAAATTTTACACTAAATTCTGACTATTCTCATATGTTACATGTAGTTTCGAAAATTAGGTTACTGCAATAGGGAACATTTTTAAGAGAATGAAGCACAAGAACCTCAGAATGTCAGTTTGTTTTGGTTTTAGTATTTTTTCTATTTTGGGTTGTTTTTTTTTTGGAAGGGATGGGTGGGGGCTGTTACTTTGTGAATTGTGAAGATGAAATATTAAAGTAATTGAGTACCTGACTTGTTACCTGGGTAATTAAGGCCGCTTTATTACCTGGTTGACTATGGTTCCATGATAAAGCTGGTTGATGAGGTGTCGCCCTGAGGTTCCAACTAGGGAATCCTCGATCGCACTGAAGAGAATCCGGTTCAACTCCTGAACATCATGCTGCTGCAACGCCTGAAATGTACTCATTATCATCAACTCCCTAAAACTCATTATCATCAACTCACTAAAACTCACTATCATCAGCTCACTAAAACTTCCTATCATCAACTCACTAAAACTCACTATCATTAACTCACTTAAACTCACTATCATCAACTCACTAAAACTCATTATCATCAACTCACTTAAACTTACTATTATCAACTCACTAAAACTCACTATCATCAACTTACTAAAACTCACTATCATTAACTCATCAAAACTCACTATCATCAACTTACTAAAACTCACTATCATTAACTCATCAAAACTCACTTTCACCAACTTGCTAATACTCACTATCATCAACTTACTATCATCAACTTGCTAAAACTCACTTTCATCAACTCACTAAAACACCCTATCATCAACTCATTAAAACTCACTATCAGAAACTCAGATATTTAGTCTGTAGGAAATTGATTTTTAAACAAGATAGCTCTGATTTGGCCTTTCCAGAATTTTAAAACTAATATGTATATGTGTATGCCAGATATTTTAGGAGTTTACATTCTGTAAATCAACTTTTGCGAGAAATTTTTCCAAGGACGCGAGAGCCTAGTCGTCGCAAGCATTTTCAGCTAAGAATAAATTCTTGCCATACACACTACAAAGCTAAATGTCATGAATTACTTGATTTCCCATATTGTCACACATACCTCATTGTTGATCCACCCAAAGCTATCCGTCAGTTCAGTGGTCAACACGCTCTGTCGATCCGACATCAGAAGTCTGGCAAACAATTTCTGCAGCTGTAGCGGGATTACACGCACCTTCATAAAGCACATGTTTATATTTATAATTGGTATAACGAGTAGGTCCCTCCTGATCGTGAAAATCATCAACTTTTTATGTCAAATGGGAAAATCTAGTAATAAACATACTTCCTCTCCTAGTAAACTTTGATATGCAACAGTGTGCAATATCAGTAAGAAAACTCCCAAAACAGCTTTATCGATCCATTAATTGTCATCAAATAGATTAAAATCATTAAATCTTTTCCGAAATGATTCGTCAAGATTTTAGTGAAGAAAAAAAGGTTTTAATCACAGAAAAATAAAGAGGGATCTACAAAAATCAATAACTCCTTATATTTTAATTATAAAATCAATATCAAATTCACCTTAACACCAGGGTTTCTCTTGGTCAGACTCCCTAGCTCTAGTTCTCCAAGGCTAAACAAGGCATCTAAAATGACAAGAAGAAAGAATTAGAATAATTGGGGTTTTTTTTACATACCAGGTATATATTTCTAGCTTTTAATAGTTCTCCTGAAAAAGGCATGTGCAATCATGGGAAGAAAAAATTCTATTCAGAATTGTTATTTTAGTGATAGATTTTTTCTCTTTTTTCATGAAACATTAGCATGATTAGGGTACAAAAACCCTCTTATAAGTAGTGATGGGAATCGGTGAGATTTTCATAATTGATAATCAGTTTCCTGCAACTAACTAATTATTGATTATAATCGGAGGATTTTATATTTCATAATGTAGTGCTAAATAAGTGTAAATAAACAAGTTACAATGAACAGACTCATTACTAGGCTTTTGTAATTTAATTTACTTAGTATTTCTAGCTATAAAAAAATTACATTCAAAAGACTTTCTTTAGTAGGCAGTCCAACATTAATTTTCCTGAAACCAAAATGCGAATGTGCTAAATTTCCCAAGTAAGAATATGGAGCTCGTCTGACATGTCAGCCATTTTCAGACTGCGCGCCTTTTTAGGGTTTAGATAGTTCGCGTCTAGATATTCTGTTTATGACGTGCTCGTTGAAAGGGGAAAAAAAAGCTCAACCGATTAATCGTAATAAAACCTTTTATGATACAGTGCTTAGAATGCTATAACAATTGATTTTCGATTATAATCGATGATTGGAACATCACAACTTATAAGATCAGCTATTACTCTGATAAGGATACATATTAATAATCACAATATCATTACTTCTAAGCTGAATCAATTAAATCAAACAGTAAAGTTTTAATTATCTGTTTACACACAGTAGCTTGTTCACGCTCAGAAACATTATTAGCCTACAACCAATGTTTCTTGTATAATTTCAGATAAAACTTTTACCCATTAAGTGAAATTGATGCGAAAACATCTCTTGACAGAATAAATCCCTCCACGGCAGCTGTGTATATTGCTCTTATGTAGGGATAATTCACATTGTTTGGCAAAGTTTTCATTATAGTACGGATGTTCAGGTTAATTTGAAACAATTGCCAACAGTGGTTATAATTATTAGCATGTTTCCACATTTCACCAAATTAACTATGTCAATATAACTTGCATAAGTGCAAAAGAGCAGTATATACAACAGTTACCGACTCTTGAGCCTAAGAGAGGCCGGGTCTGACCTAGCCACAAGAAGAGAAGATGAAAGTTGAAAGTAAGGGATTTCTCTGTTTGAAACTCTCGTTTCCTGCCATTACCAAAAAAATAAATACCTCTAAACTCAGTCGTGAAAAAGAGCGTCTGGAGTAAGGAGTTGAGATAACACGTGGCACCTTGATTGCTGATTCCACATAATCCACATTTCGCACGTTTTGCAGGTGGCGGAGGCAATCCGGGCTTACAATTTGAAGACTCGTTAGACCGCTCGAAATTCTCTCCTTCTTCAGCGAAGAGTCCCTCTAGTCCCAACATTTCCACTCTTCTTTGGTTGAGTTCTTTAAGTCGTTGTCATTAATTATATCAACACGGTTATGCTACATCGTTAACAAACAAACTGAGATTTCACAAGTTATTGTCAATCATGATGCGAGTTTGGCTTCAACCGGTTGTGAGTGAATTCGACCCTCTGCCAGTTCACACTACAAACATCTCGATACTTTCATTGTTTATTTTATACAGAATATTATCATGATAAGATATTCCAAATTGAAGGATAGAAACTTGATAATGAAGGTTTATTGATTCTTCTTAAGAGGAGGTTCCATGGCCATGATTATGGCCTATTTTAAAATTATTTCATTTGAATCTATGTAAATAATGAAAACGTTATGTATTGTAGATGTAAAGTTTAGGAATTCATGTATTTTGAAAAATACTGATAAAGACGCTGTTTTAAAATCACTTACTTTGATTGATCACAAAGTGTATAAAATAGTATTCAATTTGGTTTGTAGGGACATATAATATGAATTATGTAATTTAATATGGCTGTGCATGTTAATTTAATTATATATATATAGTTTATGCCCCTTCCAAGGTGGCATTTTTTCACCCGTCTATGGTGGATGTTTCAAAATATTCAAATAAGGCATATGACAGACCATTCTTAAAGAGTTTATACCCACTTCTGTTATTGATGTAATGACGTATTTCGATTTATTCCCATTTCTCGATCCCCACCTAGCCAACATTTTGATTTCCACACCTTAGTCAGGAGGCTATTATAGTCTGTTTTCACATGAAAATGTATAATTTGTTATAAATTACCTGAGAATAGTTTGATGAAAACAAATAAACGATAGCATTTTACATGATTTTTTAAGAAAAGTTTTTGTTTGGGATGGCAGTGTAGGGGGCATATGGGGCTACTATTCCCCATCTCAATTTAGCTGTAGGGGTACCACCGATCAAACTCAAGTCAGATATATAAAGCCCTGCAATGAGCCCAAACCCCTGGGAGCCACTTGGTGTTACCCCTACAGCCCAAATTTGAGACCGGGAAATAGTAGCCCCATAAGTCCTCCACACTGCCCTGGTATTCGTTTGATGCACACTTCAAAGATAAGGTAGATAATGGAACACTTTTCACCCTTATATCATTGTGAAATGCTAAAAAATGCAAAGTTCGGGTGAGCTAAATAGCCTCGTTTTTTCTCAAATCATGGCCGACACAAAATGATCCCAAAATTCATCTTTTAATATTTAATTTAACGTTTTGTTTTTCGATTAAAGGTAATTTTTTGATGAGAATAAAATCACAATGTTAAAAGCCTGACCGTCCCATTTTTGCAATAATATGAGGATTTTTATGATTTTCGATGCATGTTATTTTTTGGAGAATAGTAAACAGACTTGGTGATCAATTTTTAAGCATTCGAATAGACAAATACCAATATTCAATTGAATTCATTAGACACAAACGCATTGATAATTTTATCCAGGCGAGCTTTACTGCCTCGATCCAAGGTTGTCAATGGTCAGACAAATTATGCACGCTTAAATTTTCTTGATATTAATTAAAATATGCCGATAATAAAGTAAAATATAATTTTTGTTCGAGTACTCTCAGTACTTTAATGAATTTTCTTATTGGTTGCTAGCTTCTACGGGCTTAGTGGCTGCTGTTAGTGGCTGCTAGCTTCAGCTTGGTTATGATGCCTTGTCTTATTTTCCGCAAATATCACATAGCCCCCTAACTCCGTTACTACCCTAACTCCGTCACTTTTGGGAAACTCCTCGCCGTTTGAAATCAAGTGCGATTATGACGTCATTTTTTGCATGTCAAAAATCTTCAATCAAATGTCAACAATTTACAACAGTTAAATTTAACCCTTTCGCTGCCAACGTAAATGTTTGAATTGCCAAATATGTAACGTCACTGGTATATGACGTTTTTAAAATAGTTATGACGTTATTCGCGGGTTTAATTTCACGTTCGTTGCGTAAAGCGCACCTGCATTGAGATGGATATTCTACGGAAACGTCAGCTAAAATTATATGTCTTGTATTCTCCCATTTTATATAATTTAGCTCTCATTTGATACACGAAATATAATTAAAACTTTGATTTGTAAGTTGATAGTGAACTTTCACAGTGTGGTAAAGATGTGGATTTACAAGTTTTCTATTCCCCAAATTAAATACACCCCTTTTTGTGCATTTACAAATAAATGTACATTATTGAAAGGATTGCAATTTTCGTTGCAATTATATTGCAATTTTTCCGATTTATTTTCTAAACCGTTTAATGCACCTATAAAAGAAAAAAATATGGGTAAAGCTGATATTTTATAACATATTAACATCATGCCAATCATCTTAGTCAATGATTTTATAATTTACCAAATACACTCTTGCTTTGTGTCTAGTATGTAGCGTTATAACACAAAATTAAAAATGAAAATTCGCAATCAAAGGGTGGACAAGCACCGCCCTTCTTAATCAAACTTATTTACAAATTAAATCAGCTGTTAAAAAAAAAGTAGACCAAATAAACTTTAAACGTGAAAATTGCGCATCAATTATACATTGTAAATTCCCAGAAATTGTGTTCACAAAAAAATTAATGTTCTATTTTGCATTCAAAAAATTTATTTTCAATTAATCGCTGCACACTATTCCTCCACACACAAATGCTTTTTTAAACAGGCAAAGTGGAGGCCTTTTAAACATCTCATGCATTGCGTTCTTGATCGCCGCCTTTGCCCTGTGGCTCTGTCAGAGCATGCGACACAGTCCTTTTCTTTTCTGCCTAATAAATAAAAATGATAAATAAAATTTGATAAATGAAATATAATAAATAGTTTTCACATCGTCAGTCATTTTATCAATTTCCTTATTGTATATTGTATTCTCTCTCTCTCTCTCCTCTCTCTCTCTCTCTCTCTCTCTCTCTCATCTGATTGGTTAATTTTTTATGTTTGTCGGAAAATCTATACGTGTTACTGTATATGTGGTATGAAGAGTGTATAATATAAGATAAAAATACATGTACAAAAATCACCGCTGCATAGATCGAGCAGACCAATATCTATTTTTATAAAAATCAGATTGAGGGGGAAACCTTTTCTCATATCACAGACCACATGTCTACCTTAAGTTTTGTTTTAATCAAAGCAATATCATGAATGCGGGCCATTTTAAAAAATTCAACTTCGGTTTTTTTACATTTCTATTGGGGGTAGGTGTAAAAAAGTTTTATCAGATCAACATAAAAAAGACTAAAGAAGACTAAATTGTGGTTTATTAACCTTGGATGAGTTGGATTGCAACGTCCCGTCTCGTTTGCCTCACGCCTCTGACGGGCTGGTCCCTGCCGACCAGGTACTCACTACTTAGGGCCTCAATCACCTCTTGTATAAATCTCAGACGGGATTTCACTGGTGCATCTGATGTGTTCTTTCTGTACAGGATGTGGGCGTTACTGCACATTCGATGAATGATATTAATGGCAAGTTTTTTCCAGACTTTAGTAGATTTGCGATTATCATTATAAAAGTGTAGCATCATATCTGCCCCATCCACTCCCCCCATATTCATGTTATAATGTTGTATTATTTTTGGCTTTCCATTTGAGTTTGCTGCATTGATAAAAGTACTGATCATTAGGGCTTCTCGACTTTCGGTCGAAAAGACCTATTGTTTTCGTTCTGTTTTATTAGGGCTTTTCGACTTTCGGTCGAAAAGACCTATTGTTTTTGTTCTGTTTTATTAGGGCTTTTCGACTTTCGGTCGAAAAGACCTATTGTTTTTGTCTTTTTAGGGCTTTTCGACTTTCGGTCGAAAAGACCTATTGTTATTCTTCTGTTTTTTAGGGCTTTTCGACTTTCGGTCGAAAAGACCTATTGTTTTCGTCTTTTTTTATTATTATACTAGACAGTTTTCTGACAGCGATTTTTTAAAAGCTGTCAGATATATTGATTTAATGATGCAACAGTTATACTGCAAACCTTTCAATCTATGGAATGTAAGGTTTTGGACTTCCGGTTCCGGTACTTCCGGAACCTGCAGGGGCAATTTTTAAAATTAAAGAAAACGCAATATTTTGTTTATTTTTTAAGCTTGAACGTTCAGATTTTAGAATTAGATGTACCTTGTCTAGCCTTACAAAATTGTAAGCGTTGACAAGTATCTATATCTTACTGTTTTTGAAATATAAAGCCCACAAATTTAGAAAAGGGGGGATGAAAAAACAAAAACATTCAAATGACTTTTAAAATTCCGTTTGATTCCTGGACATTATTAAGGTAGAAGAAATTAATATACATTCCGAGTTTCATTAAAATATGTTGACTACTTCCGGTTTAATATGTCAATGAAAATCGTCTATGGGAGTTTCAATGTTAAAGAAAAATCACGCGTCATTCGTTTTCTCAAAAAGTTTTCAGTTAAATGTTACAACATTTCATCTATATAATGACACGCACAGTGCGCAGACCGGAAAAAGTTTTGGGTAGACAATTCGAAAAAATAAGGGGTCTGCAGGGGCCAACGTTTTAAACAGCCCTTTAGCTGTAACTTTTATATATTTTGTCCGATTTTAAAAATCTTTTCAGTTTATTGTTAAAAACAAAAAGATAAATCTAAAAATTGTGGTCCGAGGGGCTACTTTTTGACTCCTTATAGGGGTTTGAAAGGCCTAAAGATCACAACATGATTAAATTTCAAACTTTTTTTGGAAAGAGTTATCTCGGTTGGCTCTAAGAATGTATAGCATAAAAACTGTAGGCAAATTTTGTGTCCCCGAAATGAATACTTACTTTAAATGATTTTTTGAAAATAATATTCTGAAAATAAGAAGTGTAGGTACTTGTAAAGTTCTGGAGTTATCTTTCTTATGATATTGCAGTACTCATAAGTTCCTATCTAAGCAACTGGTTATACCAAGGCGTTCAGAAATTTTGGAAATAGATACGAGATGAATTTTTTTTTGACATTAAAAAAAGGAGGAAAATGGGGCTGTTGAAAAGCCCTTACTTTTTGTTGAAGACAAAAAAAGTTCTAGTTATTATTCTTATTCTCGACAAAGTTTCGTCAGCGATTTTTTGAAAACAGAAAATAATATTTAAACAATTTATTAATAGTCTTATAGCAATTGTTGATGACACGCGTATGTAAGGTTTTGGACTTCCGGTTCCGACACTTCCGGTTTTGACAAGGAAAATACTAAGAATTCATTGAAACGTAATATCTTTAACATTTTTTAAGTTAGAGCATTTAAATTTAAGAATTAGATGCATCTTGTCCAGTTGTACAAAATCGTAAGCGTAGTCATTCCTCTATCTCTTACCATTTTTGAGATATTAAGGCTCGAACTTGAGAAAAGGGGGGATGAAAAAGGAAAAATATTTCAAAAAACAATAGAAATTTTATAAGACGCCTAAACATTGTTCAGATAGCACTATTTAACATATATTTCAAGTTTGAATAAAAAATATTGAGTACTTCCGGTTTTATGAGCCTATGAAAAAATGTCTATGGGAGTTTCAATGTTAAACTAAAATCACGCGTGATTCGTTTTCTCAAAAAGTGTGTAAGTAAAAATTACAATATTTCTTTTGTGTAATGACACTACCAATGCGCAGACCGGAAAAGTTTTTGGGTACACAATTCAAAAAAATAAGGGATCTGCAGGGACCAACGTACAAAACAGCCCTTTAGTTGTAACTTTTTTACCTTTCATCGGATATTAAAAATCTTTTCAGTTTATTGTTTAAAATAAAGAGTTCTATCTTAAAATTATGGTCCGAGGGGCCACTTTTTGACTCCTTATAGGGGTTTGGAGGGCCCAAAGACCATCACTGGTTGAAATTTCAAAATGTTTTTTAGTAAGAGTTATCTCGCTTTGATGTAAGAATGTAGAGCATAAGTACTATAGGCATACCAAGTTTTGTGTCCCAGGAATGAATACTTTCTTCAAAATGATTTTTTGAAAATATTCCTCTGGAAATTAGAAGTGTAGCTACCTGTAAAGTTCTGGAGTTATCTTTCTTGTCACATTGCACTACTCATAAGTTCCTATCTAAGCAACTGGAGATACCAAGGCGTTTAGAACACTTGGAAATAAATTAGAGAATAATTTTTTTTGAACATTTAATTAAAAAGGGATAATGGGGCTGTCGAAAAGCCCTTACTTTTTGTTGAAGACAAAAAAAGTTCTAGTTAGGGCTTTTCGACTTTCGGTCGAAAAGACCTATTGTTATTGTCTTTTTTAGGGCTTTTCGACTTTCGGTCGAAAAGACCTATTGTTATTCTTCTGTTTCTTATTAGGGCTTTTCGACTTTCGGTCGAAAAGACCTATTGTTTTCGTCTTTTTTTATTATTATTCTCGACAGGATTTGTGTCAGCGATTTTTTGAAAACGGAAAGACATATTGAAAAAATTATGCAACTGTCTTAAAGCAATTGTTGATGACACGCGTATGTAAGGTTTTGGACTTCCGGTTCCGTTACTTCCGGTTTTTACAAGGATATCACTAAAAATTTAATGAAACGCAAAATCTTACTTACTTTTTGAGTTAGAGGATTCAAATTTTAGAATAAGATGTATCTTGTCAAGTTGTACAAATTTGTCAGTATAAACGTTTTTCTATATCTTTTCGTTTTTAAGATATTTAACCTCAAACTTGAAAAAATGGGGGATAAAAAAACAAAAAAATTCAAATGACCTTAGAAATTTAAGAGGACGCCTTAACATTGTTAACGTAGTAGTAGTTAACATACATTTTAAGTCTTAACAAAAAATATGTAGTACTTCCGGTTTTATGGGTTGATGAAAATTGTCTATAGGAGTTTCAATGTTAAATTGAAATCACGCGTTCCACGTTTTCTCAAAAAGGTTTCAAGTTAACATTACAATATTTCACTTGTATAATGACACAAACAATGCGCAGACCGGAAAAGGTTTTGGGTACATAATTTTGAAACATTAGAGATCTGCAGGGGTTAACGTTTAAAACAGCCCTTTTGCTGTAACTTTTTTAGTTCTCTTCCGATTTTCAAAATCTTTTCAGTTTATTGTTCAAAATAAAGAGTACAATCTTTAAACTACGGTCCGAGGGGTCACTTTTTGACTCCTTCTAGGGGTTTGGAAGGTCTAAAGATCATCACTTGTTTAAATTTCAAATTTT
This sequence comes from Magallana gigas, assembly GCF_902806645.1. NCBI lineage: Eukaryota > Metazoa > Mollusca > Bivalvia > Ostreida > Ostreidae > Magallana > Magallana gigas. The sequence goes on along the minus strand of NC_047567.1, from coordinate 9,089,062 downwards.
TTTTTGAAAGAGTTATCTAGCTTTGCTGTAAGAATGTAGAGCATAAATTCTATAGGCATACCAATTTCGTGTCCGAGGAATTCTTACTTACTTCAATATGATTTTTTGAAAATATTCCTCTGGAAATTAGAAGTGTAGCTTGTTGTAAAGTTCTGGAGTTACCTTTCTTTTGACATTGAAGTACTCATGAATTCCTATCTAAGCAACTGGTTATACCAAGGTGTTCAGAAAATTTGGAGATAGATTAGAGATAATTTTTTTTGACATTTTAAATAAAAAGGGGATACTGGGGCTGTCGAAAAGTCCTTACTTTTTGTTGAAGACAAAAAAAAGTTCTAGTTATTATTCTTATGCTCGACAGAATTTCCGTCAGCGATATTTTGAAAACGGGAAAGAATTTTGAAACAATTATACAATAGTCTTAAAGCATCTATGAGTGACACGCGTATGTAAGGTTTTGGACTTCCGGTTCCGGCACTTCCGGTTTTGACAAGGAAAGTACTAAAAATTCATTGATGCACAATATCTTTATTATATTTATAGTTAGAGCATTCAAGTTTAAGAATTAGATGTATCTTGTCATGATGTACAAAATCATAAGCGTAGCCATTTCTCTATCTCTTACCGTTTTTGAGATATTAGGGCTCAAACTTGAGATAATGGGGGATGAAACAGAATTTTTTTTGAAAAAACCTTAGAAATTTTATAAGATGCCGAGACATTGTTTAAATAGAAGTATTCAAGATATATACCAAGTTTGAATAAAATATATTCAGTACTTCCGGTTTTATGAGCCTTTGAAAAATTATCCATGGGAGTTTCAATGTTAAACTAAAATCACGCGTCGTTCGTTTTCTCAAAAAGTTTACAAGTTAACATTACAATATTTCAGATTTATAATGATACGCACAATGCGCAGACCGGAAAAGTTTTTGGGTACACAATTCAAAAAAATTAGGGATCTGCAAGGGCCAACGTACAAAACAGCCCTTTAGCTGTAACTTTTTTTATTTCTTTTCCGATTTTAAAAACCTTTTCAGTTTATTGTTCAAAATGAAGAGTATAATCTTAAAATTATGGTCCGAGGGGCCACTTTTTGACTCCTTATAGGGGTAAGGAAGGCCCAAAGATCATCATCTGTTTAAATTTCAAAATGTTTTTTAGTAAGAGTTATCTCGCTTTGCTGTAAGAATGTAGAGCATAAATACTATAGGCATACCAAGTTTTGTGTCCGTGGAATGCATACTTCCTTCGATATGATTTTTTGAAAATATTCCTTTGGAAATTAGAAGTGTAGCTACCTGTAAAATTCTGGAGTTATCTTTCTTTTCACATTGCACTACTCGTAAGTTCCTATCTAATCAACTGGGGATACCAAGGCGTTTAGAACTTTTGGAAATAAATTAGAGGATAATTTTTTTTGAACATTTAAGTGAAAAGGGATAATGGGGCTGTCGAAAAGCCCTTACTTTTTGTTGAAGACAAAAAAAGTTCTAGTTTATTAGGGCTTTTCGACTTTCGGTCGAAAAGACCTATTGTTTTTGTCTTTTTTTATTATTAGGGCTTTTCGACTTTCGGTCGAAAAGACCTATTGTTTTTGTCTTTTTTTATTATTATTATTATTATTATTATTTTTCTCGACAGATTTCTGTCAGCGATTTTTTGAAAACTGGAAGATATATTGATACAGTTTTGTGACGGTCTTACCGCAAATCTATCAATCTATGGAATGTAAGGTTTTTAACTTCCAGTTCCGGTACTTCCGGTTTTTACAAGGAAAAATGTTAAAATTGATTAAAACGCAATACTTTGTTTAGTTTTTATATTAGAATGTTCAACTTTTAGAATTAAATGCATCTTGTCTTTCTGTACAAAGTTGTCAGCGTAGACTACTTTCTATATCTTACCGTTTTTGAGATATAAAGTCCTAAACTTTAGAAAAGGGGGGATGAGAAAGCAAAAAAATTTAAATGACCTTTAAAAAATTATTTAACGCCTAAATATTTTTAACATAGATGTAATTAACATATATTCTAAGTTTCAATAAAATATATTGACTACTTCCAGTTTTATAGGTGAATGAAAATCACCTACGGGAGTTTCAATGTTAAACAAAAATCACGCGTAGTTCGTTTTCTCAAAAGGTTTTCAAGTAATTGCTACAATATTTCATCTTTATAATGACACACACAATCTGCAGACCTGAAAAAGTTTTGAGTAGACAACTGGAAAAAATTAGGGATCTGCAGGGGCCAACGTGAAAAACAGTCTTTTAGCTGTAACTTTTTCACCTTTCATCCGATTTTAAAAATCTTTTCAGTTTATTGTTTAGAATAAAGAGTACAATATAAAATTTATGGTCCGAGGGGCCACTTTTTGAGTCCTTAAAGGGGTTTGAAGGACCTAAAGATCAGAACTTGTTCAAATTGCAATTTTTTTTTTAGAAAGAGTTGTCTCGCTTTGTTGTAAGAATAAGGAGCATTAATACTGTAGGCATACCAAATTTGGTGTCCGGGGAATGAATACTTACTTCAATATGATTTTTTGAAAATATTTTTCTGGAAGTTAGAAATATAGCTACCTGTAAAGTTCTGGAGTTATCTTTCTTTTGACATTGCACTACTCATAAGTTGCTATCTAAGCAACTTGGGATACCAAGGCGTTTAGAACACTTGGAAATAAACTAGAGAATATTTTTTTTGAACATTTAATTAAAAGGGGATAATGGAGCTGTCGAAAAGCCCTTACTTTTTGTTGAAGACAAAAAAAAGTTCTAGTTATTATTATTATTTTTCTCGACAGATTTTTGTCAACGATTTTTTGAAAACTGGAAGCAATATTGATACAATTTTGGAACGGTCTTACAGCAAATCTCTTATTCCATGGAATGTAAGGTTTTTGATTTCTGGTTCCGGTACTTCCGGTTTTTACAAGAAAAAATGTAAAAATTGATTAAAACGCGATGCTTTGTTTAGTGTTTATATTAGAATGTTCAACTTTTAGAATTAGATGCATCTTGTCTTGCTGTACAAAATTGTAAGCGTACACAACTTTCTATATCTTACCGTTTTTGAGATATAGAGTCCTAAACTTTGAAAAAGGGGGGATGAGAAAGCAAAACAATTCAAATGACCTCTAAAAAATTATTTAACGCTTAAATATTACTAACATAGATGTAATAAACATATATTCTAAGTTTCATTAAAATATTATGACTACTTCCGGTTTTATAGGTCAATGAAATCGCCTATGGGAGTTGCAATGTTAAACAAAAATCACGCGTGGTTCGTTTTCTCAAAAGGTTTTCAAGTAATTGCTACAATATTTCATCTTTATAATGACACACACAATCCGCAGACCTGAAAAAGTTTTGGGTAGACAACTAAAAAAAAATAGGGATCTGCAGGGGCCAACGTGAAAAACAGCCTTTTAGCTTTAACTTTTTTACCTTCCATCCGATTTTAATTTTTTTTCCAGATTATTGTTTAGAATAAAGAGTACAATTTTAAAATTATGGTCCGAGGGGCCACTTTTTGAGTCCTTATAGGGGTTTGAAGGACCTAAAATCATAACTTGTTCAAATTTCAAATTTTTTTTTTAGAAAGAGTTGTCTCGCTTTGTTGTAAGAATAAGGAGCATGAATACTGTAGGCATACCAAATTTGGTGTTCGGGGAATGAATACTTACTTCAATATGATTTTTTGAAAATATTTTTCTGGAAATTAGAAGTGTAGCTACCTGTAAAGTTCTGGAGTTATCTTTCTTTTCACATTGCACTACTCATAAGTTGCTATCTAAGCAACTTGGGATACCAAGGCGTTTAGAACACTTGAAAATAAACTAGAGAATATTTTTTTTAAACATTTTATTAAAAGGGGATAATGGGGCTGTCGAAAAGCCCTTACTTTTTGTTGAAGACAAAAAAAAGTTCTAGTTATTATTATTATTATTATTTTTCTCGACAGATTTCTGTCAGCGATTTTTTGAAAACTGGAAGATATATCGATACAATTTATCAACGGTCTTATAGCAAATTTTTCACTCTATGAAATGTAAGGTTTCAGATTTCCAGTTCCGGTACTTCCGGTTTTTACAAGGAAAATAGCAATAATTGATTGAAACTCAATATTTTGATTATTTTTCAATCCAGAACGTTCAAACTTTAGAATTACATTTATCATAACTAGTTGTACAAAATTGTAAGCGTAGGCAACTTTCTATATCTTACCGTTTTTGAGATATAAAGCCCTAAACTTCAGAAAAGGGGGGATGAAAAAACAAAAAAATTCAAATGACATTTAAAAGGTTAAATGACGCCTGAATATTATTAAGATTGAAGTTATTAACATACATTCCGAGTTTTGTAAAAATATGTTGACTACTTCCGGTTTTATAGGTCGGTGAAATCGTCTATGGGAGTTTCAATGTTAAACAAAAATCACGCGTCATTCGTTTTCTCAAAAAGTTTCCATTTAAATATTACAATATTTTATCTGTATATTGAGACACACACTCCGCAGACCGGAAAAAGTTTTGGGTACACAATTCTTAAAAATAAAAGGTCTACAGGGGCCATCGTGCAAAACAGCCTTTCAACTGCAACTTTTTTATTTTTCATCCGATATTTAAAATTTTTTCGGCTTATAGTTGAGAGTAGAGAGTACAATTTAAAAAATATGGTCCGAGGGGCCACTTTTTGACTCCTTAAAGGGTTTTTGTAGGCCCAAAGATCACATCTTGTTTAAATTTCAAAATTATTTTTTGGAAGAGTTATCTCGCTTTGCTCCAAGAATGTACAGCATAAATACTCTTGGCATACCAAGTTTTGCGTCCCAGGAATGAATACTTACTTTGGAATGATTTTTTTGAAAATATTCTTCTGAAAATTAGAAGTGTAGCTACTTTTTAAATTCTGGAGTTATCTTTCTTTTCACACTGCAGTACTCATAAACTCCTATCTAAGCAACTGGTTATACCGAGGCGTTTAGAAAATTTGGAAATAGATTAGAGATATTTTTTTTTCGACACTTTAAATTAAAAAGGGAAACTGGGGCTGTCGAAAAGCCCTTACTTTTTGTTGAAGACAAAAAAAGTTCTAGTTATTATTATTATACTCGACAGTTTTTTGTCAGCGATTTTATGAAAACTAGAAGACACGACGATACAATTATGCATGGATCTTATAGCAAATCTATCAATCTATGGAATGTAAGGTTTTGGATTTCCGGTTTCGGTACTTCCGGTTTTTACGAGGAAAATTGTAAAAAATATATTAAACATAATATTTTGTTTATTTTTTGAGTTAGAGCAATCAAATTTTAGAATTAAATGCATCATGGCTAGATGTACAAATTTGTAAGCGTAGACATTTTTCTATATCTTACCGTTTTTGAGATATAAGGCTTCAAACTTTAGAAAAGGGGGGTGAACAAAATAAAAAAATTCAAATGAAATTGAAAATTATATTTGACGCCTCGACATTATTAGGATTAAAGTAATTAAGATATATTTTAAGTTCCAGTAAAAAATATTGACTACTTCCGGTTTTATAAGTCGATGAAAATCGTCTATGGGAATTTCAGTGTTAAACTAAAATCACGCGTCATTCGTTTTCTCAAAAAGTGTGTAAGTAAAAATTACAATATTTCTTTTGTGTAATTAAACTACCAATGCGCAGACCGGAAAAGTTTTTGGGTAGACAATTCGAAAAAATAAGGGATCTGCAGGGGCAAACGTACAAAACAGCCCTTTAGTTGTAACTTTTTTACCTTTCATCCGATATTAAAAATCTTTTCAGTTTATTGTTTAGAATAAAGAGTTCTATCTTAAAATTATGGTCCGAGGGGCCACTTTTTGACTTCTTATAGGGGTTTGGAGGGCCCAAAGACCATCACTGGTTGAAATTTCAAAATGTTTTTTAGTAAGAGTTATCTCGCTTTGATGTAAGAATGTAGAGCATAAGTACTATAGGCATACCAAGTTTTGTGTCCCAGGAATGAATACTTTCTTCAAAATGATTTTTTAAAAATATTCCTCTGGAAATTAGAAGTGTAGCTACCTGTAAAGTTCTGGAGTTATCTTTCTTTTCACATTGCACTACTCATAAGTTCCTATCTTAGCAACTGGAGATACCAAGGCGTTTAGAACACTTGGAAATAAATTAGAGAATAATTTTTTTTTGAACATTTAATTAAAAAGGGATAACGGGGCTGTCGAAAAGCCCTTACTTTTTGTTGAAGACAAAAAAAGTTCTAGTTTTATTATTATTATTTTCTCGACAGTTTTTTGTCAACGATTTCTATAAAACTGGAAGGTATATAGATACAATTATGCAACGGTCTTACAGCAAATGTATCAGTCTATGGAAAGTAAGGTTTTGAACTTCCGGTTCCGGTACTTCCGGTTTATATAAGGAAAATTGTAAAAATTGAACGAAACGCAACATTTTGTTTAATTTTTGAATTAGAACGTTCAGCTTCTGGAATTGGATACATCTTGTCTTGTTGTACAAAATTGTAAGTGTAGACAACTTTCTAAATCTTACGGTTTTTGAGATATTAAATCCTAAACTTTAAAAAAGGGGGGATGAAAAACAAAAAAAATTCAAATGACCTTTAAAAATTTAAATTATACCTTACCATTGTTAAGATAGAAGTAATAAACGTACATTCCGAGTTTCATTGACATATATTGACTACTTCCGGTTTTATAGGTCGATGAAAATCACCTATGGGAGTTTCAATGTTAAACAAAAATCACGCGTCGTTCGTTTTCTCAAAAAGTTTACAAGTTAACATTACAATATTTCAGTTGTTTAATGATACACACTATGCGCAGACCGGAAAAGTTCTTGGGTAGACAACTCGAGAAAATTAGGGATCTGCTGGGGCCAATGTGCAAAAAAGCCCTTTAGCTGTAACTTTTTTATTTCTCTTCCAATTTTAAAAATCTTTTCAGTTTATTGTTAAGCATAAAGAGTACAATCTTAAAATTATGGTCCGAGGGGCCACTTTTTGACTCCTTTTAGGGGTTTGGAAGGCCCAAAGATCATAACTTGTTTAAATTTCATTTTTTTTTAGTAAGAGTTATCTCGCTTTGCTGTAAGAATGTAGAGCATAAATACTCTAGGTATACTAAGTTTTGTGTCCTAGGAATGAATACTTACTTTAATATGATTTTTTGAAAATATTCCTCTGGAAATTAGAAGTGTAGCTACCTGTCAAGTTCTGGAGTTATCTTTCTTTTCACATTGCACTAATCATAAGTTCCTATCTAAGCAACTTCGGATACCAAGGCGTTTAGAATACTTGGAAATGAATCAGAGATTAATTTCTTTTTGAACATTTAATTAAAAAGGGATAATGGGGCTGTCGAAAAGCCCTTACTTTTTGTTGAAGACAAAAAAAGTTCTAGTTATTTTTTATTATTCTCGACAAAGTTTCGTCAGCGATTTTTTGAAAACGGAAAGACATATTAAAACAACAATGCAATACACTTATAGCAATTTTAAATGGCACGCGTATGTAAGGTTTTGGACTTCCGGTTCCGGCACTTCCTGTTTTGACAAGGAAAATACTAAAATTTCATTGAAGCACAATATCTTTATTGTTTTTATAGTTAGAGCATTCAAATTTAAGAATTAGATGCATCTTGTCTTGATGTACAAAATCATAAGCGTAGCCATTTCTCTATCTCTTACCGTTTTTGAGATATTAGGGCTCAAACTTGATAAAAGGGGGGATGAAAAAGAATTTTTTTTAACAAACCCCTAGATATTTTATAAGACGCCTAAATATTGTTCAGGTAGAACTATTTAACATATATTCTAAGTTTCAATAAAATATATTGAGTACCTCCGGTTTTATGAGCCTGTGAAAAATTGTCTATGGGAGTTTCAATGTTAAACTAAAATCACGCGTCGTTCGTTTTCTCAAAAAGTTTACAAGTTAACATTACAATATTTTAGATGTATAATGATACACATCATGCGCAGACCGGAAAAGCTTTTGGGTAGACAATTCGAGGAAATTAGGGATCTGCAGGGGTCAACGTACAAAACAGCCCTTTAGCTGTAACTTTTTAAAATCTCTTTTGATTTTAAAAATCTTTTCAGTTTGTTGTTTAGAATAAAGAGTACAATCTTAAAAATATGGTCCGAGGGGCCACTTTTTGACTCCTTATAGGGGTTTGGAAGGCCCAAAGATCATCACATTTTTTAAATTTCAAAATGTTTTTTAATAAGAGTTATCTCGCTTTGCTGTACGAATGTAGAGCAAAAATACTATAGGCATACCAAGTTTTGTGTCCGAGGAAGGAATACTTACTCCAATATGATTTTTTGAAAATATTCCTCTGGAAATTAGAAGTGTAGATTCTTGTAAAATTCTGGAGTTATCTTTCTTTTCACATTGCACTACTCATAAGTTCTTATCTAAGCAACCGGGAATACCAAGGCGTTTAGAACACATTCGAAATTAATTAGAGAATAATTTTTTTTGAACATTTATTTAAAAAGGGAAACTGGGGCTGTCGAAAAGCCCTTACTTTTTGTTGAAGACAAAAAAAGTTCTAGTTAGGGCTTTTCGACTTTCGGTCGAAAAGACCTATTGTTATTCTTCTGTTTATTAGGGCTTTTCGACTTTCGGTCGAAAAGACCTATTGTTTTTGTCTTTTTTTATTAGGGCTTTTCGACTTTCGGTCGAAAAGACCTATTGTTTTTGTCTTTTTTTATTATTATTTTTCTCGACAGATTTCTGTCAGCGATTTTTTGAAAACTGGAAGGAATATTGATACAAGTATACATTGGTCTTACGGCAAATGTATCAGTCTATGAAATGTCCTATTTTGAGTTACCGGTTCCGGTACTTCCGGTTTTTACAAGGAAAATTGCAAAAATTGTTTGAAACTCAATTCTTTGTTTATTTTTAAATGTAGAGCATTCAAATTTTAGAATTACCTTTATCATAAATAGTTGTACAAAATTGTAAGCGTTGACAACTTTCTATCTCTTACTGTTTTTGAGATATTAAGTCCTAAACTTTAGAAAAGGGGGGATGAAAAAACAAAAAAATTCAAATGACCTTTAAAAAATTATTTGACGCCTGCATATTATTAAGATAGATGTCATTAACATACATTCAAAGTTTCATTGAATAGTATTGAGTACTTCCGGTTTTATGAGTCGATGAAAATTGTCAACGGGAGTTTCTGTGTTAAATTGAATTCACGCGTGTAACGTTTTCTCAAACAGTTATCAAGCAAATATTTTTATATTTGATATTTGCAATAAGGGACCTAATGCGCAGACCGGAAAAGATCTTGGAAAAGAACTTCTGAAAAATAAGGGATCTGTAGGGGTCAGTATTAAAAACAGCCCTTTAGCTATATCTTTTTTACTATTCATCCGATTTTCAAAATCTTTTCAGTTAATAGTTCAGATTAAAGAGTACAATTAAACAATTGTGGTCCGAGGGGCCACTTTCTGACTCCTTATAGGGGTTTGAAAGACCTAAAGATCAGAACTTTTTTAAGTTTCAAAATTTTTTTTAGAAAGAGTTATCTCGCTTTGCTGTATGAAAAAACAGCATTGATACTGTAGGCATATAAAATTTGGTGTCCCAGGAATGAATACTTACTTCAATATGATTTTTTGAAAATATTTTTCTGGATATTAGAAATATAGCCACCTGTAAAGTTCTGGAGTTATCTTTCTTTTCACATTGCACTACTCATAAGTTCCTATCTAAGCAACTGGGGATACCAAGGCGTTTAGAACACTTGGAAATAATTAAGAGAATAATTTTTTTGAACATTTAATTAAAAAGGGATAATGGGGCTGTCGAAAAGCCCTTACTTTTTGTTGAAGACAAAAAAAGTTCTAGTTATTATTATTATTTTAAGACAAATTTCTGTCAGCGATTTTTTGAAAACTGGAAAGAATATTGATACAAGTATACATTGGTCTTAAAGCAAATATATCAGATTATGAAATGTAAGGTTTTCGATTTCCGGTTCCGGTACTTTCGGTTTTTACAAGGAAAATTGCAAAAATTGTTTGAAACTCAATTCTTTGTTTATTTTTTAATGTAGAGCATTCAAATTTTAGAATTACCTTTATCATAAATAGTTGTACAATATTGTAAGCGTAGTCATCTTTTTATCTCTTACCGTTTTTGAGATATTAAGTCCTAAACTTTAGAAAAGGGGGGATGAAAAAACAAAAAATGTCAAATGACCTTTAAAAAATTATTTGACGCCTGAATATTATTATGATAGAAGTAATTAATATATATTTAAAGTTTCATTGAAAAGTATTGAGTACTTCCGGTTTTATGAGCCGATGAAAATTGTCTATGGGAGTTTCTATGTTAACTTGAATTCACGCGTGTAACGTTTTCTCAAACAGTTATCAAGCAAATATTTTCATATTTAATATTTGCAATAAGGGACCTAATGCGCAGACCGGAAAAGGTCCTGAAAAAGAACTTCTGAAAAATAAGGGATCTGTAGGGGTCAGTATAAAAAACAGCCCTTTAGCTGTATCTTTTTTATTATTCATGTGATTTTCAAAATCTTTTCGGTTAATAATTAAGAATAAAGAGTACAATTTAAAAATTATGGTCCGAGGGGCCACTTTTTGACTCCTTATAGGGGTTTGAAAGGCCCAAAGATTATCACTGGTTTAAATTTCAAAATTATTTTTAGTAAGAGTTATCTCGCTTTGCTGTAAGAATGTAAAGCATAAATACTATAGGCATACTAAGTTTTGTGTCCAAGGAAGGAATACTTACTTCAATATGATTTTTTGAAAATATTCCTCTGGAAATTAGAAGTGTAGCTACCTGTAAAGTTCTGGAGTTATCTTTCTTTTCACATTGCACTACTCATAAGTTTTATCTAAGCAACTGGGGATACCAAGGTGTTTAGAACACTTGGAAACAAATTAGAGAATAATTTTTTTTGAACATTTAATTAGAAAAGGGATAATGGGGCTGTCGAAAAGCCCTTACTTTTTGTTGAAGACAAAAAAAGTTCTAGTTATTATTCTTATTCTCGACAAAGTTTCGTCAGCGATTTTTTGAAAACGGAAAAACATATTAAAACAAGAATGCTATAATCTTATAGCACCTTTATATGAGAAGCGTATGTAAGGTTTTGGACTTCCGGTTCCGGCACTTCCGGTTTTGACAAGGGAAATACTAAAAATTCATTGAAACATAATATCTCAAATAATTTTTGAGTTAGAGCATTCAAATTTAAGAATTAGATGCATCTTGTCCATCTGTACAAAATTGTAAGCGTAGGCATTCCTCTATCTCTTACCATTTTTGAGATATTAAGGCTCGAACTTGAGAAAAGGGGGATGTAAAACCAAAAAAAATTCAAAAAACCTTCAAATTTTTATAAGACGCCAAAACATTATTCAGATAGAACTATTTAACATATATTCCAAGTTTGAATAAAAAATATTGAGTACTTCCGGTTTTATGAGCCTATGAAAAATTGTCTATGGGAGTTTCAATGTTAAACTAAAATCACGCGTGTCACGTTTTCTCAAAAAGTTTTTGGGTAATTATTACAACATTTTTTTTTAATAATGACACAACCAATGCGCAGACCGGAAAAGTTTTTGGGTAGACAATTCGAAAGAATAAGGGATCTGCAGGGGCCAACGTTCAAAACAGCCCTTTAGCTGTAACTTTTTTACCTTTCATCTAATTTCCAAAATCTTTTCAGTTTATTGTTCAGAATAAAGAGTACAATCTTAAAATTATGCTCCGAGGGGCCACTTTTTGACTCCTTATAGGGGTTTGGAAAGCCCAAAGATCATTATTTGTTTTACTTTCAAATTTTTTTTTAGTAAGAGTTATCTCGCTTTGCTCTAAAAATGTAGAGCACAAATATTATAGGCATACCAAGTTTTGTGTCCGAGGAATGAATACTTACTTCAAAATGATTTTTTAAAAATATTCCTCTGGAAATTAGAAGTGTAGCTACCTGTAAAATTCTGGAGTTATCTTTCTTTTCACATTGCACTACTCATAAGATCATATCCAAGCAACTGGGGATACCAAGGCGTTTAGAACACTTGGAAAAAACTTAGAGAATAATTTTTTTTTGAACATTTAATTAAAAAGGGATAATGGGGCTGTCGAAAAGCCCTTACTTTTTGTTGAAGACAAAAAAAGTTCTAGTTATTATTATTCTTCTCGACAAAGTTTCGTCATGGATTTTTTGAAAACGGAATAGAAAAATCAAAATTTAATGTTAGCTTCTTTTAGCAATTGTTAAGTTCTCCCGTATGTCCTTTTTCGGACTTCCGGTCTATATACTTCCGGTTTACACATGCAAAAAACAAAATACTAAAAGGACCTTTGTATCTTTTTTATTTTTTGATAATTAACTAAGAAATTTTGGATTTAGATACTTCCTAGTATGATATACAAAATCGTAAGCAACAACTTTTTTCTATCTCTTGCTATTTTTGAGATATTAGACTTCAAACTATGAAAAAAGGGGGGATGAAAAAACTGAAAATTGAAATAACCACCAAATGTTTTAAATGAGGAATGGAAAATGTTAAAACTGTCATAATAATCATACATTTAAAGTTTCGTTTGAAACCATTGAGAACTTCCGGTTTTACAAGTTGATAAAAAATCGTCTATGGGTGTTTTAATGTTAAACTGAATTCATGCGTGCCACTTTTTCTCAAACAGTTTTCAAGTAAATATTTCCACATTTAAAATTCATATTGAGGGACCTAATTTGCAGACTTGAAAATATTTTGAGATAAAATTTTTGAAAGATAAGGGATCTAGAGGGGTCAAAGCTAAAAACAACGCTTTAGCTTTATCTTTTTTATTTTTCATCCGATTTTTAAAATCTTTTCGGTTTTAAGTTTTGAGTAAAGAGTACAATTTAAAAAGTATGGTCCGTAGGGCCATTTTTTGACTTCTTATAGGAGTATTAAGGGTGTGAATATCGCAACTTTCTAAAAGTTGAAAAAGTGATTTAGAAAGAGTTATCTCGCTTTGCTCAATGAACGTAGAACATTAATACTCTAGTCATACCACGTTCCTATTTGAGAAAGGAATGCTTACTTTTTTATGGTTTTTTGGAAATATTCTTTTAGAAATTAAAAGTATATTTACTTTTAAAGTGTTGAAGTTATCTTTTTTTGACATTGCATTATTTATAAGGTTATATTTCTAATAGGCAACTGATTAAACCTAGGCGGTTAAGAATTTTTAAATAAAAAATAGATACGATTTTACCTGACATTTACAATCAAAAAAGGGAAAGGGGATGTCGAAAAGCCCTTACTTTTTGTTGAAGACAAAAAAAGTTCTAGTTCTAACTGGTTTTTTACTCTCCCTTCCCCTGTACGCTGCAGCCAAAATTTCACCTTGTCTTACATACACACTTTCACCAGGTCCAACATGGGCGTTTTTGATTGTTAAAGGCATTTTTCGGTTAGATCTTAAGGTTCCTGTCAAATACGTGTTCAAGTCTATTAATTTCCTTGCGAGGTCAAAACTGCAAAAAAAAACTGTCACAGACAACATGATAACCTTTCTGGAGTAAGTTGCAGTTTTTTAAGAGTCGCAGGACTACTTCTGTTCCTTGTAAAAGATTGGATGTGGGAGTAAACTTTTTACCTAGATAGCATTTCAAATGTGCAACATATCCAGTTGTACTTTCGGCTAATACCCAGAATTTCACTCTAAATTTTGCTGCTTTTGACGGGATGTATTGGAGCATTGCTGTGCGACCTCTTGTACCAATCAATGATTCGTCCACACATATGTTCCGGTCGGGCGTGTAGAAATAGGTGGCGACACGGTTGAAATGGTCAATCAAGGGGCGAATTTTACTGTCAGGTCTGTAAAGTTTAAAAGCCAAACAAAATAATGAGACTGATTTTTAGGAATTTAAACATTTCTTTAAGAATTTAATTGAAATATATTTATATAGGTTTTTATATAAAGCATTATTAACATAATTATACATATTTTGACATCGCATATATCCCAGTGGGTACATGTGTTAGTCGTTATTTTGCTTGATTCTTGCTATAGCCCCCAACCCCACCCCTTTTTACCAATATCTTATGGTAACGTCCTCATTTAAAAAATATAATTCTTTTTTTTTGGTGAGTTATATGGGTACGAAGGTAGCGACATTGCAGTAAAATACGTAAGTTATGTGATTTTTTTCTGCAATGATCGCGTTTTAGCCCGCGTTTTATTGTTTTTATTTACACTTTTTAAATCAAAATTTTGAATAATCATAAAAATTAGGTAATAAAAGTAACTAAACTATAATTGTTAATGTGCAGCAGTACGTTATATAAAAGAAATATTTGTGAATTTGAGCTGGACATCATCATGATTATTTCGTGCAGTCCGTGATTTTTTTTAAGGTTTGTTGAAGCTTTCGACCAATCAATAAATTGATTAGAACTAGCGGGTTATGTAAATTTTTCCTGCAATGATCGCTACCTTCAAAACCCGCATGAATCATCAAAGAAAGCATTTTATTGTTTATATTAACATCTTTCTTTAACTAATTATTAACTTGATTATGAAAAGTTTGTACAATTCACTAAATTAATGTACATAAGTACGTTAGCTAAAAGGAGCAGCCAAATCGTCTCCTGTGAGACTTTGAGTCTGGCATCGTCATGATTATTTTGTGCAGTCCGGGATTTTACTAAGATTTTACTAAAGTCTATGTAGGTTCAGACCAATCGATAAACAGGGCGTGTCAATTCAGTCATGTCACTTTCAACCGCTGTAGATTTCGACCAGTCGATAAATAGGGCTTTTAGATTTTAGTCTGGCTGTTTCTATAGAGCTATAAATTAACTATAAGTTTCCGTAAGAAATAGAGGAAATTATGCTTGGTAGATGTAAATATATACACGTAATCTACTCTTGAACATGTGGAAGGCGGAATAACACATCATCAGAAAATGGCTGACCTCTGATCGAAACGATAATTCGCTTGCTATACAAAATTTTATAGATGGATACATGTAACTTATTCCATGAGTAAATACGTAAATAAAATAAGTAAACGAGTGAATAAAGTGTCGGGCTTGTGAACCGTGAAGCCCGAGTTCGAATCCCGCAGGGACTTTAGTTGTTACTTACTGAATTAATTTTGTTTAGATATTCGTTTTTTTATCCCCAAACTGCAAATGTTTTGCTTATTTGACATATGTACAGTTTATTTATCATTATATCTTTCATAACCAAATAATTTACTGTTAATTTGAGTGACCTTTTCCAGGCATGTTATTCCACCTTAAACATAAATTGAGAGAGCTAAGGGGTCAATTCACCTGTAATTTGGACTGTTACGGTTCGGAATTTTTTTGTTGTCCACGAGGTGGAAAAACTTCAATATGAGTTGAAACCTGTTTCGTGAGAACATTTTCATAAACCAACGGCTTAACTGGCTGTCGTGACTCTTATTCCAATATTCAGGTATTGTTGGCTTCCTCACAATACCCATGTTCAAAATCACAGCGAGAAATCCTTTCATTTCATTTATCGTCAGAGGAACCCATTTTCTTGCTCTCGAAAATCGAGAGAGAAAAGTGTTTCTAATGTGAGTCCGAGCGTACCTTAAAAAATTAATGTATATAAACTACCAAGAGAATCCTTTGAGAATAATATGCTACAATAAATAAAAGTAGATTATGATATTCAAAGTAATGTTGTGTAAAATAAATTTGCATTTGTTTTAGGCACATATGCATGTATATGTGAAAGTGTGGCATGTTCTTGTAGATATGATAAAAGGAATTTCAAGAATAATGTTTCCATATTGTATACACGATTTTTATTCACAAAAGCAATTCTGAGAAGGGTGTTAGTAGCTAAATAATTTTGTCACAGTATTAATTATTCAATTAACTTTATATACAATTTCCTCCCGTCTTGTTAATAGGGTTATTTCTGTTAAATTTTAGCGAAATGTAAATATTTGAAGAAAAAAACCCTAAACAAACATTCACTTAATGTTATATCAAAATATTATCTAATATATATATTCATAGTGCAGTATAACAACATTCACAACAACTATAGAATACAATACCTATTTGTTTGTCGCACAACTTCTCTGATGAGGTTTAGGTTGAAAAACAACAGGAAATACTGCAGAGGAGATGCATTCCGCGGTGGCATATTCTTAGGCCCCGGATTACCGGAAAACGGTTTATTTTGCACTGGTTCAGGTGGCATTACACGGAACCAAACGCCAGCCATCTTGCACAGCGTATAGCAGAACGCACGTGTTATTATGACGTCATTTACGTAAAATGACGTTATAATAAATCGCTGCGTATATATACTTAGCAGTCATTTTTTTTTATTGCTTACAGTTATTGAGGTGAAATGTCGAATTTATTCATTATTGTAACATTTACAAGGAATATATGGAATGAAAAAAAAAATAATTTTGAATCAGAACGGTTATTCAGACGTATTTTTCATTTACTTTCGGACAGAACAATCATCTTCTGGTGATTGATTTTCAAGAGTGAGAAACAAATATATACGGAACAAAATTATGTACAGATAAATATAAATCCCGATACATGTACAATAATACATGAAATCTTTACAAAATGTGCCTTTCCGCGCAATGTCTTGCAGCAATAAAATACAACTTGCCAACAAATAACGACTCGCATATATGGCACATATGTAGTTTAGATTGTATTTTTAATTCTAAAAAATAAAATATTACGTCATATATTATTCAGTCAATATGTCGACAAATTATAAAATACTATTTTATTATTCAGTCTCACATACTATGCTTTTATAATTATTGACATAGAATGGATAAATCATATGGAAAAAGAGTCAAGTTCAAATCGGCCCAAAATCGGCCCCGTGGCACTCTACGCAACTGTGTGATCGGCCCAAAATCGGCCCTGTGGCACAGAAGTGGTTAAGAATGTGTTCAAACATAACAAATTAAAATTACACCATGTTCATTTTATGCAACAATAATTGCATGAAATCAGCTAACACTTTTTCACGGGTGCTCTAAAAGACATGCGGGCCCATTCGATGATTTACGGTAATCTGTCATTTTAAGAGAGGTCAAGATGAAGCATTTCACATGTATGTAATTTATTTTTTATTAAGGTTATATATACATTTTTTTTTCAGTCCGCAATAGCGTTAAATGCACTACACTTGATGATAACGTCAAATCGCTCCTGTCGTAATTTTTGCCTTATACAGGGTTACAGATATATATGGTATATCGGTATTTAGAATATGCTACATTTATTAAAAATGTAATAAATAAATAACATAATCATTAATATATTCATGATTGATATGAATACATTTAAAATATGAAAGGACAAAATATGTAATCAAACGGCATCCATGCATTATGAAAAGGTCATTGTGATTGTTATTACAAGGACCCATTTTTTATTCTGGCGATCATTTCATTTCGATGAAATTGATACCGTTTAAATTGTATACACCAATTTTACTTATTATAACTTGACCTAAATTCAAGTTGAGTTAAACTAAATTGTTAATGTGTCTCCATTCCCTGGCGTATCATAGATCATGTGGGTGACGGAGTTAGGTTCATAAGTTTTGGAGCACGTGTGATAAACGTCGTATTCAGAGGGCTTATTGTCCCCCGCCGCAACGCGGAGCGGGGACATAGAAATGCCGGGCGTCCGTCCGTGGGTCCGTGTGTCCGTGTTTCCATCCGTTACACTTTTTTGTAAGCGCTCTCATGCCTACAAATTTGGACGGATTTTCATTAAATTTATACCAAATGTTCATACCACTATTACCTTGGTCAAGTTCGAAAATCAGCATTGGTCGATACTTTTTGTTGGAGTTATGGGACTTTGACCACTATAATGACTCCGTTTTATCCAAAAATTGACCTTGTAAGCGCTCTCATGCCTACAAATTTTGACGGATTTACATGAAATTTATACCAAATGTTTATACCACTAATACCTTGGTCAAGTTCCTAAATCAGCCTTGGTCGATACTAGTATACTGCTTGACCGGCGGGGGACCCAGGAATTCTTTTCTTGTTTGAATATTAATAAAAATATTTTTGTTAATAATTATTATTATAAATTATAATGTTTCAGGCTATATTTAGTGATTGCAAAAAATAATTTGCAGAAAAACGCGGGATGTTTTCTGCTTTTGGTGACGGAGTTTGGGTACTTGGGGATACATCTATATCATGCCAATATATATGAAACGTGTATCTTCATATACACAAATGTAGAAGCAATGACTGTGTTAACGTCTTCTCATCAAAATACAATGCAAAATGTTCCCCATGCATACATGTATATACATACAATATTTGCAAGATAAGAAAGAGCATACGGATGTGCTTATTTCTTTTAAGTACCTCGCATCCTTGTTCACGGCCCTCATAGATGTACATGCACGTATGTTATAATGGATAAATAGACAAAAGAACGATTTAAACTCTAGAAGATGTATCAAACTTTATTTTCCTTTTTTCTGAAGAAAATCCACATTTCATATTTAGCAATCGTTGATGAAAATGACTATTTTGTGTTTGTCTTTCAGGGACGGCCGATAACTCTGTAAATAAACCCGGAAATGCATATTCCGTTAGGGCTATAGGGTCGATTTTCTGTTTAGTATTCACACGTACTTTTACTTTCCAATTCGTTGATGTACACAATATCGTAAAATGCCACGTTTATGTGGTAGAAGAAAACGGCTTGACTGGAAAATCCTGACAGTGCTGGCACTGGTGTTTGTCACCTCTTACTTTTATTACAATTTCTCCAAAGTTTCCGTGAATGATGAAGAAATACTTCATCTCCGGAATAAACGATTTATGGAATACCGTGAGAAGGAGGGCAAACGCGAAGGCCTCGGCGAGAAAGGGAGAGCCGTGACGTTACAGGGAGAGGAAAAAGCATTGGCGGATTCTCTGTTTAAAAAGGAGGCCTTCAACATCATAGCCAGTGATAAAATAGCGCTGGACCGCTCCATACCAGACGTTAGAGATTCCAGGTAATATAATACAACATTCTCTCTCTCTCTCTCTCTCTCTCTCTCTCTCTCTCTCTCTCTCTCTCTCTCTCTCTCTCTCTCTCTCTCTAATGTAGCTGCAGGACTGTAGCTCCCGGTCTGAAAAAAATTCGGATGGACGACCTGGGAGCTACAGTGCCTCCCATAATAAAAAACTGCAATTTACGGCGCACAAAAAATTGCGCTAGTTTGGGACTTATTAACCTTATTTTCACACAAATTCTGCAAAAATAATTAGAACGATTAAATTTTTCAGCAAATTTACTACTGATATCGTCACTTTACTTGCTTCAGACTTTCTC
Organism: Magallana gigas; assembly: GCF_902806645.1. Classification (NCBI taxonomy): domain Eukaryota; kingdom Metazoa; phylum Mollusca; class Bivalvia; order Ostreida; family Ostreidae; genus Magallana; species Magallana gigas. The sequence continues at coordinate 9,069,669 of NC_047567.1, read as the reverse complement.
TTAAACATGGTAACCGACCTCGGAAAATGAAGTATGTTAATTTACGTCGAGATCGAGAGTCGCCATTTTTAAATGTAAACAAACTTGCATCACTTTGATTTACAGGGCTGGAGATGGTGTTTAAAAGAATATCAGAGGCAAGTGAAGTGACAATATCTGTAGTAAAATGTCCGAGGAATTTTTTGGGATCAAATATTTGTACAGAATGTGTTCGTAAATGAGATTAATCAGTCCAAACCTAGCGCATTTTTTTGTGCGCCGTAAATTGCAGTTTTTTATTATGGGAGGCACTGTAGCTCCCAGGTCGTCCATCCGAATTTTTTTCAGACCGGGAGCTACAGTCCTGCAGCTATCTCTAATGCTACTGTAGTACTTTGGGCTCAATGAATTATGAATACCAGCCTGTATTATTATAGTTCAGACTATAAATACAGGGGAGAGCAGGGTGCGATCCTTTGTCAAGCCACAGACAATTCCTAATTTCCTATACTGTAGATTGGCAAATAATCACAATGGTTTTAATTTCACTATGTTCGCGATTTAATATTTTTTCGTGAAATTAAATCCATCGTGAATACTATCATTAGTTTTCAAAAACTTTTCATTGCTTATATTCTGATCAATTGATTTTTAAGCAGCGTGAAATTAAAACCATCGTGATTGGTACTTCAATAAAAATCTTGAAGTTTTAACACCGCGGAATTAAAATGACTTACAGTATATATTACATTTGATGGCACCATGCTAATGTTTTCAGAAATCAGAACTCACTGTGTCAGATTTCATAGTTGGCAAAAAGAGCTATTGGAAATGATTCTAAAACAGCTACAGTCGAGTCAAATGGATAAATTCATGTGCACCACCTCAAGATTATTGAAAGCCCTTGTCATAATTTACTGTCAGTTATTTGAAAGCTGTTGTCTAGTTGATATACAATCGTAAAAGTCCTCCTGTGATCTTCTATTATCTCCCGCATGTTTCTTAGACTCCAGTGTTCTTACATAAGCTGAATGATGATATGGAGACACTTGTCAGATTTTGATGACAATGTACTGTGCATGACAAAACAGGCTTAATGAAAACAGAATTTAATATTAAACAATTCATTTTCAGGACAGAAAGCAAATAAAATTATGTACATGTAGTTGTGTAGTTCTGTTTAAAATAAAGATCATATGTTCATTATAATTCATCATTTTTCAATTGAGACAGAGTGATGGTGTAAGAAAAAGTTATATCTTAATCCTTATACATGTACATGATATAAATGTAGGCTAAGAGTTTGATTAATTCTTCTGACTTATAATAATATTATCAAATCTGAATATCTAGACTGCTAATCTATTTAATGTTAATTAATTAGAAATGATTTGATTCTAAACATTCTCCAAGTCAACACTTTTTTATATACCGCTGCATGTATGGTTAAAAGAGACCAATATGTATCCCCTAAGTAGTTCAAATGAGTATGAATTTGGTATAAATGTTAAATTGTCTTTTTGAGGTGGTATGAGACACCTGTCGATATTAATATGGATAAAAGTATATTATAATAAAAATTCTTTCACCGGTTTAGAATTTAAAAATTTTACAAAATTTTACAAAAAATTGTGTTTTAAAAAATTTATTGAAAGGTAAAAATAATAAAAGCCCCAGTGAGATTTGAACTGAGGCTACAAACGCAAAAGGGGCGAAAATAAACAGGACAAATATTTCACTGTATACACTGTATAAAAGAAATAAAATATTTGAAACTTAGTTCATCAAATTTGAATGTGATAGTGAACATGAACCTGTAAATATGTTTTATTGTGTTTTATATATGAAATGTTTGCAAAAATCTTTATTCTGATTTCAGCTTTTAAATTACTTTTTTTAAACTTATTGACTTTTCACAAAGTAATGGTAATGGTAATGCATTACTTTACTCATGTAATGGTAATGTAATGCATTACTTCAAGAAAATTAAGTAATGGTAATGGTAATTTAATGCCCAAATTCATGAAGTAATCGTAATGTAATGCATTACTTTACAATGTAATTCGCCCCAAGCCTGGTATACAGTATTTCGTAGGCATCAATTTTTGTAGATTGAGGAAAATTCTCATAATGAAGGATATGTACATTCATTAACAATGATCCTATCAACATGATCAATATTTTTCTGTATATCCGTTTTTTTTCACGTGCCACAAAATTTGCGAAAAAGAGGAAAATCTGTTACATTTTTTTAATTGCGTCAGTTATTTTTTGCACTTTAAACAGTTTCTTATAGAAAATGATACAGGATATAATATCTGGGTATTTAATTATTTGCAATTTAAAAGGGATCACAAAAAAGCGAAAATGAAATCATTACGAAAATTACCGTATATACGGTACGTTGCATATAAATTGCATTTCATGATCATTTTAAGTTGGTATGGGACACCTCCATATTGTGACGCATTTCCTATCAGATTTTATGAGCAATGAAATCAAGACAGCTAAAGTATAATTTTATAAATGCTTTCTTTTACAAAATTGTAATTTGCTTTAACTATATTGCTGATTTACTCCATTTTTAGATGTCGAGAAGTGAAATACCCAAAAGAACTGCCTACTGCCAGTGTGATCATCATATTTCATAACGAGGCTTGGTCGCCACTTCTTAGAACCGCTCACAGTGTGGTCAACCGCTCACCACCGCGATATCTCCATGAGGTCATTCTACTGGACGATTTCTCAGACCGCCGTAAGTATTGCACTCACTTGAAATGAGCAAAACTAGATTTAAAAAAGAATCAGAATTGCATAATTAAAACCTAATTTATCATTGATATTCTCTTGCAAAGTAAATTCTCAAAAGTAGTGCATCTCTTGGAAGACTACTGTATACAGGGTTATTTTCGTCCTGTGGAATTTTTGCCCTTCTACACTTGCAAACATTTTCACCTAGTCTTTAATTCGCCCAGCCATTTGTGTTTTAAGATATAGAATTGGAGACTTTGGAATTTGCCCAGTCTTAAATTCACCCTCTGACAACGAGGGCAAAAGGGGCGGAAATAAAATGGGGGAGAATCTTCCCTGTATACAGTATATTTTTGTCATGTTTCCCAAAAGAGTATTTTTATTGTACCGTTATACATGTACATGTAATTGACAATATTGATTATTGATATTGTTTACTACAGCTGAGCTAAGTGACATCATTCAAATTTCAAAATGATTTCACCAATCAACTTTGATTTAAATTCTTCAGTGATGTTAATAATTTTTTATTTCTCATAACAAATTTCCTCAAACGAGAAGTATTGTGATAACTTTATATATTTACATTTTCAACTGTCTTTATCTGTAATAACATTACAAATCAATTTTGAAGCCTACAGCCCAATAATTTTATAAAAGATGAGGGACAGACCATGGATTAGACCATGCCACGACCAAAATTATCACTCTTTAATTAATAGCAGAGCTTGGCAGCAAACTTCATATTTACATAGCAAATATCTTGAATAAATGTACATCATGTATCCATACATTCTTTAACAGCAGACATTGGCAACAAACTTCTTGATTACTTCGACGATTTCTTTTATAACTGTATACATATTCATACACTTTGTAATAGCTCAGATTGGCAGTAAAACTTCATGATTACATTGACGATTTCTTTCATAACTGTATATTTATACACTCTTTAACAGCGGAGCTTGGCAGCAAACTCCACGATTACGTCGCCAAAACGTGGCCGGATGGTATTGTGAAAATCATCCGTACAAAGGAGCGCAGCGGATTAATCAGAGCAAGATTAGCGGGAGCCAAGGCAGCGACGGGAGACGTTCTGATATTTTTGGACTCCCATTGTGAGTCCAACACTGGCTGGTAAGTAGGTCACAGACCAGGGGAGATAATTATGTTCTTTTTAGGTCTTTAGTATAATGTATACATGTGCAGTTCCAGAGAGTTTTCCCAGGGGGATCCAGGGAATAGTTTAAATTGTTTTCCAGTGGGGGTCCAAGGCCTACTTTTGAGAAATATTTTAATGTGATGTGAATTTTAAAAATTTGAATTTTCCAGGGGTGGGGGGATATATTTCCTTAGATTGGCACATGGTATATTATTTGAATGTTGAAATATTAAACTTCAAACAAATCTGGATTTATTTTGAATGAAGACAAATTATACGATATAAATGGATAAATGTAATACAGTTAGTACTATATGTATAAGTAAATAAATTATGACAGTACCGTGTGTAACCTCTGCATGAATATTCAAATAATTATTATTTCATTTTTTAATTAGAATTAACAAAATTGCTGCTTTCCTTAAGAGAAACAATTTTATTTTGTTTTATGAATATAATTATAATTTCATGTATTTTTAGCTCACCTGAGCTGAAAGCTCAAGTGAGCTTTTCTGATCACCTTTTGTCCGTCGTCCGTCTGTCCATCTGTCCGTCCGTCCGTCTGTCCGTCTGTCCATCTGTCCGTCTGTAAACTTTTTACATTTTAAACTTCTTCTCTAAAACCGCTTATCCAATTTCAACCAAATTTGGCACAAAGCATCCTTATGGGAGGGCGAATATAAATTGCAGAAATAAAAGTCCGATCTGTATTCAAAGCGGAGAAAACCTTGAAATTGTAGAAAAAGGGGGGTGCATTTTTAAAAATCTTCTTCTCAAGAACTACCGAGGCAAATTCAACGTAGTTCAGCATAAATTATCCTTATGGGAAGGAAAATATAAATTGCAAAAATTAAGTGGTAATTCTGTTTCAAATCTGAGTTATTACGAAAATAATAATAAAGGAAAGGCGTGTTTCAATCAGTTTAATAGGTTCGGGTTCGGCATACAATAAAATGGGTAGACAAGACTTGGCCTGGGTAAAACAAAATATTAGCAGTTATTAATCTGCCAATCTCATTAAAAATTTCAGGATATTTGATGGACTAGTATATTTGTATTCGCTGTAAATATTGCTGCAAAAAAATGCGTATTTGGAATTGACGATTGCCGATCTGCCCCGGCTTTTATTTTGCCACGGCCCGGGTTTGCATACCCATTTTACCAAGACTCGTATTCCATACTTCTAAAACGAGGTTCTTTGTTTAAAGCAGCCATGACATTATACGAAAAAGGTTCGATCTGACTATGATGAATTTGCTTGTTGTGCAACAGTTCGCGTATGAAGGGAAATTTTGAAACATGCAAAATATATTGGTGCCGATTTTGTGAAATAAATTGAGGCTAGATATTTCAATGCGTTGACAGTTTTCACACATGACGTTGGTGCTAGCTTGTTCTAATTTTCGTTTCGTTTTCATTATTTATGCTTTGTTACCTGGAAACTATCGTCTGTATTTCGTGATTTTTACCTATTAAATCAAACAGAGAATTCGTTAAATCAAACAGTTAACTGTTTACCTGTGCAAATTAAGCAAAATCTGATGTAGGGGTAGGTGCCTACTGAAATACAATTCATTCTATCGGTAATTCGGCATTATCTTTTGCGTAATGGCAGATTAATGCAATAGGTTTTGTTCAGATGCTCGGCATTTTCTCGAGTTTATTCAGTTTAAATAGAGTTTGATATCGCTGACGGAAATATGTAGGTATATACATGTAATATATATATGAATAATTTCGAAAAAATAAATTGTGTTCTTTATTTGTTATACATGTAGTGCATGTTTCTTGTGTTTAATTGTTTACAGTTTCTATTTACTAACCATATTTGAGTGTTAAGCTTCGAATTATAAGCAAGATACAAAGATTTGCTCACAATTCTATGTTTGTAAACATATCTTAAAAACTAAAGATTAAAAAAGTAAAAAATTTGTCAATATTTATTAAGAAAATTTTCATAGTCTGTTCTTCCAGAAACCAACGTATTGTAAACTTAACCTTTTTAGCTCACCTGAGGGTGGGGCCACAATGGGGGGTCGAAGTTTAACAAATGAATATATAGAGTAAATCTTTAAAAATCTTCTTCTCAGAAACTAATCAGCCAGGAAAGCTAAAACTTGTGTGAAAGCATCATCAGGTAATGTAGATTCAAATTTGTAAAAAATCATGACCCCCGGGGGTAGGGTGGGGCCACAATGGGAGATTGAAGTTTAACATAGGAATATATAGAGTAAATCTTTAAAAATCTTCTTCTCAGAAACTAATCGGCCATGAAAGCTGAAACTTGTGTGGAAGCATCCTCAGGTAGTGTAGATTCAAAGTTGTGAAAATAATAACCCCTGGGGGTAGGGTGGGGCCACAATGGGGGTCGAATTTTAACATATGATTATATAGAGTAAATCTTTAAAAATGTTCTTCTCAGAAACTAATTAGCCAGGAAAGCTGAAACTTGTGTAGAAGCATCCTCAGGTAGTGTAAATTCAAATTTGTGAAAATCATAACCCTGGGGGTAGGTTTGGGCCACAATGGGAGGTCGATGTTTTACATAGGAATAAACAGAGTTAATCTTTAAAAATCTTCCTCTCAGAAACTAATCAGCCAGGAAAGCTGAAACTTGTGTGAAAGCATCCTCAGGTAGTGTAGATTCAAAGTTGTGAAAATCATGATCCCCAGGGGTAGGGTGGGGCCACAATGGGGGTCAAAGTTTAACAAAGGAATATATAGGGTAAATCTTTAAAAATCTTCTCAGAAACTAATCAGCCAGATGATTCTTTATAATTGTTAAGACTTTGGCCCCAGGACAATTCTTTGGCCTCACGAGAAGGTTCAGAGGTTGATGTACGTTTATATCCCATATATAAACTATTGTTAGGCCAGCATTTTTTTATTTTTAGATTTACGAAATATTTTTCAAATTATTTGGTGAGGAGGAGGGAAAAAAAATAAAAATAAAATTGAAAAATTTGTCCGTCAAGAAAAAAAATGAAAATAAAACAATTGTTCAACAATATTTTTTTTATTTTTAAAATAAGAACATGTGTCTAGGAGCTGCCATTTTTTAAAAATATCTAAGTAATTTTGGTTGTTGGTGATGTTCTTATCATAACATATTTTATCCATGGGCACTGAAAATTTGTGTTGATATATTGTACATGCATGTATAAAAACGAAGGTTTTTTTTTTTATAAATACAAGTACATACTGTACATATACATTAAGACCAAAAAAAAAATAAGGGAGTTTTCACTTCTTCCTTGCAGAAAAATAGGAAGAAGTTTGAGAAATAATTTATTTGATTAAATTAACAATGCTATTCACAAATTCAAAATTTAAAATATTGTTACTGAAAATAAATTGGATTAGAAGCATGTCCATAAATGTCAGTAAAAAATCAAACAAGTTTTTTTATTTAAAAAAGACTAAATAACTTTTAAAATTTTATTTATTTATGTAACTATACCTTTAATAAAGGAAATGTTTCGTTATTTTGTTAGCTTTAACCTTAATGACAAATAAAATTATTCTCTTTCCTTCAGTCATAAGACCTGTGTTCAGTGTGTTTAGGGTTATTAGTCCAACCCTATGACCCACTTACAACCGTTATGTAGAGGATCTATTTCCAAACGGTTAAATTATGATTATTCTAGAATTTATTTTGCAAAAATGTTTTTTTTTAAAAGTAACTTATCATTTTCTTGTCAATGAGGTGTTTTTTTTTAATTTACAGAATTGTGATAGAAAAAGACTTTAACTTCTCTTTATTGAGGAAATTCTGGCTAAGTTGCCGATCACAAAACTTAATAGGGTCGTAAATTGTAGGGTTGGACGAAAGCAAACAGGAGTAGGCCCTTTGGTGGTTTTTTGTGACTTCTAGTGCCTGTGACTTGATCGGAAAGAACTTGGTCTTTTTATTAAATCAATGCATGAACAACAATAATTCAGACTACACATACGTGATTGCATCAACAATTATTTTTATTTTTACCAGAAAGAAAACTTCGGGTCGGAGGAAAAAATAAAATAAATAGCTAGTTCAGGTCCTTTTATTTTTATTTGAATTTTTAAAAAATAGGGTCGGCGGGTTTGTAAATCGAAATTTTAAAAAATGCTGGCCTTAAGGATCTTTTTGAGAACTGCAATACTCAACATATGATATGACTATAAAATCATCCTGTTAGAAAAGGGACTAATGATTATAAACATAAGAATATCCAGGGGAAAATGGATTTTATTTATACAGGATCTACATGTATTATTGTACATTGTCCAGATAGTTTGTATTATGACTCCATTAAGCTGATTTTACCATACCTATTGTTCCTCAGGTGAGCGATGTGGCCCATGGGCCTCTTGTTTATACTGGTAATTGTTTTTACTTTATGTGTTTATGAATACAATTTGGCTACCATGGTCTCTGACTGCATGTACATAAGCCAATGTGGATCAGATGAAGAAACCATTCTCTCTTAATGTGCACATCTCAAAGCTAGCAATTTCAAAATCTGGAAAGGGAAACCTGCAACCATAAAAATGGAGAATTGTTTTATTACAAGTACATAAAAAAACCCAGTGATGTCTTCAGAACAAATATGTCAGGAAGTGTGAAGTTTTCAGGAAAAGTTAGTCACAAGAGGTTTACTAGATAAAGAGATATTATAAGGTTCACTGTACTTATTGTATTTTAATCATTAATTAGTTTGGAAAGTTATACATAAAGTTAAAATTAAATTACAATGAGGTTTCCCAGTAAGATTTGCGGAAGGTTGATCTAGTCAACAAATTAGCCATTATAGATCTACATAAAATTTAGCGTTTAAATTTCAGTATTTTTCTGTATCTTTACCCTATATCTTTATATAGAGCTCTTCATTCTAAAGAGATCAATAGAGTCTAAAAAATGGCCACGACCATTAATACTTCTTATTAGAATAGAATGCTAGTTTAAGAGGAAAAAATATTGACACTTAATGTACGTGTGTGTGACGAAAAGTTGTAAAAAAGGAAGGGGGTATTGCATGAGTGTGTGTGACAAAAAGTTGTAAAAAAGGAAGGGTGTATTGCATGAGTCAGAAACTGCTTGGGTGACCAAACAAAACTGTTAAAGTATATGTAATCCAAAAGCAAGTGTAATTATCAAGGTACATTGTCATTCCTATTTGATATTATAGAAGAATTGAATAATTTTGAATAAGTCAAGCATAAGTATCTTTAGGCCAAAAGCTGAGAGATCAAGGTCAACCTACACCCCCTTCCTTCATCATTTCTTTTTTTACTTTTTTTATTTTCCATAAGTATGGAGACTTAATTTCCCTGAATTAGCTTTTTTAACCCTTTAAATGGGAATCATACAGAGATCAGAGTTTAAAGGTTATAAGTTAACATTTATTGACATAATTACAAGTGAAATATCGTTAATAATCTTGTACACCTGTCCTAATAAGTCATTGGCCCTCACCTGTCCAGTTCACCTGTAGAATTACATACCTGTCAGGTACTACTCACCTTTGTTCGTGTTTTAAGCTAGCATCTAGACTTTTGCTTAGTTTAGAAACAATATTTATTAATGGGTTTTTTTTGGTTGAAGTTTCCATTTAATTATTTGTTATTTCCTAAACCTCTACACATATCTAGATACAGTATTTTATTCCAAATATGAGCCTATAAGAGGGCATATAAAATAACAGAGAAAAAAGGGAAAGCCCTTAATAAAAGTTTTTGATATGAAAATCTGTAAATAGAATTATTTGTAATAACAAATAGTTTGTATTTCATATATGCTGTAGTTTCATCTGAATATAAGATTAAATACCAATGTTCGTGCATTTCTTTGTTTAGTTGGTTGTATGAACACCGAATGTTAACACATGTAACATTGTATTGATAGGAACATACTGTAAACCAACTTTTATTTGCATGTGAGAAATTTTCCGGCGGTTAGCGAAAGCCTCGTTGGCGCAAATATTTCTAGCTGCGAACCAGTTCTTGTCGCTTGGTTGTAACAACGGGTCTGGATAAGGCTTGATCACAAACAGTAGTCGGCATAAACTAGTTTATCATAGATCAATCGTGAACAGAAGTCACCGCGAATAAAAATTGGTTTACATTATTGACCACAAATATATTAAAATGTATTTATTATCTTAAAAGCTGTCAGAGATATAATCTAAAACTCCCTATTTGCCCTTTACATGAGACAACGAAGTACGTTTTGGTTTTTCAACTAGGTCTCAGTGACATAATTGATTACAAACTCTCTTATTTCTGTAAATAATAAAATGTATTGATCATGTGTTGGTCAGACATATGAGTGCAGTGATCATGTTACGCTAACATCTGTTGGTAGTTGATTAATACCCTGAAGGAGAAATGAGAATCTTCTCATTCTCATAGAATATGATCTTAGATCAGCACATAGAGTGAATACATAATTAAAAAAAAATGTTCTACTAAAATTCAACTTTTAATTACATAAGAATTTTTTATTTGCATAATTATAATAGGTATTATATTGTTTGGAATTCATATATTTTATCAACTGTGGTTCTTTTGTAAAATGCTTCAGCCCTGATTTTTACAGAGACTGTTCATTAAGCACATGTAATACATAGCAACAGTGAAGCGCCAGGGATATGAGCAAATTTCACTTGATAAAAACATTGTTTGCTACATGTATATCCAATAAAGTAGTTAATTATACATTTTTAAGAAAAGGGGAATTAAACTGGTATGCATGAATTCGTTATAAGGGTGTTCACTGTAGCCAGATTATACTGTACCGGTATATTGACCTAGTGAAGATATTTTTTTTCAATAATCAGATCTTGAGTACATACAATTAATGTTATTGGTGGCTTCATCCTGTGTTTTGTGACTAAAGCTTGTAAGCTGTTATAATGTGTTTTACTGTGTATCATAATTATGTAACATGTGCAGACATTTATAACAGACATTTCAAATTTTCATCTGACCTTGGGTGTACTGTTAGTAGATTTCCTAATTATTTTACACAAGTTCCTTATTTTCGCAATTCTGCCATTTCAAATCAAATTTATGAGTCTGAATTCAAAATTATACGCACAAATAAATGCTGTTATTATTTCTTTATTAAGTCTACGACTGTCAGAAAAATAAAAGTGAGTATTTAAAATCTGTAAGGGGTACTTTAAAAATTCTCGCTTTTACATGGACATTTATTCCTCGTTTTGATTAGGAATCTACACTACACAGTACTCTACAGTCTGCAGTACCTATTAATTAGGCTAGTGGCTTCTCTCCCTTGTATTTTAGCTAGATTACTGTAAATCTTTCACTGAGTAGTGGTTCGTGGGAATCCATTTTGTTCCTACAGGTTGGAGCCAATGCTAGCTCGAATCAAAGAAGACAGGACGGCCGTTCTGTGTCCGGAGATCGACCTGATCGACAAGAACACACTGCAGTACGGCGGCACTGGCTCGTTTTCTGTCGGTGGTTTCTGGTGGTCCCTTCACTTTTCGTGGCGTCCAATTCCTGAGCATGAACAGAAGAGGCGGTCGTCGGGCATAGCACCGATTAGGTACACTTGTACTTACAATGCACTCAATGACCTATCCTCCTCTTCCAGTAGAACTGTAAATCTGTAAACATTTGCATGCAGATTACTTCAGATATCCTCTTGCTCTGGTCCAATCCAGAGGTCAACAATACTACACATTAAGTTAATTCCTTTTGGATATCTATATTTTTCACCCATTTACAGTAATTCTTCAGTTATGTTAATTGGGTAAAATATCTTGAATTCTAAACTTGTGTCATTTTTATTTTCTGTTAAAATTTTAAAAGATCACTTTATTTACCCCCCATGTTGTACCATATTTTGATATACTTTAAAAGACATTATGGTTTTACAACAAATGGTTATATTTTCTATTGTTACAGATTAGAAAATCTAAATTGTTTGTGTGAATCAAAAGCATGCCCTTAAAACTGTATACTAAATAAGTTAATTTATATCTTTTTTTATATAAATGTATTATTTAAAAGGAAAGAGGGATATACTGTTAACCAACTTTTATTTCTGTGCACTAATTTTCCGCGAGGTTAAGGTTTGGTCACGAACAGTACGTTTTACAGGAGTTAATCTAGAAATAAAGTTGTCGCGAATAAAAGTTGGTTTTCAGTATGAGGTGTCTTGTGTTTATCTTCTTTGTCCTATATTCTCCAAAGCCTCCAGCACTAACACCTCAGCTAGCATTGTGTGTCTTCATAGAAATTGTATTATATGTTGTTGTACTATCATCACTATGTTTCTATAGCTCCGTATTGTTGGTTTTAGAGTTGTGTAGAATTGGCGTTTAAAAGAATTCAAACTACATGTATGAATGTAACTCATGCCTATATTGTGTGCATTTTAAAAAAAGATGAAAAAAAAAATAAAAAAGAATTATTCCTCATTCTTGGCTATATAGAATGAGAATGCAATGGAAGAAAATTTGGCAAAGTTTTGCGTAATATTAGCCTAAAGGCAAGGAATGTACATAAAACCCTGATTTTTTAAACATATCCCTTTTGGGTTTGTCCTGATCTTTGAAATTGCTTGCAATAGACTTGCTTGGATGCAAACAAATAAATTCCAATGATTCCAAACACCACTGAGGTCAGAGACCATGTCAGCCATTTAATCAGGGGGAGCAAACTGTATGCAACCCCCTTTCCTTTTGATGAGTTATTTCCCTTTGTTGAACCCTTCAGGCTGGAGCCAATTTTGTCTCGGATCAAGGAATTTCCCAACAGTGTGGTTTGTCCAATTGTGGACGCCATTGATGCTGACACTCTGGAATATTCCAAAAATGGGGGGTACCAGGTTGGGGGATTCTCCTGGAGTCTCCATTTTACATGGAGGGATGTTCCATCAAGGGATTTAGTTCACAGGAAGTACACAGATCCTGTGGGGTTAGTAAGGTCATGGAGCATGCACAGTGACTTCATGAATCTGATTGGAAAATACCAACAGTTTACGTATACACCTTTTCCAAAATATCCACAGATAACTCTTAATCAAAAAAAAGAAATCAATAGAAAAAAAAATCATGTACATGCACAGTTACAACTAATAAAAAAAATCTTGTACATATTACAACTTAGAATTCTTCAAGAGTTGGATTTTGATTTGATTTATTTATTTGATTGTTTTTAAACACAAATCAATTGCTACCCAAAAGATGACTAGAAAAATAAAACAGAAATCCTTTTATTCATTTGTAAACCAGTGTTATACATGCATATTCTGAAAATACACGCACATACTAAACTGTAAAGAAATTTTTATTATGTGTGATGTAAATTGCTTTAAACTGTCAGTAAAGCTTTTTGTATAGAGAAAAAAAATTTAACTTAATTTCCCTAACATGCAAACATGACAGCTTAATTACATAACAAGACTGGAATAATTTATGAAAAAGCAGGTCGGTTTTTCTTCTTTTAAAAAGTTCTGACTGTATGTCATAAAGATTCAGCTGACATGGTTATAAAATATTAAGTTCTCTGGATTTCTCTTTAAAATTTTCTCTGAACTGTGTCAGACTTCATGTTATGGCTCGTTAAATGACATAATGTTGTACATTATTTGGATTCTCAAAAGATTAGTATACAGCATACATGTATATATTAAGTCAGGAAGCATAATTTCTACTTGCTATACTAATACAACTATAGTTACACGGTATTATCTCCCCTTATGGAAACTCTTTAATTTAAAAGTTGTAGAAAAAATATTAATCTTATGATTATGTAAGTTGCATCTATATATAAATCTTATTATTAATATTTGAAGTAGTTACATCACTATTACATATTTTCGCCTTGTTTCTGATTGGTAGATCACCAACTATGGCTGGAGGGCTGTTCGCTGCAGACAGAAAATTCTTTTTTGAAATCGGAGCTTATGACCCGGGGATGGACGTTTGGGGCGGAGAAAACCTGGAGATTTCCTTCAGGGTAAGTTGTCTGACCAAATCCAAGAAGATCTCTCTTATAGTTTGACAAAAAATAATATGATAAGGCATAATTTATATAAAAAAAGACTTAATTTATTTAAATAAAACTCACTGCAATTGAAATAATCCAGTAGAAAGAGGTTCATCATATGATTTAATGGGTTACATGTCATTAAATAGAAAAATTTTGTCATAGTGTTTAAGATTTTAAAGATCTTGCAAGGCAAAAGATTGATCATTATGTTTTAACAAAAAATTTTATGACTTTGTTTATAATAAAAGAAAATAAAAAACATTGCAATTACCAGAGTTTGAAAAGAATTCATGAAGAAGTGGTTTATATAATTACAATTTTATGAGTTACATGAATAGAAAAATAGATAATAAGTTATTAGAATACCCAGAAGAAAAATGATGCTAATTCATTTAAAATTTCTGGTCTTGAATTAAAATTTTTTGGCAATTCTCTGCAGACGTGGATGTGTGGGGGCAAGCTGGAGTTTATCCCCTGCTCTCGTGTGGGACACATCTTTAGGGCCAGTCATCCATACACTTTCCCAGGTAATTCTAAGCGCCTTACATTATAAATCAACCTCTGATATTCTCAGAATTGGATCACATACAAGGTTTCTAGCTTTTTCTTTTACTCTGGTTTTATCAATATTTCATTGAATACCAAATTTTTCGTGATCCACAAAATTTAATGTTCATTCAAGTGCAATTTTTACTTACATTATAATATTGGATTGATAGGATCATTGGCAATGAATCCACGTATCCTTGAAACTGTGAGTTTCATTGAATCCACCAAAATAAATACCCACGAATATTACCGTAATGAAACCACAGTACCTAGTCATTGGTGTTTTTCAAAGACTTTCAACTTTTGACAAGGAGATGTTTGTTTCTATTCCTTTGATATTGTCCTCATTGGTCTAAAATTTCCACTCCTCCAGGCAATAAAGACACACATGGAATCAACTCGATGCGCCTGGCTGAAGTTTGGATGGATGAGTACAAGAGATTATTCTATACCCACAGGAAGGACCTATTGGTAAGTGCATGATTTCCAAGAATATTTTTAGTTTGTCTTGTCTGCCTCCATTGTTAACGTTGTTCATTATTTTGGAACTCTACAAGATACACGTACCAGGTAGAAACTTAATTAAAATAGTCAACAAAATGGTCAAGAAGGTCAACTTAAGAATGGTCAACAATTACATTGTTACCACTGTATGTATAGGATGGTCAACTGTCATTGACTTGATTTATAAGGCAGAGGTTAATGTCAATAAAGGTTTAAGGTCATTGTTATTTCAAGAACAAATGTGGTCATTGATAAGTAAAACATAAGATACAGAAGTCAATATCATCAAAGGTCATATTTGCATTCCTTGATAAATTTTATAAATCTGTATTCATTGTAAAAATTGATTTAAAATTGCTGATCTGGAGATACATAATTGTATGTGAGTTGTCTCTCTTTCTACTATTGCTTTTTTTCTGTTTAGCTGCAATCTCATTTTTAGATATATCTTTTAATACAAAAAAGTTACAAAATAAAAAAAACGTGCGATCACACACAGTAAAAAACGCATTGCCAAATCAATTTTTCTGATCAACACACAATCCTGCATGTTACACGAATGGTCATCCACAGGGTACACAAACTATTTAACAGGATTGGCTTATCAACAATTACGCTGTTACCACTGTATAGAGGATCGTCAGCTGTCATTAAATAAATTGATAAGTCAGAGGTTAATATTGATAAAGGTTAAGGTCATTGTTTAAGGTCAAAGATTAAATTTGTTTCCTTGGGACTTTGTCAATTACAGTTCAACTGTTCATGTGGTGATAATTCAATTGCAAGTCAGTCTCACATTTTCATATGAATCATATAATGCAACCACTAAGCACAATCAACCACCAACTTGAAGATGATTCCATGAATATTAATCCAGATTGAAATGGAAAGTGTCCAATGTTTTGTTCAGGGCCAGGATTACGGGGACATATCTGAGCGTGTGGAGCTCAGAAAGAGGCTCAACTGTAAGAGCTTCAAATGGTTCCTGGACAATGTGTACCCAGAGAAATTCATTCCTGATGAGAATGTCCATGCCTGGGGGATGGTGAGTAAGCTTTCTTTTTTATTATTCCATCTAATTTAGATAGATGTAAAAGGATATGAAAGAGAAAGTTGGTTTTATAAAAACTGGTGCTATGACAATAAAAAAAAGATATTTGTTTCCATGAGAATATATTCTGTTCTAAATTAAGTTTAAGAAAAGGATAAATGACAGTAACAATTTTATGTCTGATTTATTTTTATTGTTTTATTTAAATATTGATTTAGATTTAATTTAAACACCATAAAGAGAGTAGAAAATTCAAATGTTCATCGAAAGACTATTCAATAGGCCTCCTTTTATTGATATCCCGAAAATATGCTCAATGTTAAGGATATTTTTACTCCTATTGAACAGGTACGAAATCCTCCCAGTAACCTGTGCCTTGACACACTCCAGAAGGATGAGAAGACGGTGTTTGATATGGGAATCTACAGCTGTCAAAACGGAGCCAGCGCTAATGAGGTCTGTGTTTTGATTGGCCGATTTTGTTGTAACGATACAAAATTCAACGATCATTTTATATTTCAGATAATTTATAATGTTTTGAGTAGAATATATACTGGATAGAGGGTTGTTTTTGTCCTTCTACACTTGTAAACAGTTTCATCATGTCCCAGACTTGTTCAGATAAAGGGATACTATATGTTAGATACTCTTTCTAATTAAAACAGTAATTTGAAATTATCTTCAACTCGCCCGGTCTTAACTTCACCTGCTGACAATGAGGGTGAAATTAGCAAAATAAAAATGGGAACAAATATTTCCTTGTATACATTATGTGTTTTTTATTTTCATCTTGTCAACTCATGTATATAACTGAAACAATTACTGTTCTGTGTTTTTTTAATTTGGTGTAAAAGTTTCATATAATTCCCTCAAAGTTGAAATAATAAAAATGGGTTAAGTCCGTCTTATAAAGTTTTATCAATATGCATTAAATTTTCACCAACAGGTCAGGCTTTGAGTATTAATGATGAATTGTTCTGTGTTTTTTTTTTATTTGGAAAATTGTTTAAGTCCCTCTCATAGAATTCTTGTCAATATTTATTTGAATTTTCTTTATTTTCCTCACTAACAGGTGTTCTCTCTGAGCATTAATGATGAACTCCGACGTGAGGAGGCGTGTCTAACGGTGGTCTCGGAGGGAGGTCGTGTCCCCCTGGAGTCCTGTACTGGGGCAGCCAATCAGAAGTGGAAACACGATAAGGTAGGTCAAAGGTCAATGACTAGTTATTTTTATGATTAGAGGAAACCAATCAAAAGTGGAAACATGATAAGGTAGGTCAAAAGTTAACTACTAGTAATTTCAATTAGTGGAGGCAGCCAATCAAAAGTGGAACAGGATAAGGTAGGTCAAAGGTTAACTACTAGTAATTTCAATTTTTTAAAACATGTATTAAAAAAAAATCATACAATCATCATCACAGTTTTTCTGAGATTCTTTTCATCACTTATTGTATCAAGAGTGTATTAATCAGTTCTGTGTAGCCTGTTTGATGTTATTTCTAAACTAACTGGAGAAAATCCATTGTGACATCATTACAGTGTTTCATCAAAGTTATCATAACATGATTGACATCCTGTCTGTTTGTAGGACAAGCTGATAATTACGGGTACAACCTCGGGAGGACAGGTCCTCTGTCTCGACAAGAAGAACGAGAAGAACAATGGGCATGTGTACACAGAGAAATGTAATGGCAAAGAGTCCCAAAAGTGGACGTTTGAACACTACCTGGATAATGTCTAGACACTTTCGGATAAGGTCTAGATACTTACGGATAATGCCAAATTGGGTGATACAATTATTTATTAAACTCTAGATAAGTTGGATTACATGTGGATAACTACAGAGGATGCCAAGCAATTATTATTTAGTTAATTCTAGATAAGTTTGATAATGTCTAGATACTTACAGATAATATGAAGTTTGATGATATTTTTTGAAAAGTCTGGATAAGTAAGATAATGTCAAGAAACATGTAGTTACAAAAGACACAAGGCAATCAGTAATCAATAAATTCTAGATAACTGGGATAAAATCTTGAAATCTAGAATTACAAAAAATGCCAGGCAAAACAGTAGTTACATAATTGAAGATAATTAAGATAATGTCTAGAGAGTGAAAGAGGATGCCAAAAAAAAATTAGTAATTTTAAAAAGATTTATTGTCTAGATAATTCGGAAGGTATGTAGATATATTTTTAAGTATTATATGAAAAAAGTAATATTCACTTTTAAAACTTATAGTCTAGATGATTTGGATAATGTCCAGATAATAATACAGATATTTTCAAATTCAACTTTTGAAAAAAAAAAAATTATGTGCTAAAAAAAATTATACTGAATGACCGGATTATGTCAAAGATTCCGTTTTTAGTTGTGAATTTTGATGAAACAGATGCTTAAATATGATAGCAGTCACCAAAAGTCCAGAAAATGTCAAGAAATTAGGGTTATCATAGGATCTATGCAATTTGTGTACATGAAAACAAGAGTTTGAAATTTTCAACACCAATAATTGCAGAACGTTCCAACTAAGATAATTATAAACGTATAAGTCTAGATGATGAGGATCATTTTCAAAAACAACACAATTAATTGAATACACATAAACTTATATTATGTAATTCCCTCATTGAAATGATGTGACTTTGTTTAATTATTTTCCAAGAATCTAGAGCAAATGTTTAGTTTATAACTACAGAAACGAAAAATTAATATCTAATCCATGAATCTCATTATTCATCATATATCACTATATTTATTAAATTTTTACTGTTTCTAACAATCAGTCTGTGAGTATACAATTTCTTTCAAAGAAACGAAGAACAAATTGATAGAATACATTCTGTATACTTAAAAACATTATCAAAATTATCTAGATTAGATCTAAGAAATGCATTTCTCATCAACATTATGATGCATTTAACTCGTTATGTAAATCATCATAGAGAGTTGAATAACATATACATATCATATTTATTTTTTTCCTTCATGAAAGTTTTACGAAATTGCTCCAGTTGTATACATAAGATATAGACCAGACTTTCAAGTATGCTGTGCATCAAAAATCTAAACTAGATTTAGATAGTATTTAGATTGTATACTGTATCATATACAGTAACATAGTATATTTTTGTATGCAAACCAAACATCTAGGTCTAAAGGACTTTAAAACGCTGCATAAAATCTTCTGCTCAGTTTTTTAGCTCACCTGAGCTGAAAGCTCAAGTGAGCTATTCTGATCACATTTTGTCTGTCGTCCGTCTGTCCGTCCGTCTGTCCGTCTGTCCGTCTGTCTGTCCGTAAACTTTTCACATTTTCAACATCTTCTCAAGAACTACTTGGCCAATTTCAACCAAACTTGGCACAAATCATTCTTAGGCAAAGGGGATTCAAAGTTGTGAAAATTAAGGGCCACACCCGTTTTCAAGGGGAGATAATTAGAAATTAATGAAAAATTTCGAGAAATTTTCAAAAATCTTCTTCTCAAGAACCAGAAAGCCAGGAAAGCTGAAACTTGTGTGGAAGCATCCTCAGGTAGTGTAGATTCAAAGTTGTGAAAATCATGTTCCCCGGGGGTAGGGTGGGGCCACAATGGGGGGTCGAAGTTTTACAAAGGAATATATAGAGTAAATCTTTAAAAATCTTCTTCTCAGAAACTAAACAGCCAGGAAAGCTGAAACTTGTGTGGAAGCATCCTCAGGTAGTGTAGATTCAAAGTTGTGAAATTCATGACCCCCGGGGGTAGGGTGGGGCCACAATGGGGGGTCGAATTTTTACATAGGAATATATAGAGTAAATCTTTAAAAATCTTCTTCTCAGAAACTAATCAGCCAGGAAAGCTGAAACTTGTGTGGAAGCATCCTCAGGTAGTGTAGATTCAAAGTTGTGAAAATCATAACCCCTGGGGTTAGGTTGGGGCCACAATGGGGGGTCGAAGTTTTACATAGGAATATATAGAGTAAATCTTTAAAAATCTTCCTCTCAGAAACTAATCAGCCAGGAAAGCTGAAACTTGTGTGGAAGCATCCTCAGGTAGTGTAGATTCAAAGTTGTGAAAATCATGACCCCCGGGGGTAGGGTGGGGCCACAATGGGGGGGTCGAAGTTTTACATAGGAATATATAGAATAAATCTTTAAAAATCTTCTTCTCAGAAACTAATCAGCCAGGAAAGCTGAAACTTGTGTGGAAGCATCCTCAGGTAGTGTAGATTCAAAGTTGTGAAAATCATAACCCCTGGGGTTAGGTTGGGGTCACAATGGGGGGTCGAAGTTTTACATAGGAATATATAGAGTAAATCTTTAAAAATCTTCTTCTCAGAAACTAAACAGCCAGGAAAGCTGAAACTTGTGTGGAAGCATCCTCAGGTAGTGTAGATTCAAACTTGTGAAAATCATGACCCCCAGGGGTAGGGTGGGGCCACAATGGGGGGTCGAAGTTTTACATAGGAATATATAGAATAAATCTTTAAAAATCTTCTTCTCAGAAACTAATCAGCCAGGAAAGCTGAAACTTGTGTGGAAGCATCCTCAGGTAGTGTAGATTCAAAGTTGTGAAAATCATAACCCCTGGGGTTAGGTTGGGGCCACAATGGGGGGTCAAAGTTTTACATAGGAATATATAGAGTAAATCTTTAAAAATCTTCTTCTCAGTAACTAATCAGCCAGGAATGCTGAAACTTGTGTGGAAGCATCCTCAGGTAGTGTAGATTCAAAGTTGTGAAAATCATGATCCCTGGGGGTAGGGTGAGGCCACATTGGGGGGGGGGGGGTGTTAAAATTTTACATAGGAATATATAGAGTAAATCTTTAAAAATCTTCTTCTCAGAAACTAATCAGCCAGGAAAGCTGAAACTTGTGGGAAGTATCCTCAGGTAGTGTAGATTCAAAGTTGTGAAAATCATGACCACTGGGGGTAGGGTGAGGCCACATGGGGGGGGGGTGTTAAAGTTTTACATAGGAATAAAGAGTAAATCTTTAAAAATCTTCTTCTCAGAAACTAAACAGCCAGGAAAGCTGAAACTTGTGTGGAAGCATCCTCAGGTAGTGTAGATTCAAAGTTGTGAAATTCATGACCCCCGGGGGTAGGGTGGGGCCACAATGGGGGGTCGAATTTTTACATAGGAATATATAGAGTAAATCTTTAAAAATCTTCTTCTCAGAAACTAATCAGCCAGGAAAGCTGAAACTTGTGTGGAAGCATCCTCAGGTAGTGTAGATTCAAAGTTGTGAAAATCATAACCCCTGGGGTTAGGTTGGGGCCACAATGGGGGGTCGAAGTTTTACATAGGAATATATAGAGTAAATCTTTAAAAATCTTCCTCTCAGAAACTAATCAGCCAGGAAAGCTGAAACTTGTGTGGAAGCATCCTCAGGTAGTGTAGATTCAAAGTTGTGAAAATCATGACCCCCGGGGGTAGGGTGGGGCCACAATGGGGGGTCGAAGTTTTACATAGGAATATATAGAATAAATCTTTAAAAATCTTCTTCTCAGAAACTAATCAGCCAGGAAAGCTGAAACTTGTGTGGAAGCATCCTCAGGTAGTGTAGATTCAAAGTTGTGAAAATCATAACCCCTGGGGTTAGGTTGGGGCCACAATGGGGGGTCAAAGTTTTACATAGGAATATATAGAGTAAATCTTTAAAAATCTTCTTCTCAGTAACTAATCAGCCAGGAATGCTGAAACTTGTGTGGAAGCATCCTCAGGTAGTGTAGATTCAAAGTTGTGAAAATCATGATCCCTGGGGGTAGGGTGAGGCCACATTGGGGGGGGGGGGGTGTTAAAATTTTACATAGGAATATATAGAGTAAATCTTTAAAAATCTT
This sequence comes from Magallana gigas, assembly GCF_902806645.1. Classification (NCBI taxonomy): domain Eukaryota; kingdom Metazoa; phylum Mollusca; class Bivalvia; order Ostreida; family Ostreidae; genus Magallana; species Magallana gigas. The sequence continues at coordinate 9,047,844 of NC_047567.1, read as the reverse complement.
CTTCTCAGAAACTAATCAGCCAGGAAAGCTGAAACTTGTGGGAAGTATCCTCAGGTAGTGTAGATTCAAAGTTGTGAAAATCATGACCACTGGGGGTAGGGTGAGGCCACATGGGGGGGGGGGGGTGTTAAAGTTTTACATAGGAATAAAGAGTAAATCTTTAAAAATCTTCTTCTCAGAAACTAATCAGCAAGATGATTCTTTTTAATTGTTAAGACTTTGGCTCCAGGACAATTCTTCGGCCTCACAAGAAGGTTCAGAGTTTGATGTAGCTAAATATCCCATATACAAACAATTGTAAAGGATCTTTTTGAGAACTGCAATACTCAACATGTGATATGACTATAAAATTGAAGCAGGCAGCTATTTTTTCATTAGAATCTTTTTGTATTACTGTTTTGGGTTATTGCCCTTGATTTATTGATTCTTGATTATTTTAATTAATGCATCCACTGTTAACCAAAATATAAATATTCAATGTATATAAGTTGTTCTGCATAAGTAGTTTTGGGTTAGGCTGGATTAGTTTGTTTATTTTTGATTTCCAATTTTTAGATACTATGAATTATTTTAGGCTGGCACATATATAGGGACAGTGTCTATTGCATTGCAACGAGTGACTGTTTGGGGTTAAACTTGAACAGGTACGGAGAGATTGAGGGTGTTGACATCCCTGCTCTTTCTAGTCTTCGTGTTTTTCCAACCAACGAAACAGAATGTGCGGTCATTTCTGCCCTGTATCGCATTGATACAAGTGTGCGGTCATACCTGCTTGTATTGGTGGTGGTTGCGGCGGAGCACTAGTGTATGGTCATCCCTGCTGGTATTCTGGCCTTTCTAGTGCAAGTGTGCGGCACTCCCTGCGTTAGGTTGAGCTGTTGGCGCAAGTGTGAGGTCATCCCTGCTTGCGTTATCTCTGCTTGCATTAACGTTGGTACCTGTTGAGTTGCGTAGGTGTGCGGTCATCCATGCCTGCATAACGTTGAGTCCCTATATATGTGCAGGAGCGGTGATTAAAGTCTGCTCTTGTAAATATTTTCAGCAATCAGGGCTATCCGAGTTCCAAGGGGGAAAAATGGATTTTATTTATACAGGAACTACATGTATTAATGTACATTGTCCAGATTGTATTATGACACCATTAAGCTGACTTCATCATACCTATTGTTCCTCAGGTGAGCGATGTGGCCCATGGGCCTCTTGTTTTTCATATAAGTAAGTTAATCAATTAAATTCTGTCTTCACATACCACGCTGAAATGAAACATCCAGCTATAAATGATAGTTAACAGTTCATGACACATCTCACACTTCAGTTAGGTTTATGCCATAAATATATAGCCTCTCTGTTGCTTAAAATTTTCATAATTCATTAATTTCATATTTCTCTGTTGCCCACGGATTTCCATTCTAAAAAAATTACAAAACACCCTGCTTATTCATCAATCATACAAGTAAATACCCGGAAGTTACGCAAATCAGTATGGTGTAAGTTTTTATCTTCTACACAAAATATTCAAACGTTGTTAACAAAACAACTGGCAGTCAATGAAAACTGGCTCAAATTGTCCAAAGTCAGGACACACTAAGAACGTGAGTTCTTACGTGTAAACAATGACCACTGCTCACGATAAATGATATTCATATCTGTGTGTGCAATCCGTTTCTGCAGTATTCGTTGATTTAACTATGCATTTTTTGATTGCTGATAATCCATTCTTCACTCATAATAGGGTTTAAGAAAATTTTAATTTATGTTGATTATAAACATATGGCTAGATAATTTGGACCTATCTAGGTGGCAACGCAAGTTATTGAATAGTCATTAGTAACTTTTACAGACTTAGTTTTAGTTTAAATTTATGGTCCATGCCTCGCTTTCTGCAGCGTCAAACAGCTCAATAAACAATAGAAAATCAATATCAAACTCTGTTGGTAATTATGATGATAGAAAGTATGATTTTTTTTAATAATGTTTGCTACTTATTTGTTTGTTGTTAAGTATTATGTGAATGTTAAGTTGTAGTCGTTTTGCTGGTTTGTTTTTTTTCCCGTGTATGTACATCTACTTAAAACTTGAAGGATAAACAATCATTTTCGTTGCATCATATTTTCGTTGTAAACTCTGTTTATTTAATGACAACAATGAAAAGAGACGAAAAATTTTACATTTTTTTGGTAAGATTTACGCAAATGAACATAAGGATTTTTGAAGAGTTCTGTTGAGTTACTTGTACTCTATAAACAAGAACTTTGTAGCCCCCCGCTTTATGTTGTCTTTCATCCCCTCTTGCCAGCAAGAGAATTGCAAACCTTTGACGGATGGAAAGAGTAAACCTTTATCTTTGATAATATATTTAATAATTATTAGATATCTTTATATACAGTCGTGACACGATGGATATGAAATGAACATTTTTGATGTAAGTGATTGGGTAAAAGAAAGTGGATAAAATACCTCTGTGTGTCAGTTAAACATGCCTTTGGCCAAGATTATTTCAAATATGTTGCAATTCTGTAACTGACAGTTTCGTGATATTTTTGAAAACATATGGATGCATATTTCGAATCGCACAATGTTTAATTGATGTCAGAGGTTTAAGAAGTTACTTACATACGGTTTGGTTTGCTTGTCATGAGCATTTTGAAGTATTACTTGAAGTTTTTCTCAATTAATTTTGGGCTTTATTTTGTTTATAAACTATTTGTATTCCTTAGGAAGATTCTGTTCAGCTACTTTTATTTTATTTTATATTTTTTTTACGAAAATTCAATGCATTCCATTTTGTTTTGATTTAGACTGCCTGATACAATATTCAACGTATACACAAATTTTCATTGTCAGTTCGATTTGACGGTCCAAATTTTAAAGAGAGTAATTTGTCAATGACAATCGTCTATCTGTCAAAAACTCTTTTCTTACCAGCTGTTTATATATATATATATATATATATATATATATATATATATATATATATATATATATATATATATATATGATGATTTAAAAGTTGTTTCGCAGTAGAAGAAAACTTTACAAAGTTATATGTCACAATTTATTCATTTGTTTATTTGTCTATATTAATTTATTATTTCGAAAATGTTTTAGGGTTTTTTGAGTGACGCATGTACAGCTGAATTTTTTCACCCTAGACGTTAATGATTCTTTTTTTTAAATATCCATTATATAATAACATTTGTTGTAATAATTAGTGTAGGTCTATGTCTTTTTATTTTTTTTTACACCTGTTCTTGTTTATATCTCTTTATCGTGATCATTATTGAACGTTATGGAATACTACGCACAATTTAGTCAGTCATATAATATTGGTCAAAGAATTTATACAAAAACACACTCTTCCTGTGTGTGTAGTTTTTTTTTTGCCGTATGTTTCTTGGTTAAAGAGATGTCATACTTTTGATTCTAAATATGTACAAACCAATACAACAAAATGTTTTGATGTCTTAAAGACACTCCGCATCGTTGGTAAACTGGTTTTATTTTATTATTAGAGATGTAGATGGGAAAGGGGGAGTTGTATGGGGATACAGCTATAACGACACTATTGACAATATGTAAAATTTAAAAAAATCAGGTCACCAAGATACAGGTCATGGATAGCGTCCAACCGGAAAGCAGAGATGAATTGTACTTTTTGTTCTTGCACTACGCATTTAATTATGCATTCAAGCATATAGAACATGTATACTAGTATCCCACATTCAAGTCGCTCTGTTTTTCGTTTTTTGTTAAGTCTCGTGATCTTTGAATTCCGAACGTGTATAATGCGTATATTTATATTTATCCTTTTTTTTTTTATTCTTTTCGAAGTTTACAATCAATGGATAATTCGATTTTAATTTTAAGCAACAATTGTAATAATTGCTACCTTATATCATTTGAAATTGTGTTTTGTTAAAATAAAAAACAAATTAAAAAACAAGAGACCATATATTGATGTTCATATCAAATTAAGCTGAATTGTATAATGTGGTTATGTAAATTATAAAACTATATTCTAGTAAACCTTTGTATGCTATTTTTGTAAATTCAAATATTTATGCACATATAAAAGTTTAAAACATATCACATTTTTTAGGTTTTTGCTTACTGAAGGGAACGCATTTTTAAGAAGTTTGTAAGACTGTCTAATATAAGTGTTTTGAGTGTTAATATTTTGGATCTGAAAAGGGTGGGAGTCTTATTTTTGTCATGCTAGTTTAAATTATTAGTGAAATCTACTCTTCGATTCCACACTTATTTTAATATTGTTTTATTAACTTAATCACTCAGAAACGGCTTATGCGGTGTTATATTATTTTCCTAGTCTGTCATATAACTGGTCTAAGAACGTTGAATCACCTTTCGTGTATAGAATTATTTTTAATTTTAAATAATAAAATATGTGACTTATTTCTGTGGGTTAAATTTTATATTGAATTTGTAAAACACTTGAGTCGTTTATAAGCTTATTGATATTTTTTGCGCAATATTTGTTTTTGTTGCTATGTAACTGAATACAGGTTCAATATGATAAAATAAATAATAAATCTATTTAATTGATGATATGTGTGTTGCTTATTCCAAACTCATGTTACACCTTCCTCATTTCAAAATGTTTTGGTTTCACGTGGATTCTCAGATTATTATACTGTCTAGACTTAAAAAAAATTTAAATTGCACTGTATTGTTGTATATGTGATTGACAGACCGAATATATGAGGTATATAATAAACTAGTACAGAGATTTAGTTACAAGTACATGTATGTCACCGTTGACAAATGCAGTATTAAACATTTAATCAAATACAAGTAGATATACATGTATTTGAAACAAAATGTGTAGTAAATGTTTGAATATTTAAACGCCTGCAGGAGTTCAGGAGGATTTCATTTTGTATTTTAGACTTTTAAAATTGACTGCAGAAATTTTATTGCGTGTCGAATACCACCTAAAATTTGAAAAAAAATGTTCAGACGCCAAAAGCAAATCGTTTATTCTTAACAAAACTTTTCAGACCGAATATATGACGTTCAATAAACCAGTTCGTAAAAGTTACTGAGATTTAGTTACAAATAAGTCACTTTTGATGCAAGCAATATCAGAAATTGAATTAGATATATAACTTAATAATAAGTATATAAGATTTCAATCGTTGTGGATAGTTATTATATATGTGAACATATACTCATACAGGAATTTAAGAGGATTTTCAGATATCAGAATTTATATAGCTTCATATTACATTTATAAGTTGTTCATATTGAATTTTTTTCATCATTTCAAAAACCACCTTGAATTTAGGTGAATGGATGTTTAGGTCATAGACGCGAATCAGTCGTTCTTGACGAAAAATAAAACAGTCTGTATATTGTAAATCTTTACCAAAAGTTTTGCTGTACCCTATATATTAAATACATCAATAGCAGATCGAACATTTATTTACACTATTGCTAAATTACTACATGTATGTATGTACACAACTCTGTTTCGGCATTGAACTTATACGGCTTAGTCTGGTGATGACCTGCTATTGATCCTCGGATGTTGATCCGGAAAGTTGGACAACAGAACGCTTTTTTGGCTTTTTAAAATCATTGATTATTGATTTTGGTAACACGTTTTCTTTTCGAACATTGTGTTATCTCTGTAGTGTAAACGGATTTATCAATATCTTATGATTAGAGGGGGTTGAAAAGGTTGACAATAATTATGACGTCTGAAGAGGCTCGCATAAAATCTGAACAAAAGTTGTGCAAAGCATGATCATTTTTGTTTTCTTCTGTCAATGACATAGCATAAAATGAGTATGATATGGAATATAATAGTTGATTTTTTTTGAAATGGTACACATCTTTATTTTTAAAAAAAATGCGACTATCACCTTAAAATCTCCACTGATTTTCGTTAGGTGAATACCTTCAAAAACCAACACGAAGTTTTATGTCTTCTTAAGAGAAACAGCTGCTTTTTGAACCAGCACGATTTTGTGTTGAAGTTATACAGCGTTTACCGTAGATTTCTTAAAATACATCCATAGGATAAATCAGAGCAATGTGGACTATTTTCATCGGCGGATTATTACTCCTTATAATTAGTGGTATTTGTGATGGAGATTCTGATTCTGAAAACCAAGATCTGCTACAGGAAATACTGGATAGCTTACGTAACCAAGAAAACCAAGACTATTCAAGTACACCCTCAACCACTTTAGATCCGCTTCTTGCAGACAATATGACGTCACAAAATAACTCTAGCACTACCATTGACAATGCGACAGTCATAACACGTACAAACAACGAGAGCATTGCTCAAATTACGTCATCAGAGAACGAGACATCGACACCTGTACCGCCAAGCAAGCCAGATGAGAATGATGCCTTTCTAGATCTGTCTCAAGCCACCACTTCGATGACTCCTTCTTCGGAATATAGTTTATCGAATGATGACGTAACATCAACTCATGGTAATGCTACCTTCACGACAATTTCTAAGCAGGATTGTACAACATCTTATAACATTCTTCAATCTCTCTGTACCGAGGACCTGCCGAGTTTAGTCAAAATCGCCAATATTTGGGACATCTATTACGTCATGTTCTCGGATGATGTCATAAATGAGTTACTGCTGAATTGCGCCAGTGGAGAATGGTGCATTCAAGATGAGTTTGATATATTCCGTGCGAAAATGGCGGAAAAAGCTGACATGGTGACCCGTTCTGCTGTGTTCGCTGAAACGTGCCAGGAATTGTCCCTTGAGTGTCTTGATACTGCTGCCCAGAAGTTTGAGTTTTGCTCCTTTGGAAAGGTAAGTGTTGTTTTAAAAAATCAATTTGTCTGAACCTTGAAGCGTCTGCACATAGACCCCAAACGCAGACTTAAGTACTTTTAATTAGGTTGTAAGTCATAGGAAATATTTTTAAAAACTTAAAAGACATGCCTCGGACAATTATTGATTCTTTCTTAAAAGTTGAAAAAAACACACACACAAAAAAAAAATATAACAAACATTAAAAACTGAATGTCATCAAAATATATTAGTCTAAAAAATACTACTAAACCTGAAAAAAAGTATTTGGGACTTTTTCATGTATGACGCAACAGGGTTCTTTCGATATGAAAAGCCCGTAAGCAGATTGCGTTTTCTTTTGTTTTCTAGCGCAGTGAAACATTCTAGGTATATAAAATCAATTTCTTTGTTCATGTAGAAATGATAAACATCCTTTTTGATATGAATCACTAATTGTGTGCGTTTGCAAGCTTTTCATGGCATATTGCGGAGTTTAAAAGTCTGACAATGTATACACTTAATAAATACCCTTTTCCTGATAGAAAACATGAAATTCAGTCTTTTTTAAAGTAAGTATTTTTAATATTACAGGGTGATCCATAATTTCTGATACTTTTTTAAAACCTCATAATATTCTCATCCAATTGGATAATTAGTTAAATATGGTGTTTTTCTAATATCCAGTGGCTAAAATTTCATATCAAGAGTAAAATACAAAAAGAATCTAATTAAAAAAGTAGCAATGACGACATAAAATTGGTGTTTGGTTTATAATAGTGTCCCAGCTTTAACAAAGGGCTACTAAATTGAGCTACTGTACTTCGAGGCTCGTTCAACCTAACTATAATCCGTTCTATGATGAACTGGTTTTTGCAGACATAAAAGTCTTTTTTAGAGTAGTATCGAAGCCAAGAATTAAAGATCGATAATCAAATAAAGTTCACCACACAGGCAAAATAGTGAAAGAAGAACTAAGGACAACTAAAGACAACCAGGAAAATCAAGATCTCTGTTTTGTACAGGTCCTCTGACTTCAATAATATCCCAAATAACATAATTGTGGATAACAGTAGATTAAAGCATAAAAGTTTACCAAAATACACCAAAAGTGGTTATGTGGTTTGAACCAAAATAGAAAAAAGTTTATTTTCCCGTTAGAACTTTGCCCAGATTGTGGCTTACTGTTGTGTTAGCCCAGATTGTGGCTTGCTGTTGTGTTAGCCCAGATTGTGGCTTGCTGTTGTGTTAGCCCAGATTGTGGCTTACTGTTGTGTTAGCCCAGATTGTGGCTTACTGTTGTGTTAGCCCAGATTGTGGCTTACTGTTGTGTTAGCCCAGACTGTGGCTAATGTGTGTTAGCCCAGATTGTGGCTTACTGTTGTGTTTGCCCAGACTGTGGCTTACTGTTGTGTTAGCCCAGATTGTGGCTTACTGTTGTGTTAGCCCAGATTGTGGCTTACTGTTGTGTTTGCCCAGACTGTGGCTTACTGTTGTGTTTGCCCAGACTGTGGCTTACTGTTGTGTTAGCCCAGACTGTGGCTTACTGTTGTGTTAGCCCAGATTGTGGCTTACTGTTGTGTTAGCCCAGACTGTGGCTTACTGTTGTGTTAGTCATTACCCTTATGTAAACCTGGGGTGGGGATCTTTCATTTGATGTTATTAAATGATCAAGTTAATAAATAGATCCTTAGAATCTTAAATATCAGCAATGTGGAGTGGAACCAAACAGAAGAGTAAAACAGAGTGCAACGACAATTTGTTCTTAAAAACTTATTTTTATTCCCGTAACACAAACAAAAAAGAAAAAGCAGTTGCATTAATCATAAGATGTAATTTTGCAATTTTGATAATTAATAATTAATGTTAACTTGTATAAAACTGTATTCCTCGCTTATCCATACGAAAAGGGGTACTGAATTTGAATTTGTTCTTATAATTTGCAATCAAAACAGTATCAGAATTTATGGATAAATCTGTAGTAAGGTCGATTCTGTTTACAATCTTACCCTTAGTTTTGTATACGCTTTGTTTTGTTTTTTACGAGAGAGAGAGAGAGAGAGAGAGAGAGAGAGAGAGAGAGAGAGAGAAAATAGTAAAAACATTCTATCATGGTTTTCTTTTTTCTCAATTTCTGTAGAGACTGAATTTTACTTTGGAAGCTGTGAGATTAATGTGCGCTATACGAGTTATGACGTCATCAAACCAGCAGTGTACAGCGCAGGTTTTATCATCATTACACGTCACGATCATGGACATTTTGAGGAAAGAAAATGAAAAACAGGTATCGATGCTAAAGGAAAATAACCACTTTACAATTCGTTTTAAAATGTTTATTTTTGAAAAGGACTGACACACGATTTAATTTTTAATGTCTAGAATGGTCAATAAGGATTTTTATGATGCTTTTTTTCAAAATTTGAAAGTCCAATATCAAGTTACAAGAGAGTTGCAGAGGTTAAAACTCTTTGTATTGTAAACGAAGCTTGAGTCCTGATTGTACATTTGTGTCATATCGGTTTAGGTTTTGATGTGCTGTTGCTTTTTGTTGTTGACAAAAAATATTTATGAGCACAATGAATCAGTTTATCTTGATTGCTACGTTATTTTGTAAAAAAATAATGGATTTTTTTTACTTTACATTATTTGTAAACAAATATCAGACGAGCTTTGTTTACATAACAATGACTTCTTTCCTTTGTATTTTGCTTGTAACTTGACTTCTAACATTTACATTTTAGTGAATCATTCAAAATACACACATAAACCATTTTATAAATAAAAACTAATAAACGATTTTTTAAAATCTCAAATGTTTTCAAGGTCTCTTAAAGGTCAAGATCAAGTAAATGATTCCAGAGTGTCCCTTGGTGATAGAACCATGATGACGTCATATTTGATTTGAATAATCGTTTTACCGTACTTTACGGCTCAAAAAACATTATGCAGAAAATTATACATTATCTTGACATTTCCTGTTAAATCATGGAAAAAGTAATCCCGATACCCATATTCAATTTAACATCATTTTAGAGAGAAAGTCAAGAGCTTGTTTCATTCCGTTTTTGGATAGACTGTAGGCATTCTAGATATATTTTATTAGTTAAAATGGACAAAACTCCGATATTGTTCATTATTTCCTTCATATTTCATTAAAAAAGACAATTTAAAACATGATTTTTCATTATGATTACCAAATATTTTGCCCTGGAACACCCTATCAAACAAAGCTATTGTTATGAAGCATCATGGAAAGAATTTATATCTTTAATTTTATAAATCTGTAGGCACCTTTCATTTACTAGATCTTGATCTTAAATATAAAATTTCTTTTGGTTGCTCTTAGATACATAACTCCTGAGATCTTTTCATCGATTAGTACAACATCCATAAGACGTCATATAACATATGATTGTTTTGTGTCAATGACGGAGAACTAATAGTAAATTCAAGGCATAAATGTATTTATGGTTATTTTTAACACCCTGTAGGATTTGAACACGGCGTTTGATAACGAAGTCTGCAGAACTACACAGGGTCTGGTAAGTTATGTTAAATGAAACTAATATTAATTTATGTGCCATTATGAAACTATTTATCAAACTTATTTTTGGAAAAAGCAATAAAAAGTAAACAAAAAAGCAAACATAACAAAAAATAAACAACAACAAAATAAATGAATAAAAAAAACAGAAAACTTAATCAAAACAAAAGAATTCAGTACTAAATACCAACCTGTTGACTGAAAGGTCTGGAATTGTGACTGGAATGCGTATATTAATGCATTTTTTGTTTGTGCTGTGTATATTTGCGCAGATAGTTATAGTAGTAGTTTAAAAATAACAAAGTTTCACCTGTAGCAAAGAACTTGTGTTTTCTGCATAACATATTGAATTTATTTCTCATTAAGATAACAAAAACGTACCTGTGCACATCAAGTAGATGCCCGACGGATATCAAAGATGTCCTTGGAAGGTAATTAAACAATTCATGTAACGTCAGTGTTGCAAATCAACCATCGCTAAAACGTTTTCTATTTATTTTGAATGAAGGCAATATTCCCTGCAATGAGGACATTTTATGAAGTAAAATTATTCTTTTATCATTTGGAACGCCATGTAACTGAGGATATCATTGCGATATGGAATATTATACTGAAACAGCCGAATTTTATATATAATATTATCCGTTAATAATTGAATCACAAGTCCATTATTTATTTTGAAAACAAAAGCATAAGTTCTGGTCATCTAAGATTCATGATGGATGTTTGGAAGTAAATTTACTTTCAGACAAAAGGAAATGAAGTTTTGAAAAAACCGTCTTATAATCTTTATTTATAAATGCTATGTACAAAGTCCTTTGTCATATTATTACATAACTTAATTATATCACTGACAATATATTATGACTTACCATTTCTGCTTATGTGTTTTTAATTCTTTATTCTTTTAACCTTTAGTTATTTGTTTTTTAGTTTTAAACCTTGGTCATGGTTCTTGGATGACATTAATGAACTGAAGGCCACGTGTCAACTTGGGAACGACACGTGCACATCACGTGACATGGTGTTTATAATTGACGAGGCTGCTCCTACAGCAATCACAACGACCTCTGTTTTCCAAACAGATGAAACTCAACAGTTTAACGAAGACGTGAGTTAGGTTTTAACGGTCTTACTTTGTTACAAAATCATAAAGTAAAAACAATATTTGATACGGAGAGAGAGAGAGAGAGAGAGAGAGAGAGAGAGAGAGAGAGAGAGAGATGTAAAATGAATTTTTGAAACATGGACAGTTTCAATATTATAATGTACTGTGAATTTAGAAATTGGCTTAATTTTTCGGGGTTTTTTTTTGGGGGGGGGGGGGGGGGGGGCTTTATTTTGAAACCTGTCAAAACCAAAAATTGTCTTAGAAGAAAAATTAAATAGTTATAACTAGAGTACACATAAGATGATTTCATATGTTAACAGAGTGGTCTGGTGGACATAAGATCATCACCGATAGCATTGGCTGGGATAGGAACAGCAACCTTCATAATGCTGGCTGGCATGATCATCTTCTTTTTATTCTTCGTCAGACGTCATCGCGTGACGTCAAAAAATCACGAGTATAGACCATTGGAAACCAGCGAACCGTAAAGATTCTTCTTGACATACAGTATTATCTGTTCAAATCAGATTTGTTTTCACTTGCTATACCATGACATTTCTTAATATTCGAGTTTATAAAGCAAATAAGTTTAGAAAGATAGTGTAATACAATAGTAACGAAAGACAATATTTCTATTTAGATAAAAAATAAATACTCTTCTCTCTCAAATTTGTCAAATTTGTCAAATTGCAATGATACATAAGGGATTCTATGAACAACTATTTAATGACTTTCAGCTGTTGTCCTGAAAGGAATAAATGTAATATTTTAATTGATTTTTAAAGTCAAGATTTTTTTTTTTTTATCAAATTAATACAATTAACGATGCTACCACGGGGTAGCGCAGCAAGAATTACAGAAATTTGTATCATCGTCATCTAAATGATATTATTACAATTATCAACAAATATCAAAGAATGTTTGAGAGAAAGAGAGAGAAAATTATATAATACTTCTAAGTTTAATGACAATTCATTCAAAATACAAAGTCTTGCTTTTCTAAAACCGCTTTTTACATTTGGAGAGAATTTTTGTAGTTTGTGAAATGTAAATTGCGTTTAATTTGATCAAAAGTATAAATCGAGATATAAAATCTATAATCATTTGTTTATGTATCTCGTCTCAATACGATGTGATGAAAGCATGTAAAAAAATTTTGGGTCTCATCAAAGCTTGTGCAATAATTAAAATGTGTCCTCAAACCTCAAAGAACTGTAGGTTATGAGTTATATTTCAGTCTTTTTTTGGCATAGCACTACAGGAGCTATACTCAAAAAAACTTTTCTTGATGAATTTGTAGATTGAGCTCGTTCTTTTCCTCTTGTACTTTTTCTTAGATCTCGCTATAAAAGACACATTTATTGGTCCGTTTAGAACAATTAATTGCAAAATAACAAGTGTAATAAAACTGAGAAAATGTAAAGTTTTGTAAACTCTCCTTTGCTGAAACGAGAAAATACTTTAAGTTTCAAAGGAAGAAATCAAAAATCCGGATATATACATCCCTAGCTTTCCAATTTCTCCGACTATTATCTTGATCTTAATAGTTGTCATCGCTTGCACTGGAAGAAGGGCAACATTTGTTGACACGGTGTGACAGTCAGGCGGTGATCATATTTAAGATGTAACTACTAATTCCATGTACACCGTCTTATCCTAGAACATTTGAAATGACCTTTATTTAAATACAATGTCACTTTCATTTCTTTTTTCCGTCATTTATGTATCTAATATAAACAATATAAACAGTTAAATCATCAAATAAAAGTCTTGTCAGCCAACAAGACCAAATTCCATTTATCGACGACATCATTTTTTTTGTAAACTAAGAGACTACATTTTCTACTGGCTGTGTGTTTAATACTGCAGATAACGTTGATACGTTGTTTTCGGTTAAATTGGTGCATATTCATGACGTTTAACTCTAACAAAATGGTGAATATTTTACTAAATGTGATACAAATGATATTTTATGCATTATAGTGGCGTTCATAGTTTTGAACCAGCCAATACTAGTATCCTATTATGCGTTTAAAAAGGGTTAAATTTACATACCCGGCGACTGTAGCCACCCAGAGAATTGTGACATGGCGCCAACATACGGAGTGGTGTACCTGCTGCAGATGTACACTTGGTCACGTGACTTAAGGTGAAACATGGCGGAGTTTGTCACGAGGTTCTCACTTTTATCGCGCAAATTTCCGACAGCTTCTCCATTTCGGGGGGTTTTTTTTGGGGGGGGGGGGGGGGGGCTTTATTTTGAAACCTATCAAAACCAAAAATTGTCTAAGAAGAAAAATAAAATAATTATAACCAGAGTACATATAAGATGATTTCATATGTTAACAGAGTGGTCTGGTGGACATAAGATCATCACCGATAGCATTGGCTGGGATAGGAACAGCAACCTTCATAATGCTGGCTGGCATGATCATCTTCTTTTTATTCTTCGTCAGACGTCATCGCGTGACGTCAAAAAATCACGAGTATAGACCATTGGAAACCAGCGAACCGTAAAGATTCTTCTTGACATACAGTATTATCTGTTCAAATCAGATTTGTTTTCACTTGCTATACCATGACATTTCTTAATATTCGAGTTTATAAAGCAAATAAGTTTAGAAAGATAGTGTAATACAATAGTAACGAAAGACAATATTTCTATTTAGATAAAAAATAAATACTCTTCTCTCTCAAATTTGTCAAATTTGTCAAATTGCAATGATACATAAGGGATTCTATGAACAACTATTTAATGACTTTCAGCTGTTGTCCTGAAAGGAATAAATGTAATATTTTAATTGATTTTTAAAGTCAAGATTTTTTTTTTATCAAATTAATACAATTTACGATGCTACCACGGGGTAGCGCAGCAAGAATTACAGAAATTTGTATCATCGTCATCTAAATGATATTATTACAATTATCAACAAATATCAAAGAATTTTTGAGAGAAAGAGAGAGAAAATTATATAATACTTCTAAGTTTAAAGACAATTCATTCAAAATACAAAGTCTTGCTTTTCTAAAACCGCTTTTTACATTTGGAGAGAATTTTTGTAGTTTGTGAAATGTAAATTGCGTTTAATTTGATCAAAAGTATAAATCGAGATATAAAATCTATAATCATTTGTTTATGTATCTCGACTCAATACGATGTGATGAAAGCATGTAAAAAAATTTTGGGTCTCATCAAAGCTTGTGCAATAATTAAAATGTGTCCTCAAACCTCAAAGAACTGTAGGTTATGAGTTATATTTCAGTCTTTTTTTGGCATAGCACTACAGGAGCTATACTCAAAAAAACTTTTCTTGATGAATTTGTAGATTGAGCTCGTTCTTTTCCTCTTGTACTTTTTCTTAGATCTCGCTATAAAAGACACATTTATTGGTCCGTTTAGAACAATTAATTGCAAAATAACAAGTGTAATAAAACTGAGAAAATGTAAAGTTTTGTAAACTCTCCTTTGCTGAAACGAGAAAATACTTTAAGTTTCAAAGGAAGAAATCAAAAATCCGGATATATACATCCCTAGCTTTCCAATTTCTCCGACTAGTATCTTGATCTTAATAGTTGTCATCGCTTGCACTGGAAGAAGGGCAACATTTGTTGACACGGTGTGACAGTCAGGCGGTGACGTCACAGTGAGGTTACGGATGATGACATCATCTACGGCCAAGGAGGACAAAATTACAGAGTCGTTGTAGGCATGAACAGTCCAGCTTAGAAAATAAATTCCACGTTGTAAAAGAGAAACTGTACCAAAGGCTTCATTTATTGTGACGTCATTATTGGTAATGATGTCGTCAAACATTACAGTTGTGTTCAAAGTTGTCCCAGCTGCCCAAATATTGAAGGCTGGACCTAGGACGATGATAAAGTTACATTATTTATTCAATTTTCAGTTTTTCTGTATATTTTTCGAATTCATACTGTGTGGCTCGCAAAATAAGTTCATCCAGGAAAATCATTAACGTATTTAAAGGAATTATTATTTATTCTTATGTTGTTAACTTTCAAGGAACTGGAGATAAATTTATAGCTATACTCTGTCCCGAGTTTTAGCTTCCACCACTTTTTGCTTGATATTTCGATAATCATAAATACCTTTGCGCTCAAACTACGTTCATCCAATAATATGAAAAATGTCCAGATTATCTGTTTTGTAACGCCCCCTCTACCATAAACATATACTTTAACATTACACATTCCAAATTAAAAAGTCTACGGGAATTTTGCATTGTATCAGCTATTAATGAGCTCGGATACTTTAATTTGAAAAATTGCGCGATTTATCCCGAGTACTTCCGAATGGAGAAAAGATGAAAACAATTCCCATTATAAATCTCCGTTAGAAATTTGTTTTCGTTTCTGTAAACTTTTATGAGTGAAAAATGATAATTGTTAGATGAAGATATCTTGGATATATTCCCTTTCATCGATTTCAACTGTATTTCTTTTACAGGTATGTGTATTTTTATTGAAAATCATCAAAAAATGATGGAAGCAATAACTTGGGACAGACTATAGGAATAAAAATAATCGCTAAAGATAATGATTGATATTGATCGATATCATTCCAGTAAGTGTATTATAGATCAGACGTTGAATTAGGTTTTCAGTGCTAACGAAAATATATATCCCTTGTTAAATACTGTGGATAAATACAATTGAATGTGTTTGCCATTATTCAACCTCAGTAATATTACGTAACACAAACGACGGGAAGATTTTATATGTCTATAATATATACTTACGAATTCAAATCACATTAGATAAATAATTAAAATGGAGTTGTACAAATACTTAGATAGGTATATAATATCGTAATTACTTTTTATATAGCTTATTAATTTCGCGGGACAGCGAAACCATGTCTTAACGAATGCTAATTATCATTTTGCCAACCATAAGGGAGTATTGTATCTACATACATACCATTAATCAAACAGAATGCAGTCAAAGTACAGCTTGTAATGTGGAAGTGAGTTTTTCGATTTTTGATCTCAAACGTTGAGCCTCCAAAATCTGCAGTCGCAACCGTTACTAAGAAAACACCAACATCGTCACTGCACTGACCATCAATGACGCTTAACGTGACGTTTTCTCCGTCGATGACGTGTTGCATTTCTGACGTCCCTCCTCTGTTGACAACAGTATTTGACATCAACACTATAGTTACGTTTGACGTTGTAATCAGTCGAGACCTCCGTTCGTCCGGGTTCTCCTTTGACTGATATCTGATGACGTTTTCGTCGTTTGCAGACACTGCGTAGCCGTGAAAGGAAACGCCACAGTCATTCGAGTAACTCATCTGGAAATCTAAGAATTGACAGACAAGTGGATATATCATATCATGTACCAACGCAGATCGCGCTGAACGTTTAAACATTGTTGTGTATTACTTACAAATCTATTATCTTTGCTAGCCAAGGGTTTACGATCCACTACAACCCTTGGCGGATTTAGCCGACAAAATCAAAACTCGCGCAAAGGAGTCTGATTGGTTACGAAGCTAGGCATTTGTATGGAATCTACAAATTAACGAGGAAGTTCGTTGTGTTTTCATACAAAATTAAAATACAATCATTGTTGCAATTTTTACGTGATTAGTGAATAACAGACGACAGATAATAACAGATATATGTTTTTTTAAAGATTATTCTTTTGTCTTTTTATTCACTGGGCAATTTTTTCTGATACCTCTTAGATGAAACGTATTTTAGCTGCTTCAATTTAACTCAATCATTAGACGGCGCTGTGCTGTTTCTGAAAACATTGGTTAAATCTGCCAATAGTAGAGGAGCAGAGTGGATCGTAAGCCCTTGGCTAGCGAAGATGCACTTATATATATATATATATATATATATATATATATATATATATATATATATATATATATATATATATATATATATATATATATATATATATATATATTCTTTTAAGAAAATCAAATCGTTTAAAAATACATGACTGTATAAATAATTCTGTGTTTTTATTCTAAAGAAATTTCAATAATCGCACGTGTGATCAATAACTGACCTAAAATTATGAACTTTTAACCCTTTAAAAAGTTCACGCAGAAATAAACATTTTAGCCTTTTTGTAGGTTCCTATAAGGAATCATGATTGCAAATTTAAATATTTAAACATAAATGTGATAAATTCGAGAGTTGACTCTTGATTTGTAAAATTTGATAGATAGATAGATCCAACTGTCAAACGGTACCTCTTTAAGACAACCCTTTGGTTTTTACGACTTATAACACATGATCGAAACAAGGAGAATTTAGATCATATTTAAGATGTAACTACTAATTCCATGTACACCGTCTTATCCTAGAACATTTGAAATGACCTTTATTTAAAAACAATGTCACTTTCATTTCTTTTTTTCGTCATTTATGTATCTAATATAAACAATTCAAACAGTTAAATCATCAAATAAAAGTCTTGTCAGCCAACAAGACCAAATTCCATTTATCGACGACATCATTTTTTTGTAAACTAAGAGACTACATTTTCTACTGGCTGTGTGTTTAATACTGCAGATAACGTTGATACGTTGTTTTCGGTTAAATTGGCGCATATTCATGACGTTTTACTCTAACAAAATGGTGAATATTTTACTAAATGTGATACAAATGATATATTATGCATTATAGTGGCGTTCATAGTTTTGAACCAGCCAATACTAGTATCCTATTATGCGTTTAAAAAGGGTTAAATTTACATACCCGGCGACTGTAGCCATCCAGAGAATTGTGACATGGCGCCAACATACAAAGTGGTGTACCTGCTGCAGATGTACACTTGGTCACGTGACTTAAGGTGAAACATTGCTGAGTTTGTCACGAGGTTCTCACTTTTATCGCGCAAATTTCCAACAGCTTCTCCATTTACAAACAGGTAGGTATCGGTGTATTTACGGGTGACAGGGTGACTGCGCATGCTCCAGGTAAAGATATAAACACCATCTCGCCAGATGGTGAAGATCCCTGATGTAGAGTTATAACCTTGTCCAAGGTTTGTGTTCACTTGATCGAAGACGATGACACCCCCATTCGCCGGAATATCGTCAGTTGTCGTGACTTGAAAGGCGACATGCTTATCTGGGGTACCTAAAACACATCACAAAGAAAGAACATAGATTTACGGAAGTCAAAGAAGCAAAGCACAATTTCTCTATAAGTTTTTGAAATTATAAAAAACCCACATACTGTCAATTCATGTTTGTAAATACATGTACAGAAAATTAACTGATGCCTGTCTTTGGAATTTTTTTGTTTGGACGTAACATACAAATCCATGTTGTAAGTAATCATTGAAATCTGTAATTGCTGAAGTTTATATTGTTGGATTACCCGATTTTACTTTCCCTGCTAAGAAATTTCGAAATTGTGAAAAGCATAATTAATTTGCTACTTTAACAATGCCGCTTTGAACCTACGCAAAACTTGATTAAAACGTATTTTGGGGTACTAATTAGGACTTAAAATCAACCACAGATTTTTTAAAAAGACTTTTTCTGCTATATTTACTGCTTTATTCTAGCTTATATTTAACATTGAATCATCATTTTTTGAAAGATATAGTCTCATTGCAGCGGTATGTGCATACAAATTGAGAAACGCGCGTTACATTTTTTAAAATTTCTTGCCTCGTCTGCAAACGTCATTTATACCTTAAAAATCCTATTTTTTCCTAAGGGTAAATTCATATAAATGGAAGAACCACTGTAACAGCCACAAGCGTGAACTTTCATTTTCGCTTGTGACATTGCATTTTACAGCGATCAACGTTTATGACGTCATAATTAATCTCGTAATTTTAACCTTTTGGTTTCCTGTGTGTATGTTACAGTGTTATAACTGCTTTATACACACTTTACATGCCAAAAAAGTATGTGGAAAGTACATGATAAATTTTATGATAAAAAGATTAAGTACCTACCCGACGAAATAGGAGAATCGTCTTTTAACCGACAATAATATCTCCAGCCCATTTCTGACTGTCCTCTGTTGCAAATCAAGCAAGAGTCCAGTAAATGACACGCTCTACTGATCACGTGATAACGGACCGACTGACATCCAGGTAAAAACTGACATTCCACTACACACTTCAATAAACTAACAGACTTTGTCGTCATTAGTGGAAACGGTATGTAGATGTTGTCAAAACGAGACTGGTGAGTAAATTCAGAGGTCACCACAAGTCTAGCATTACAAAAAGCCAGATTCTTTAATAAAATTAGGCAACAAAAATGTCCAATGCGCTGCACTGTTACCATTATGTTGGGAGAATTTGGTTGAATATGTAAGCAACGAAACATTTCTGTGGAAGGAAACACTGGAGAACCTTATTTGTTTTTATTCTGAAAGAGCACTTAAATATCTGACGTAGATTTTTATTTAGGGTGTCTTCTTCAATCAAACATTATTCTTAAGGGAAATCATCACTTTTCTCTGCTTTCTGCTTTTTCATTTCCAAAAATGAAACTTATTAATTTTTTTCCCCATAGAAGTCATTACTGTTCATATCAGGAACTCCTTTATGATTGAATGTCTGAAAGGAAAATCATAGAGGAGACGAAGGAGGCTTCATAGTTTCTGTTTGATTTCCCCCGCTTACTTTTATAACCCAAAGCTGTCTTTTCTTCCAAATTTTAATTTCTTTTACAAAGACGGTAAAAAGGGTATATTCTCGATAGATTCAATTTAAAAAAACAACGTAGTGACCCCAAATCCCAAAATGATTTAGTCTAGTTATTAGAAATCCTTTTGATTGTAATGCATTCATTAATATGAATGAAATGTTTAGTACTTGAACTTATAAATATACATCCATTTTCTTTATTTTGTAAGATGTCAGAAATTCATAGACAATATGTACATTTAAATGAGAGTCTACTCGCCTTTAGAAAATTTGGAATTCAATATTCATTAGTTTTATACGATATGAAATGGGTTGAAACAGTTAACGCTTTTATATAAACCGCTTATAAAGCGTAAACTGCCCCAAACCTATTTATATCGTATAAAACGAATAGATATTGAATTCATTCCTTAAATAGTAAGAAATCGAACAGGATATAAACACGGTGTTTGCTGACGAAGAACCCCCAAAACCACCCAACCCACCCAAAACAATTTCCGAGGACACGCACCAACCTGTTGACTGAAAGGTCTGGAAAAGTGACTGTAATGCATAGTTTAGTGCTTTTTCTGTTTGTGTTGTTAATATTTTCGCTAAATGTATAGTAGTTACAAAATGACAAAAAAAAAAGAAAAACAGAAAAAAGAAACAAAGGAAAGAAAAACAAAATCGACAAACACAAAAAAAAACAACACTATAAAAAAGCCCCCGCCCCCTAAAAAACCTGAGTACCAACCTGTTGACTGAAAGGTCTTAAATAGTGACTGGAATTTATTATAAGTTAGTGCTTTTTTTGTTTGTGCTGTTTACATCAGAGCAGATAGTTATTGTAGTTTATAGATGACAAAACTTCACATATTTCCCAGAACCTGTTTTTCTGCATAACATATTAAATTTTTTTCTGATTAAGATGATGAAAAAGTACCTGTGTATATCAAATTGTTGCCGGGAGAAAATCCAAGATGTCTTTGGCAATTAATTAAGCAATTCCTGTAACGCCATTGTTGCAAAACAATCATCGCTATAACGATTCTCATTTTGATGAAGGCAATATAATTGCTTTGCAATGAACACATTTATTCCTTTTTCCTTTGGAAAGCCAAGTAAGAGGATAATTATAGTAATCCGTAGTATTTTACTGAAACGGCCAAATTTTTACATTTAATTTTAATATATAATATTTCAAATTTTTTTGGAAACTATTAGCATGAATTCCTGTCAGGTAAGGTGCATGATAATGTAAATTTGGAAATCAATAAAATTCCAGACCAGTTTTTGAAGAACCGTGTAATAGTTTTGGTTTTAAAAGGTCTTTTGGACAAAGTTCTTCATAATATTCATTATCTAATATTATTGACTATATTTCCATCACCACTGGAATTTGAGACAACAGATTCCTGCTCATATGTTATTCTTTTTTTCCTCCTATTTGTATTTTTAGTTTTTAACCGTTGTCAGAGTTCTTGGACGACCATTACGAACTGAAGGTTACGGGTCAACTTAAAACAGCAGGTAGGCTTCGCGTAAATTTATGTTTATTGTTGTTTTTACTACTACAAAAAATCATCTGGACCTCCGTTTTTCAATCAGATGAAACTCAGCAGTTCTACAAAGACGTGAGTGTTTTATGGTCTTACCGTCTTCGTTCGTTTCTACAACACCACGAAAAAAAACCAATGTTTGATATACGGAGAAAAATGTAAATTGATTTTTTAAAAATATTGACAGTCTCAATGTAAACAAGCATGTAAATTAGAAGTCGATTTAAGTGGACTTTTATACCAATAACTAAATATTTGTCCAACAAATAAAAAAACGTAGTTATTGTTTAACGAAAAAAAATGTTGAATCCAGAGCATATGACAAGATGGTCTAAGATCGTCACTGATAGACTTAATAATGCTGGCTGGCATGGTTCTTCAATTCTTTTTTATTCTTCATCAACTTCATCGTGTGACGTACATCAAAAATCACGAGTATAGACTATTGGATACCAGCCAACCGTAAAGATTCATCTAGATATACAGTACTTTTTATTCTTCGTCAACTTTATTGCGTGACGTCAGTCAAAAATCAGGAGTATAGACTTTTGGAAACGAGCCAATCGTAAAGATTCACCTAGACATACAGTACTTTTTATTCTTCGTCAACTTCATTGGGTGTACAGGCCAGAGAGCCATGCATATCTTAACATACCGTTTTATTTGTTAAAGTCAAATTTATTTTTAAACTTGGAAGGACGTATCTTTTATTAATATATTGGTTACAAAAATAGCAAATGAATGAAAAGCAACAAATAGAAAGTGTAATGCAATCGAAACGGAATACAATATCTCTATTAGAATAATGAATTATACTCTTGTTTCTCAAAAGTGTCAAATTGTAATAAAATGTACTGGATACTATATTACCACAGGTCATAAATTACAATTCAACTTTCAACTCTTGGCTTGAAGTGAAAAATTGTGTCATTTTAAAGCAATATGAGCTGCAATTTTCATGCTGAAATTTCTTTTTACGAAAAGTGTTATTTTCCACTAAATCGACAAAAATATCATGGTTTTTAAAGTTCTGTTAGCCATATTTTTATTGGAAAAGCCGTAAAAAAACCTTAAATGAAGCAAAATTTAATAATTGTCGTCCAGTACAAAAATTTATCTGCTATATATTCCTTAGAAAAAAAAATCTTTCTTCTGACGAAAATGAATGATTCTTTCAAACCTTTTTTTGATTCTTTCAAACCCTTTTTTATCATAAGAGTTTAATTTACATGCAGACTTATCATACTAGTAGGTTTTTTCAGCAAAATAAAATTCAAAAAAAAAATACAGCTCATATTGCTTTAACTGATTTTTAAGGTCAAGATCTGGTAAATGAAAGGTGCTTACAGATTTATGAAATTCAAGAAATAAATTCTTTTAATGATGCTTCATAACAATATCTTTGTTTCATAGGGTGTACCGGAGCTAAAATGTTTAGGAAATACAATGAAAAATCATATTTTAAACAACCATTTTCTATGAAATATGAAGGATAAAAGTAACAAATCTCCGTGTTTTGTCCATTTTTGACTAAGAACATTTATCTACAATGCCTACATTCTCTCCAAAAACGACATTAAACAAGCTCTTGACCTCTTCTTTAAAATGATGTCAAATTAAATACAGGTACCGGGATTACTTTTACCGTGATTATATATAGAATGTCAAAATATTGTTTTATTTTCTACATAATTTCTTTAAAGTCGTAAAATACGGGAAAAGATTCATCAAATCAATTATGACGTCATAATAGTTGTAGCACCAAAAAGACACTCTGCAAACAATTACTAGATCTTGACCTTAAGGTCGAGACATGGTGTATTTTTTCAAAGTATAAAATTCATATTTCTGGTTCGTTTAGAACTATTTAGGCATAAGTACACGTACAATGAAACTTAGAAAATGTAAAGTTTTGGAACATGTCTTTTGTTAATGCTCGATTATCTTTTACGTTTCGAAGGAAGCAATCATAAATCCGGATAGGTAAACTCCAAGCTTTCCGATTTCTCCGTGTCGTATCTTGATCTTAATCGTTGTCGACGCTTGCCTTTGAAGGACAACCCCAGATGTTGACACGGCGTGACAGTCAGGTAATGCCATCACAGTGAGGTTAGGATGATGACATCATCCACGGCCAAGGAGGACAAAATTACAGAGTCGTTGTAGGCATGAACAGTCCAGCTTAGGAAATAAAGTCCCCGTTGTAAAAGGGAAACTGTACAAAAGGCTTCATTGATTGTGACGTCATTATTGGTAATGATATCGTCAAACATTACAGTTGCGTTCAATGTTTTTCCAGCTGCCCAAATATTGAATGCTGGACCTAGGACGATAATAAACTTGCATTTTTATACAAAAGTTAACTGGGTTTAAGGGCAAAATTGATTATATTTACCCCTGATGGATGAAATACGGCTCGACGCGAAGCAATATTTTTTGGACGAGCTTATATAGTTTTATTACAATTATTGACTATTCCTCTATATTTTGTTCATAGTGAGAACATACTACTAAATATAACAATATCTAATTTCAAGTCATTCTGTATATTTTCAGGCTTTCTACTGTTCGGCTGACACATCATTAAGGAAAACCATTGGCGTACTAACGAGAATTGTTGTGTATTCTAATGTTTTGTTATCATTAACATTCAAGGAACTGGAGATGAATTTATGGCTAGGAATCAGGAATAACTGTTAAACATAATGATTGATATTGATTGATGTCATTGGAATAAATTCATCATAAATCCTCATACTGTGTGGCTGGCAAACTGAATTAATCTAGGAAAAGCATTTACTTACTTAAACAATTTATTTAAGATTTGTAAGCCTATGTTTGGATATCGTCGATACTATAACACACCAGGTCTTGCAGACAAATTGAATACTACGCGATAGGCGCAATGAATTGATAAATTGTCTGCAGTGCCTAGTGTTTTATAGGGCGGACAATATCAAAAAAGAAGAATTTAATGGTATTATTTACGTTTTTAACTTTAGATCTAGATACATGTATATTTTATAATGAAGTATATTTGTTGTGGCTTAATAATTTCGCGTAAAAGCGAAACATGTCTTAAGAAATCTGATGAACATTTCGTCAACCAAACGGGAATTTGTTTTCTGATACATACCATTGATCCTACAGAATGTGGTCAGCGTATTGCTAATATGGTTTAAACGCGTATTCTGATTTTTTTATTTTAAGCACTGAGCCTCCAAAAGCTGCAGACGCAACTGTTTCTAAGAAGAAACCAACATCGTCACTGCACTGGCCATCAATGACGCTTAACGTGACGTTTATCCCGTCGATGACGTGTGGCATTTCTGACGTCAGTCCTCTGCTGGCTACTGTGTTTGACATCACCACTATTGTGACGTTTAACTTCATAATCAGTTGAGACTTTTTATCATCTGGATTCTCCTTTGACCAAAAGCTGAGGACATTTTCGTCGTTAGCAGACAATGCCGTGCCGTGAAAAGAAATGTCACAGATCTTGGTAGCTCATCTGGAAATCTAAGATGGAAGAGAAATGGATATCATAATTTGTTGTTTATATTTTAACCGTGATTACAACTATTTAAACATTACTGTTTGTTACTATTATATTTTCGTTGAAAAAGGCAAGTCGTTCAGAATTATTAACAAAAATTTGTTTTTATATTTGTAAATAAGACAATAATAATGAAATCAAACGTCAAACTATAATCACGTGTTGGGATCATTGTGGTAATTTTGACCTAAAAATAATGAACTTTTGACCTGTTAAAAAGTTCTTGCAGAAATGAGCTTTTTTGCTTTTCTGTGGGATTATATTTGAAAAAATACCTGCAAATTTAAATGTTTAAAAAAAAGAAAAATGATAATTGTTATGTTCGACTTTTAATGTTTAAAACTTAAGGTCAAGATCTAGTAAATGAAAGAGGCTTACAGGTTTATGAAATTCAGAATATAAATTTTTTTGATGATGCTTCATAATAATATCTTTATTTCACAGGGTGAACCGGGGCTTAAATTTTCGGTAGACACAATGAAAAATCATGTTTTAAACAACCATTTTCTATGAAATATAAATGATAAAAGTAAAAAATCTCGGAGTTTTGTCCATTTTTGACTAATAAGATATATCTAGAATGCCTACAGTCTCTCCAAAAACGGCATTTAACAAGCTCATGACCTCTTCTTTAAAATGATGTCAAATTAAATATAGGTACCGGAGTTACTTTTCCCGTGATTAAATTTAGAATGTCAGAATATTGTTATATTTTCTACATAATTTCTTTAAAGCCGTAAAATACGGGAAAAAATTCTTCAAATCAATTATGACGTCATAATGGTTTAAGCACCAAAAAGACACTCTGGAATCATTTACTAGATCTTGACCTTAATTGAGAGATTCATCTGTCAACCAGCACCTCTATAAGTAAACTTATTGCTGTATATCAGTACTAATCTTATGTACACAGAATCTTAACATGACCATTTGAAATTGTCCTATTTAAAATTCAAAGTCAATTTTATTTATTTTCCTTTCTGTCTTTTGATTTGTCATTCATTAGCAATAAAGCACAGTATAAGCAATTAAATCAACGTTATATGTTGCCATCAAGATACAATTTCATTTATCGATGACATCACAACAGGTGATATTTTTCTTCTGATCGTGTTTATTTTTCCCGATAATGTTTATATATTTCTTTTGTTAATTGGACATATATTCATGATGTTTTACACTTACAAACTGCTGAATATTTTCCTTAATGAACTACAAGTGGTACTTTACCAATTTTAGTGTTGTCAGTAGTTGTGAAACTAATAGGTACTCTTGTTATTGTTATGGATATGATTAAATTCACGTACATACCCGGCAACTGTAGCCATCCAGAGAATTGTGACATGGCGCCAAAATACGGCGTGGTGTACCTGCTGCAGATGTACACTTGGTCACGTGACTTAATGTGAAACATGGCGGAGTTTGTCACGAGGTTCCCACTTTTATCACGCATCCACCCACCCCATTGCCCTTTTAACAAACAGGTAGGTATCGGTGTATTAACGGATGTGAGGCTGACTGCGCATGCTTCAAGTAAAGATATAAACACCATCCCGCGGAATTGTGAAGATCCCGGACGTAGAGTTTTAACCTTGTCCTAAGTTTGTATTCACTTGATCGAAGACGATGACAGTACCATTCCCAAGAACCTCGTCATTTATCATGGCTTGAAAGGCGATATGCTTATCTGGGGTACCTAAAAAACATCCCACAGAGAGAACGTAAAAAGATAGTTAAAATGTTCACTATATGACCTGTGTCTGTTGGATATTGGAATAAAAAAGGAAACACCTATTGTCAATACCTATTTGTAAATATGCCATAAGAAAGTGTTACCAACGTTTTTACTTTACGCAAACTTTATACATGCAAACATGTATATACATAGGGATCATTTGAATTTGTAATGGCTTTATAACTGTTAGTGTCCGGACCCCCAACCCTACCCCTCGCAACAAACGAACAGCTTTGATAACGTATAAAACTAAAAATTCGTTTATCATATATGTACATGTACATCTTTTAAATAACGCTCCCTTCCATTGAACCTGCGAAAATAAAGCAATCAACGAAAATAAGACCCGCCAACATTTAATAAGACCACATTATGTAAAATGTCGTAACAAACTATCAATGATCAATGAATTTGCATATAAAGCTGAATAAAAACGCATTTCTTGTTTATAGATAAAGCAGAAAATAAATCAAAGGTCTTCAACAGAGCGTTTACCTACTTCAGTGTATCCGTATTTGAAATAAACGTTAATTGAAACGAAGTTTGATAAAATGATTATATCATTGACTAACTATCAACCAATGTCCAATTGATATATAAAACCAAAAACTTTTAGAACGAGGAGTTTTATCTTAATTGTGTATTAGTAATATTACATTGCACTTGTGGTGGTGTAGGTAAAATTATGCAATACAACTTTTGAATTGTATGAACTATCTAATAAAGACATTACTTCTTATTCAAGAAACACATATATAATTGCATATTTAAACAAGTATTCCTTTTAAAGGAATGATCGGCATGAAATATCACTAGTCAGCTCTGTTTATATAATATACGCAACATGCAGTGAACTATATATAGCACCGTTTTATTGATTTCCGAAATGGCAAGGCATGAATGAGCTTAACTTTTAGTAGGCGAATTATACTTCCGACTAATATTCCTACGCATATATGAAAAAACGTGATTTGAATCATTATGTATGTAACTCTATAATTTTTTTATTTTCAGGGTAAACGGATAAGATTACCGTTTTAGTAATCTACGTCTAATTAAAGATTTAAATAAGGTTGTCATTGCATAGTAAATAAAATAGTGCAAGGCGCAATGCGTGCGCAAATAGTTAAATTTGCCGGATGCCTCATATGGACACAACTGTGATCGGCCGAAGCCGACCACAAAAAACACAGAGAGGAAATGAGAGACAAATAATATTTGTATGATTTCCCGGGTTTATTCTTACTACCTCAAGCTGTCGTTTCTCCTAAATTTTAATTTTGTTTCCAAATATTATAAAAGGTTTTATGCTCTATAGGTTTGATTTAAGAGGTTATTAATAAAAAACATTCCCGCAAATGCAAATTGACACATTTGTTCATTTGTTTTCTTTCAGCAAAAAAAAAAAAATTCTGATAAACTTTCTTGAAAATATGCGCCAGTTTTTTGTACACTTAGTTAACGTCGACGTAATTATTTCACGTCATACTCAACATCGGAGTTGAACAGCGTATATCGAATTCTACGTCATAATAGTCGATAACTAACGGAAATAAATGAGTATTAACAACCTAAGATTGCCGGAAAGGGGTGTGTGATTGCTAGAATCATTCATTATTTGAGTGTGGGATAGTGAAATTCCACCGAGGGGACAATATTCACGGTCTGGGAAGAGGCTTTGAATCTTGACCTTGAGGTGGAATTTCACTAACCCACACGATAATATAATGAGTGATTATTTTTCTCGCATTATTTCATATTAAAAAGCGTTAAATGTCTGCTAATGTTCTGTTATGACGTTCAAAAGAATCCTTTCGATTTATCCCTCCCGTGCTTCAAATTGCACAAGTCAAAATGAGAGCAAACGACATTTTTTCTGTAAGAATATGATTAATTGTTCTTAGTTAAGCAAAACAATTGCTTAATGGATAATTTCAATCCATCATTCGCATTTCCCTACAGCAGGCACCGTTTGTTTGAGGTTTAAAGCAGCATAGAAATACACTGTGTGAGACAGAAAAATCTCACACTTGACAAACCGATCTCACAACGATCACACAATGCGAGAACATTTTATTACACACCCCCAAGGTTAATCACACACTAGTAGGTGAATTTTCGGTTTATATCGCACAGGGCGGTAAATTATATATATATATATATATATATATATATATATATATATATATATATATATATATATATATATATATATATATATATATATATATATATATATACACAATCTTCTAGAATAACGTATCTTAGATTTCAATTAGAATATTTTGAAAAGGGGCATATTTTCTCTATTTTGTTTTATTATAAGGATTTTAGCAGTCGAGACTTCAGCTTTTGGAATCAATCCCTTAAATTGTTTCAATAGCCAGTATATTAAAAAAAACGCCGAAAAAATTCTTGTTGAAAATACTTTAATAGGTCTCTAATATCGTATAGTTACATGCAAGTCCTTTAAAATTCATTAAGTTCCAGTAAACCCCTAAATTACCATGACAAAGAGAAATTGCTAATTAAATATGGAGCCAATAAAAATCAAAGTACTGAAGTACTGACGGGTGTTGATTTTATCGATTGTTATTTATCTTAAAATCAACGATATGTTATTTTGCTTGGCAATGCAAGTAGTTTATCATCTGTATTTGAATTACGCTCATTTTTATAATATGAATTCTCGGACTTTTTCGACAAGAATTTCGGGAAAACTTCTTATGAATCATGTAGTGTAAAATTAAAAAATAGAATTGATTTCATCAAACTATGTATCGGTACTCGGAATATTTCAAAAATTGTATGGATCCAACCAATAATGAACTCTAATCTCGTTCAACCAGATGTTCGACAGTCTCCGTTAATCACCGACAAGTAAGAGATACCCGGTCACGTGATCGCTTGATGATGCTACCTCTAACTATAGACTGACTCTGCTTGTCGGAGATGTACGGAGACATCCGATGGTTGAACGAGACTATATTGAACTCTGGCGTAGGAATACATACGACTGCAAAAAACTTGTTCGTACTATTTAAAATCTGATTATTTTCAAGGTATTTATAAATAAGTTTCCTTTAAAAAATGCTTCAGCGTACATTACATCGAATTTATCGATTATTTTCAAGAACTAAGTCTTACCAGCGGTAATGATTTTTGCTTAGGTCCAAACACTGTTTGCCAGAGTAACTGCATAGGAGAGTTGATTAAAATCAACTCCCAAAAATACAACCCCCTTTTCTTAAGCTTTTAACAAAAACAAAATGAAAAGAAAAGAAACACAAACAAAACAAACAAAGAAACCGCGATATTGAGCAGATGTGGCAAGATGGGTAAATATTTGAAAGCATTTATTGTATCAAAAAGCTTATTCAATCATAAATAATTTAAATGCATTGTGAATAAAAAAAAGTATAAGTTTGATGTCCTGTAGTTAAATCGTCCGTCATTTTAATATATAAACAATTCTGATGATTAAATAATGCCACTGGAAAAAAATATTCAAAGGGCTTAAATCTTCTTTTACATATTTCTTCATTATGCAAGATACGTGAAGGTGTACTGTGGTTTCATCAATATTCGTTGAATACAAATTTTCGTGGATTTCGTTGTTAAGTTTATCCATGAAATTAAATTGAGGTATCCTTGAAACTTGTGAATTTCACTTTATCCACGAAAATTGATACCCTTGAATATTAATGAAACCACAGTATTCAATCTTGAATCTTGTAACTATGAATATAAAATACATGGTAAATGTTTTGAAATATACGCTTTATATGGGCGAGGCTAAGAAAACAGACGGCCAAGATTCTGCGCCTTCCTAACGAGCCTAAAATATCGCTTATTTTTCAAAAAAGGTGTTATGTATTTTGTTTATCCTTCAACAATTTTATATCGTTTTACGCCTAAAACGAGCTTTTTTGACACAATTAAAAGTTGAGACAAAGGCGCCATGGCGTTAAGGTCAACATTTAGTAAATAAAAGGTGCCTACAGGTTAATAAATTCAAGAACATATACTTTTAATGGTGCTTCTTACCCCTAGCTTTTTTTTGATACGGTGTATCGGAGCTTAAATTTGTGGTGAACACAATGAAAAATCATGTTTTCGACTGCCATTTTCTATGTAATATATAGGAAATTAGTAAAAAATCGATGATTTTGTCCATTTCTTTAGTAATGAGATACATCTAAAATGCCTACAGTTTGTTTTAAAACGGCACTTAACAAGCTCTTGATCTCCTCTTTGAAAAATATGTCAATTTTTATATAGGCATCGGGATTTCTTTTCTCATGGGCCATTAAGGATGACGTTAACTCAGAATGAAAAAAAATTCCACTGATGATAATGAAAAGCCATCTATTGTAAGTAATAGACTTTTGATTGTAGTAATATTTTTTCTCTATCAAAATAGTAGGCCAATGACCTACGTTTTGAGTAAATGGCCATTGAATATATTTTGAAAAATTAAGAAAAATCCCACAAAATTTTACACTACGATTTAGATTTTCTTAATTGTGAAAATATTACAAATAATCAAACACTTTCAAAAAATAAATACAGTTTATGAATGGCAGTGACACTAAAAAGATACATAGCTTTAAAATTTCAGCGATAATTTTAAAAAATATTTAGTCCGAATTTCCTCTATCAAGTTTTAAATCCCTACCCATTTTTGATAAAACTTTACAAAAATTTGAATGATGATAATACAAAAACATTAATTGAATTAAGGTAGTACGAAACACCCCTGAAATTATATATTTGAAATATTTTCTGAAATACACAAAAAAATGACTTAATATGATGTAAAAATTAATTTCAGTCCATTATCTTAAGAAAAAAATATAAATCATTCCCATCAATTATTCAAGGCCAAATAAACTTAGGATACAACGTATTTCATTAATTTTGAAACATACATTTGGATGGCACCGTGTTCATAATTATGATTTTTGTGCAATTTAGCCTGATCTCATTTAAAAATGCGTAACTTTTGTTCTTTTCAAAGTAAAGACCTGAAATTTGGACACAACCACCACCAGTGTTTAAGCTTTATGTCAAACAAATTTTAAGGTCATATCAACAGGTCAAAGGTCAAATATGATGACGTCATCTAAGATTTTTATCGATTTATACCTCCGTCAAACATACTTAAACCTTAATTAATTTAAAACCAATCGTTAAATTTTCTTTATTTTGATATATTTTAATTACAGGGTCATGACAATTATACTGTTAAATTTTATTCAAATTTGAATGATACATTTTCTTTTTGGATACCGTTAAGTGCTGCAAATTTTCGTCTTAAAAGAGTATTCACAAGCACTAGTTTTACATTATATTGCATGAGAAATTATCTTAAGTTACCAGTTAGAATTTATTTCAGTATTTTTAAGTAACAAAAAGGTCTCCTGTTTAAATACCAGCACAAATATTTGTAATATCTTGAAAAATAACTTAATGGCAAGGAAAATTATAACAATGACTATTTCATTTTACACTCCACTGAAAGGAGATTCCAATGGTAGGTTTGGGGCAATGTGGGCAAAAATTGTGTGGTCGGATTTTTTTCAAATTTTACGTATTAAAAGATTTTATTCAAAAAAAAAATATAATAATTGCAGAACAATTGAATTATAGGAAAAATTTTAGCTTATCTGTTTTGTACTACCTTAAGCAACTTATATTGATCTTATTCTGTTGGCATACAATTTATATGAGGTCAATTTTAAAAATTTTGAGATGTGGTGTCTTTTATCGTTTTTAAGCATTTTTCAATATTTTTGCAATTTGTGCCTTACGATTATTATCATGAATAAGTGAAGTAAAACCAACAGAAAATATGCTTAACTATATAAAATCTGCAAAATTTAGTCCGAATTTACTCTGTTTGGTTAAAAGTCTATTTTTGTTTAAATCCTATTTCCTTAATAAAGTAAAAATATCGAATGTTTTGTCAATAATGGTTCATTTCATAAATACTTTTGTGTTTAGAACAAATTTTTCTCATGACATTGAACTTTATAACAATCCGAATTTGAGAACTCAAACCCTGAGTAAACAACACCCTTAAAAAATGTTTAGAATTTAAAATTTATTTTTTTTACATTATTTCTTTAAAGTCGTAGAGTACGAGAAAAAATATCATCAAATCAATTATGACGTCATAATGGATCTAGCACCAAAAAGACCGACTCTGAAGTCATTAACTTGACCTAGACCTTGATAAAGCAAACAAATGACGTCAGTGTTCATCTAAATTGAATCTAAATTACTGTTTTTAAGTATTTTTCTTGTGATCCAAAATGAAACACCAGGTATTGGTTAATATGTTTCATCACAATACAAAAAATTAACACTTTGTTAACAGTTTTCACACATAAGACTCAGACCTCATAATCATTAATCAAAATGAAGAAATCATAATTAACACTCGGTATTTTGTTGAAATATCAGATATAATAGAAACCGACTTTTAATAATTTTCTTTACGACGCTGAAATGTTTTATGTTTTTCTTCTAAAAATCACGCTCAATGTAGCAAATCCGTGAATTACTGCTGTCATGTTAAAAAAATGATTTTACTGCCAACTGTTAAAGAATTGAAACGTGACATCTTAACAGTAAGTTTTTACGTATTTAAGTATTTAAGCTTGTAACTGTGAACTCAATTACTGCTCTAATATTTATTGGATTTCATTTTGTTCTGCCATTCGTTTCAAAACAAATTATATTACTGGAAAACGATTTTTTTCAATTTAGCAATTAGTTGGCAGATTAATGTAAATCGCAATGAAGCCAGAAAAATGTTTTAGATCGATTTAATTATCATTAATTAAAGATGTCACTTAAAATAAGAATACTATTGTAATAAAAATAAAATGCTTTTAAAATAACATTTACAAAACAGGACAGCAGTCACATGTAGCATGTTTCTTAAATCGTATGGTTAATGCTCGGATTTTTGATTGTCAATAAAGAAACCTTTAAGGGTCGCTAGGAAAACCTCACATTTTTTCCAAAGTTAACTTCCAGAAAAAAAAACTCCAACCGGGGAAAATATTTTCTCTAGGATTTGATTTATACACTTTATGATAAATCATACTCAAACATTAGTTGATCCATATCGTGCCAAATTATCGTAATCAATGAATTCTACTCACTCTAATATATAAATAAAAATCCTATTGGTGAGTTAGAGGGCATTCTTCATTAATAACGTCGCTGATACTGTATATAGCCTTTCGTTATCATAAGAGTTACAATGGAGCCATCTACTTAATGTGAGACAGTCGATTTACTGACACTGGAAGTCGTATAGGAAGAGTGTTTAGTCAACTAGCAACAAATCTCGTTATCGCTTATTTGTGCCTGTCTCAGGGTATAAATTCTTCCCTTAGTTACGTATCTCGTAGTGTACTGGCAGCTTCGATTTATAAAGTTTGATCTACCGCCTTTAAGGCCATCGTATTGATAAAGTGAGTATGATTTACCTTTACTTTTGTTAATTAAAAACAGGTATTTGATATCAATAGTTTACATAATTAGCTGCAATAATCATATCGCATTTGTTTGATTTATTTCCTATATATTTATTGACAATAAGATAGATATAAGAGAAAAAAAAATATTTTTCTTATATTTTCCTATATCTTGTTTCTTATATTTGCGAAATCATTTGATTCTACATATATTTTGACTATATCGTCAAATTAGAATACGGGGTTAAATATGATTTAATTTGCATCATACTTTTGGTTCTGTACACAAAACAGTTGGCTTTTTATGCATATGTAAATCACATGTATGTATGTGATGAATTATATTCAACCAAAAATTGGTTTTAAATCTAGTAAGAATGTTTTTGCTTCTTGTAACTGGTCCCTTGTTCGACACAGCTACGAAAATGTCAAACCAACCACCCGGTTTAAGTAATTGTCCTTTCCGAAAATCTAAAAGCATAAGTATATTATGATGATGTTCTGTATGCAAATAAGAATACATATTCTTAAAGACTTTCATGATATCTTCAGCATCAACGTTTTCACAAGTACTTAAAGGTATTAGTTATTACCCATCGACGAACCTATTTTCAAATATGCTATTATATGCGAATGATTTAATATTGGTGTATACTACGTGAGTCATTATTCAACAAATACAGCTTTTTCAAGATTATAAAATTTACTTAAGAGATAGCAATTGTTTGGTACTTATGGTACCTGTAAATCAAAAAATCTTTAGGAGTTCTGTGTATGTATAATATAGAATGTATGTATATATGCATATAATTGACTATTCAACCAGGGTTCTGTGTTTGGATATTAAGCCAGTTTTCCGAAGAACTGTTACATAATGCAAAACTAATATATTGACAGCTTTTCCAATAATACTTAAATTTCGTATATAAAAAATAAAATGCAAATCAAGGAAAATAAAAAAAAGCATTTGGTCATATATTCAGAAAAGATTGATATCATTCATGAAAAACACGTAAACAGAGCTTCCATTTTACTAATCTGTCACTTGAAATGGAATTTCGACAAAATAAAGATACAAAAATCTCTCTCCTTCTAAAAACTTTGATTGAATTTAAAACACAGCATAAGCTTCAGGTCGCTAAATTATTTTTACTCTTTCTTCACTGGTATCTTAAACGATTCTTCATTTTCCAGGGTTTGGTTTCACAATAAAGCTTACGACAAGTTCGTAACTCTTTTGGGTCACATTGAATAGTAGTTTTTGTTGAAATGCGTTGTAGCTAGAGAGGTTGATTTGAAAAATAAAATATTGCATAATCAAAAGAAAAATTATGACTTGTTTTATCAAATAAATATCGCTTGTTATTACTCCCTGCAAAGTATTAAATATATGATATATCAAGCTTTATCCCACAAATTATTAAATGATCTGTCTTACGTTTGAAGCCAAATATTAAAAGGTCTTGACAGCATTTTAAATCTTAAATTAAGTAATTCTTGTTAAATTTTTATGCACATACCGCTCAGTTATGAGATTATATTTTTCAAAAAATAATTATTTAATGCTTATATTTACATTTTAAAAAAAATTGCTTGGTCTGCAAGTGGGAGTTATACCTAAACATTCCATTTTATCGTATTATGTAACTTCAGTATAAAACTCACCATTTGAACCGTTGGGTACAATGTCTGTTATGGTGTTATTTCTAAAGAGCTTTCCACACACTTTACATGAAAAAAAAAATGTGGAATGTAAATATATAACTTCATTTTCTGGCAAAAACAATTTCTTTCTTACTTCACACATTATACTTTTTTAAAATATATTTGTTGAAGCTTTAGCTTTAGAAAGAGAACGTGTGTCAAACTAAGATGACCTCTTTTCTGTCACGTGAAATCTCACCTCCTACCAGTTTTAACACCTTTTTTTTTAATTATTACAAGCCAGTACTGCGTTAAGATTATTTTACCTAGATCTCAAGGATTAACATTGGGGATAAGTGCAACAATCGATTTCTGATAACAAAATATTTAGTAAAGAAATACTTATTTGCCCTAAAGGAGGCTGTGGATGGTCAACAAATGTACCATCAGATGTGGCTAAAACTTTTGAATGTGATATTTTTGACCATAAACTATCCATTGAGTAAAATAATCCACCGTTTAAGCTTTTAAATTTGAACGTGTTCCTATATTTTCATACAGAGCTTTTTATTTAAAAGTTATGAATATAGCATAAAATGGCCACGACAACCTATTCCATTTAAGCACATACTCGTATTACAATTCACATTAAATTTTAACTTTCTTCATAGAAATCAATAGCCATAAAAATGAAGTTGGACCTTATTTAATTGTACAGTAGTAAGTTTACGTAATGTGGTCAAAAATGAGCTTTTAACTAACCGATTTTTAAATTATGTCATTGTGTACATAGACTATGTTTATTTTTATACATTTCAACTGTTTGGGGACCATTTTACACTCTTTCACAAAGAGATCATTAGCACTGAGCATATTATTGTTCATGCCACATATTCAAGGTATGATTTATTTATCGTTTTGAAAACAAAACACATTGCATTATTCAACCATTACGCAAAAGATCATACGGAACTTCAGATAGAATGAATTGTAGTTGAGTACTTTGTTAATACATCAGATTTAGCTTCATAAATAGAGTGTTCATATACATGTAATACATTGTTAAAAGAACTAGTTGTTGTCGTATTAAATGCCTTTATGAGAATTCGATAGTTATGGTCATTTAAGACTTTTATTGATCTTTGTAAGAAAAACAAAACCTTTTTATTTAGATATAGGGAAAATATTAAATTTCTTAATGCTTAGATAAATGGACTTGTTTATAATAATAGTTTACAACTTTAAAGTCTTATCTTAAAATATAAGGTTAATTTGGTCCTTAATAATATCTTTGTTGATCAGGCATGTTAAAAGACGTGTTTGATTTCCTATCGCTGTGTTTATATCAACAGTACATCAATGTGTGTTTAGGATATGGAGCCTTAAATCTGATATTGATCAGTAATATCCCCTACATTCCTTGAACTAATCTTCTATTTGGATAGTATTTCAGAATATCAGCCATTGCAGAATTCTTCAATGTGATCTTTATCAACTTTTATAAACATTTATCTCCCAAAAGAATTCCTGCATCTAATGACTTTATATTCATAAAATGTAAAAGTGTTAATTGTATTTTTTTCCATCAAAGGATGAATCTCTGCCATTTAATCAACTGAATGACAACCGATGGTCTTGAAAAGTGACTGAATGGCACACATATGCCATTCAGTCACATTTCAGTTACCATTCAGTCATCTGTCAATTGACTGAATGGTAGAGAGTCATACTGTGCTTTCTAATGTAAAAAATGCACAGTAGCAACTGTTGAATTTTAACTGATTCTACTGTTATGTTCTCTTCTTACTTTTTCGTTTGAAATTCTGATTATCAAAAATGAAACGAGGAAGGGTGTTGGGTTGGTGGGTGGTGTAACAAGTTCGACACTCAATATCTGACTTACCGTTGACAATTTGCAATTGTATTTTAATATTGACACATAAGTGCATGCGGGGAGAGATTTGAATTATAGTGTTCGCACTTCAATGTGATATATTGGATTCGATTTTCATATTTAGAAATATTAATACTTTTGGTTTTGTATAATAAAGGGATAAAAATGATACAAGGTGTCACGTATAACTGATTTATTTTACCAAGAAACAATTTATTTCTACTGCATGATTTAAAAATGGATATAGCAGTGAGAAATTAAGAATTTCAAATGATTATTTCTGCTCGGAATTACATTATTGGCGAATAAAAGACAAAAATCTAGAATTTTTTAGTTATCCTTCTAATGCGATCTATGAATCAAAAATATTAAGAATATTGAAAACTTTTAGTTTCCAAACATTGTTTAGGCAATGATATACGTGGTTTGTAAAACCATTTCTCAATCCCCTCCTACTCAGGTAAAGCTGTAACAGTTAGCCCTCGATTATTTTTGTTATTAATTTTGCTATCGAAATAGCAACATCAATCAGTCCCTCATTTTATCCCATACATAAGACTTAATTAAGACTTTGGGCCAACCACAGGTATTAATCCCACGCTATAAGACTTAGTCGTATACGATGTTTTAATCCTTTCGGCAACAAACGGGAGTAATAGTGCTTTGTAGGGTGTTTGATTGACGATGCTAGATTCCGACTGCTGAAACTCAAAAGAATTCATCAGGATTATTGTCTGTAGTAAAATGAGGATTTTTTCCCCCGATTTACATGGATCTGTCAATAGGTTTAAGTCTGAAAAAAGTCTTAAAGTTCAGAACAGCTGACATACGTTTTTTTCTGGCTTCCAAGAGAGCTAGAATACCTTCTGATTGAAACTCTCTTACCATAATATAAAACACATTGTCTCTTTCCTTAAGATTATATAAGAGCAATATCAAACAGAGGTTTTGTTTATCAACAAGACGTATTTACATTATCCTACGAAATGCTTTAGTGCAGTTTGTAAATTTGACGTTTTTACGTATAAGTGATTTGATCATATACAACGTCCAATCACATGGACAAAATTACTTTCATGTTTGCTACATGTCATCTATCATTAACGTTATTCGCCTACGAATTGTTCTCTTAAGCGAAGCAACGTATACAACAACGTTGCTTACTTCAAATAAAATGAATGAACTTTAATATACTTTGTAAGCCAAATTTTATTCGCGTGCGGGAAATGTCCGAGAAGTTTTCGAGGGCCTCATTGTCGCGAATATTTATCGCCGCGAACCAGTCGTTATCGTATGGTTGTTATGTCTTGAGAAGACTTGGTCGCGAATATGAGTCGTCGCGAACCAGTTTATCAGAAGTAAATCGCATAATGAAGCCGTCACGAATACAAGTTGGTTAACAGTAGTTATGTCAATGCTACTTTTACAAAAAAAAAATATGTAAACTTACATTACCCTACATTGTATGCAACTTAATTATTTTAACTTAATTTCTCACGAAATTTTACCATATGTAACCCTTTTCAGAAAAAAACCATTTTTACTTACGAGTGGTTTCCTAAAAACGCGTTAAGAAATGACTTACGGTATTCGTTAGTCTAATAATTTAAATTCAATTTTTATTTAGTTGAAAAGGGCTTCATGTCTCCACTATATCATAGATTGGTCTATACCAGTGTTATACACACCCGGAAATCGTTTTATTCGTTACTTGTGATTTCAAACCACGCAAAAAAACAAAACAAAAACATCAACACAGATCTAGAGCGCCGACGTATTCATTAAATATTGCATAGAGTTACCCTGATATGACTAAGGCACAGATATTAAAGACAAACAGATTTTGTTTTTTCAGTTTAATTAAGACTTTGTTTAGCTTCTGATGACTAACGCATGAAATTGAAGTCATCAATATTTAAAAAAAATGAAACCATCTTCAGTGCTTCGGGTTCTTTATGACAAACGCAATCTTTGTACTCTTAAATCAGTCAGCGAGACTTCAAGAAAATTTAAATTCACTCTAATCATCATATAATTGTGCAGTATTCCAAAATAAATGCTACCGAGGTGGTTCATTGGAACACAAAGGTACCGAGTGACGCAGAAAAAAAATACACAACACGAATAAGAAATGAAGACATTTATAAAAAGAATTACGGTTGTTTTTATGTCCTTGTTCAATTTTCATTTCATTTCAATTCAAATCTTTTCCGGTCTGCCCTGCACCCT
Source organism: Magallana gigas (assembly GCF_902806645.1). Lineage (NCBI taxonomy): Eukaryota > Metazoa > Mollusca > Bivalvia > Ostreida > Ostreidae > Magallana > Magallana gigas. The sequence goes on along the minus strand of NC_047567.1, from coordinate 9,007,652 downwards.
GAAATTAAAAATAAAACTCAGAAAAGTGTGTTTGTCATCACACAAATTAAGGAAAAAAAATTAGGAAAGTTTGTGTGTCATAACAAAATTAAAAATAAAACTCAGAAAAGTGTGTGTGTCATAACAAAAATTCAAGATAAAACTCAGAAAGGTGTATCAGACTGATTAGCCCCATATATCAACAATTAATGTGAAGAACGTCTTATCGTTAGCAGAGAATCTGAATTCGCTCTCATCATATTTGTTTAAAAGACGAAAGTTTAAAGAATATTTATATGCGTTTGTTCTAACTTAGAATTAAAAGCCAAGATCTAGTAAATGAAAAACGTCTCCAAAATTAAAAAATTCAGGATATAAATTCTTTTGATGATGTTACATAAATATAGCCTTGTTTGATACTGTGTTTAATTACCGGTAAACACAATGGAAACCGTGTTTTAACTGCCAATTGCTTTGTATATGCAAGTGCATAATTTTGAGGTTTTTTCCATTTTGACTAATGAAAAAAAAGAAGAAAGCCCACCTTCTATAAAAGTGGCAATGATCAAGCTATTGACATTTCCTTTAAAATAATGTCTAATGAAACAGAGGTATTAGGATTCCTTTTCCCATAACTGAATGGAATGTCATGAAACTGTTTCATTTTCTACAAAATTCCTTCAAAGTCGTAAAGTAGGGAAAAGAGATTAAACAATTAAACTGTGACGTCATAATGGTTTTGGCACCAACAAGACATGCTGGAATCATTTACTAAATTTTGACAGTCAAGATCTAGTAAATCATTTGATAGGTTCTTTTTAGTGCTAGAACAATTCTGACGTCACAATTGATTCGATGAAAAAAATAATTCTGTACGCTACAAGCTCTTGACCTCCGCATTAAAATCGCCTCAAATTGAATACATTTATCGGGATTGCTTTTCCCGTGATTTAGTTTAGAATGTCAAGAAATCGTTTCATTTTCTACATATTTTCTTTAAAATCGTAAAGTACTGGGAAAAGATGTAATAAATCAATTATGACGTCATAATGGTTCTAGCACCAAAGAGACACTCTGGAATGATTTACTAGGTCTTGATCTTAATTAAGCGAACTGATCAGTTTAAACTAGCTTTAATTTAACATAATCAAAGAAATAATTTGTATCTCAAATTTCAATAACCAGTTCTAGTGCCCTTGATTACTAACTATCTTCATTTTTTGTGAGGGGCAATGCGATAACATGATTACATCTTTTCAAATTCCCCGCATACCATAAAAACAGTGATAGTTAAAGTAACAGATTTCACATGTTTTTGAAGATTGAAACCGGTCATTACTTGCATTATTTCGAATTCTCCGACAATTAACAATATCAGAGCGATGCATTGTTTCCTTTGATTTAGCAACATGTTTCTGATTTCAATACTGAGTGGCTTTATATATCAACGGTAACACAAAATTTAAACTGTCCATCAGTTCAATTCTAACTCCGGCTTCGTTTATGATATGATAACACGTCATTACAATTACAGTTTTTAATTATACATTTGAAATATGAATAAAAATCAAATCAAATTTCTTACAACATTTTTCACTGGATCTCAGAACCACACACGTAAGACAATATGTTCACTGTATCAAAGACATCGTTCAATATATCTAGGGATGGGCAAAAATACAAGTTATGAACAACATTGGTTAAAGCAGGCACAAAAATTATTAAACGGTTCAAAAAGGCAAAAACAATGTAGTAGTATTAATAAATATGTAACAACTTTGCTACATATCTACAACTGTTGTGATAAAAACAATTATCTGCAATGAAATCATAATAAAGAAATATATATATAATGTATAAAGTGAATAAATGCTATAGTGCACAAAGATTAACGACCGATCGTATATTAATTTTCCTTATCATTAACAATCTGGGTACTGACGACGTGATATAATCAATTAATCCATTGTCATGTCTTATAACAATGTGGACGTGAGACTGATTTTTCATCGCATTTAATTAACTTATCTTACTATCATACTGATATATTAGTGATGAAACTCATAAACTTCATCTAATTTTGATTTGATTAACAATGAAGACCGAACATTCGTAATATTTCCAATAACACCTGGTAATCTCGCCCACCTTTAATAAAGGAAATTAACATAAAACAGATGTTATTAGGTTCCTTAATGAATTTTTACTAGCCTATAAATTATTCACCTCTGTTTACTGACCAATCATATATTAACATAAGAGTATATAATAAAAAAATAGAAAAAAATATTGTGTTTAATATATTAATATAGGTAAATTCAAATGTATATGGCCTCCAAAATATATGATTTCTTCATTGTCAATTGAGACGCTACGATCTTAGGGGCGAGTACCCGTGCATTGCTACCTGTGCACTCTATGTCTGAGATTTAATCAGAGGAGGATGTTGTCTAATTAGGCAACAAATATCGTCAGGAAGTTAATTAGAATTTCGTCCCCCCAAAACAAAGCTCGTTATCATTATTAGACAATATCATAATGCGTCGGGAAGATCGGAGCTCAAGATAAAGAAATCTGTGACAGCGTTTGGTGTTTGTTTGAGTATCTAAGTCGAGATTGACGTCATGCATTACGTCATTAATGTTTAAAAAACTTTTCCTTTCTAATTAATATAAATGTCGTCCTTTTAATTAAAACCCATTTTTTGATAATTAAAACCCATTGTTTGATAATTAAATTTCTAATTTGAGAAAAACAAAAACTAGCTCTGGGACTGATATTGGTGTATGGATTGCGTTTAAGAGCATGCTTAATGATAATGATACGGTTCAAAGTGATCCCGTGGCCATTATGACAAGACAAAAAACTGTCCTCTTCCTATAATCAATCGTTTTAATCCACATCTAATGATGGCAAAATAGGTCAAGGCATCATCGGACAAGAAATAATTTGTTGATTATTGGATACACGTGGTCATTAAAATTGTTTATTAGGATTCAGTGAAGTCTACAAACTTTCAAATATTGTCTAGGATATATGGGTTTTTTTTCCTGTTGTGTTTTTTTTTTTACTAATGACACTGGTTTGCGTTTGCTTTTTTTTTTATAAGTTATAGTCTTTAGAAAATTCAAAACGAATATATGAAATTAAATTAAAAACAGATCATTAATATGGTTAAGTGATTGCAAGGATGTTAGCCTGCTCATTTTGCATGTGCAGCGTGTGTACATGTTACACGTGTACGACAGGTGCACGAACTCTTTGAGTGTGTTTTCTCAAAGAATTGGCTTCGCCCCTTTGAACTTAAGTTTGACTTAATTACTGTTTTAATTACCTGGTGTCACCTGTGCACTGTTGTATCACTATATATCTGATTGGCTCTCAGTTAATCTATTTTAGCTTGAGTCAATTCAATACAATTATGTATTCACTCAAAACTCACTCTCTATTGTTTGAGGTTCGAAATAAGTATATACAAATGTACATGAAAAACAGTCAATGATCACATATACAGTAGAAGTAATAATGATAAAAAAAGGAAAAGATAAGTTTGCAATACAGTAGGTTGTTAAAGTATATTTCTGGAAGAACAGATTTTAAATTTTTTTTTTATAAATCTTGACATGTTTAAAAAAAAAGTTTTTCTACATTATAAGTATACATTAGTCACACAATGCGTTATAAAAACTTTTAACGCATATACTCAGTAATATATCCGGCCCCGTCGTCAACAATACTTTAAAATCACTTAACTCGAGTCGCAACTCAAATTTTTTATAAACGTCAATACAGCTAAAGTCAATGATCAGCTTTAGCTTAGGAGTGCTCAATGGTCGTGACCATTTTAAGACTGTTCTGAACTCCTTTAGATGAAGAGCTCTATGTTAACATACAGAAAAACACTGAAATGTGAAAGGTTATATTTATCGATCTTTTCCTTACTTGATAAATGTTTAGAGCAAAACAAATTATATCTTCAAACTTAAGGTAGATCTTATGGTTAATGTGTTGACCATCCAGCCTCCTTAATGTAAATACTGACTTTGATTTGAGGAAAGTTGTGCGGGCGGGGCTAGATATCACTGCAATAATTGTTATGAACATAAGCAAATATAAATACTAGTACTCTACTGTGACTTCTTAACGTATTTAATTTTTTTCAGACGACAATGAAGACTGGCGTTCTTTTCTACGTCACCATTGTTTGCTGCATTTCAGCATCAGTTGTGTGCGCCAGAAATTCTCAGTTTAAACATTTGCCCGTTTTCCCGGGATTCCTGAATCGACCTCTGTCCACCTCACCTCACTTTGATCTGCAAAACCTGTACCGAACAGTCGACAAGAGGTTCAACATGGATAATAGGGCATTCGGCGAAGACGACAGATTCAATCATTTCATGGACTGGAGAACTCTGTTCGGAAAGAGAAGTTTCGGAGGCCCGGATAAAATTGGATTCCATAACATGGAAAGTCCATTTAAGAGTTATTACCAAAATTGGCGGGAACGATTCTTTCCCAAGAAAAAGGGTGCCAACAAATAAGCGTTATTTCCTGTCAATTAACGTCTGTCACCACTAGAAACGATTTACTTATTTATTAGGAACACTCTATTTCCTCTGTTACACCATTTCTGTCCATTCCGTCAGTCATCATTCCAAGGAAGTGTCCAAGTACGATACGTACATCTTGCAGATCGAGATTTCATTATTTCGATGTCCATTATTTTACCCGAAAGAAATGTCATGATTGATTTTAATTTTCAGATTGTTTTCACCGAATGGTTTCGGAGGGTTTCAATAAAATTCTGCTTCAATGCATCAAATAGAAAACCAAAAGAGAATTTTATCATTTTAGAAGTGAAAAAAATAATCTTCCACCTCTGTCAACAGTAATGTTTTGGTGCATCATACCATTTTTCATATTTCTTTTACACGCTAAATGCATGCTCTATATATCTTAAGGAAACAACTAAGTGCACACATTTTTGATCACATTAAAAAAAAACTCACTTAAACCTTCTCTTTTTGTTGTGTCTAGTCTTAGAAGTTGATTTCCTTTTTTTTCTTCATCATAAGTGAAACTTGATTTTAATTTCCTTTTCGGGGAATAAATTCTACTCTTTTATATATCTCCCCCGTTCTTTCTGAATGAATTGCTAGAGAAGCAGATTAAAATGCAATTGATTTTTTTCCACTTCTTTGTGATTGGAACAAGAGTCAGCTAGTCTGAGTAATTTTAGGTTGAGAGCAAAGCTTTAATTTCAGCGATGATAAATGGAATATTCTTAGCGGTGTACACGAATGTATGAATACTCATATATTTATTACATGTTACAGTTATTTTCCTTTTGTTACGTTAAAAGTTTAAAATCAAAGATTTCTAATGTTTTTTTTTTTAATTTTAAAAATCTATAATCTGAATTTTTTAAAACTTTATATGACTTTATATGATATCATTTACTGATGGGTTGTATTTTCTTAACAAAAGCCTACTTGGGAATTCTAATCCTGACTATGAAATTTCAGCAGCGTTTTTTCCTTAGTAATGATCGAAGAAACATTTATAGTAACATAAAGTCACATAGTGTTTGGCCTCCTTCTTTCAACCGATTCACCTCTCATAACTTTTCAATTTAAAGGGCTATATAGGCGCGGCCATTTTCCGACTATATCTATCTGGGGGTTTTTTTTTAAAAAGAAGCTGGATTGAAAGAAACTACTCAAATCTTAAAGTTAAAAATTTTCAACATTTTTTTACTTAATGATAGTTTATGTCTAAAAGATCATGCTCAAGGAGGCTGAATAGTTAAAATTTTATCAGATCTACTTTAAATCTTAAGATATGATTTGGTTAGCTAAATATTATTATTAAGTAAATAATAATCCCATATTTGATCTTTTAAATTTTTTTTTCTTCCTTTTTATAGCTCTTCTTGCATAGGAGATCAATACAGTCTAAAATGGCCACAAACATCGAGCCCTCTTAAAATTTAAGAAATCGAGTGGGTAATAAGTTCCTAATTATCGTAATGTCCTTCAATGTACAAATATTTCATCTAATATTACTGGATATATATAATGTATCATGAAATCACTATTGAAAGAAAAGCAAAGGCCTCATAAAATTTCAGTGGAGATTTTTCTGATTTTCATTTTCTGATTTTTTTATATCAATGGTATTTGAAGTTTAATTTTGATGTTTGTGACCGCATGATAATATTTCTTGGAACTTGTCATGAATAGTTATTAAATATGGTGAAGATTTTTCTGTTTGCTAATATTTGGAAAATCTAATGAAAGTTGTTCACGGAAAATGTCACTTACAGAAAACAAAGCAGAAAACTATTGTAATAAAACTAGGCCAAATTGAAAATTTAATTGGAAAAAATTGCCAAATCTTACATCAGAAGCAATTCCCATTGAAATAAAAGCCATCAGAATAAATGCAAAACATTAGTCTAATTAGTTCCTTCTACTATGAATACCGCGCAATATGGTAATACGTTCAGTTTTTTTAATCTGGTAAAAATAAAGTAATCTTTTTATAACATTGTTACTTTTTGTATCTTTAAAATTAGAATTTCAGACGATGTCGTTCACACACACACACACACACACACACACACACACACACACACACACACACACACACACACACACACACACACACACACACACACATACATATATATATATATATATATATATATATATATATATATATATATATATATATATATATATATATATATATATACAGTTCCTATCTCAAGATGAATCTCTTACTGGATCACTGCATTCACCGATATCTATACTTTTACTAAAGGGGTTTGAAGGAGAAAATAAATGCATTCTTTCTTAATCATTTATAACATTAAGAAGAAGAAAATATGTTCATATGTTCATGAGCTTATGTGGGACAGTTGAAAATTATCCAATAATCTTGAAACATATCATTTATTAAATATCCTCTCTCTCTCTCTCAAAAAAAGAAAAGAAAAGAATTACATTATCCCCGCATTAAGTAATAATAATAATATATCAATTAACTTAAAGGAAAATAAAACTGATAACATACCGGTTTAAATTATTGCCCCTAGTCAATTAACATGAAAATGAAATTGGAAAAGGGGAAAATACAGAATGAAGTAGAAAAAAAATATTTCTCTCAAAAATTGGAATTACTCTTATGATTATCATAAAAGTAATATGCAACATAGTGGTATCATCATAATAAAAGATTCTTTTCACAAAACAAGGACTTTCCCAGAGTGGTTTATTTTGGCAGTGTCAATCACAAAATAATATCTATGTTATCCCTGTAATCAAACCAGAGGCCCATTGGCTACTTTGTTCAACTGGGTAATAGTTAATATTTCAGCAACAATTGACGTAAATTAAGTCAATTTACTGAATAGCTCCAGATTCAATGAAACAAATGTATCTCCATGCAAATTTAAAGGAAACTACTGCACACCCATGAAAATGAAATGTTATCGTTTTGAAATGAACTATTTCAATAATTATTTTATATATAAGTCGGGGTAGCTATTAGATGAAGCAGAGTTGCTGTGTAGCTCAAAGAAAGTGAGTTACATGAAAACCTGAAAGGTTAAAACTTCCAAGAAGTCAAGGAAGAAAGAAGCCAGGCGAGGAACAGAAAATGCGAGGGTAGGAAGCAGAGTTCCATCAGCTCTACTGGTATCTTGAGAGTCATTTAGGAATCAGACCGAAGCAATTATGTAGAAGATTGGGGTACTTGTTAAATTACAAATTTACGTGAAAAATAATATATTCATTATACAAATTAGTGAAATACTGCGTATTGTAGTCCAGCTTAACTTTTTTTTTGTTTTTCACAGCACTGTCGGGTAATGATATCTATGCTCTTATTCACCAGTTCAACCAAACATAAATTATTTATAAAATAAAACGCAAACACATGATTTATAAGATGAGCTCGCAAGTGCGAATGCATCAGACTTTAATAATGTATATACAAGTATATAGTACAATGTACATGGCTCTCAAGTCACTTTACTTTCATGTAGAAGCATTTTCATTCTATTAAAGAAGACAAAATCATGTAAAAACAAAACTGACAAAAATTTTATGTTATGATTTGGGAGGGGTGGATGGGGAAAGTCTGTTGCAAAGTAGCATCGAACTTCGAATAATAAAAAAACAAATTCTACTTATACGTGTACAAGTTATGCGTAGCAAGGATTAAATCACCCTATTCACCTGTAAACATCCTTAAACAGCCAATCGATATACATGTATGATCACGCCCACTTAATTCAAAACAAACACACGTGTTTTCTGTAACTTTTATAAATATATTTGTCTACACATTTTAGTGAAGATCAACTGTATAATCTAAAGCCTATCCTATGATGCTATGGATTCCAAGTATTTTTAAATCGAAAATGAAACTACTTTTCAAAAAATTCTCTAGCCTGTAACTACGAAATCTGTTGTGAGAGTATATATTTCTTAATGAAACTCACAAATATGAGTTATGAGTTGTTACAAACCTCTAAAGTCTGACGGATAAATAAGACGTCCAATTTCGGTAAGGTACAGGTACATATAACAACAATGAATATGTATTTTTAAAATATTGTGGTGATTTATTTAATCCTGAGCCCGATGGTAAAATTCACTACAATTCCAAGTATTTAAAATCGAAAATGAAACTACTTTTCATAACACTCTCTAGTAGGCAGAAAATGATCCGAAAAAAATATAATGTGGACACGTGTGTGTAAATAACTGCATATGGAAAAATGAATGTGTGGACTTAATAGACAGAATTAAGGTATCTATAAAAAAGGTGTCTCAAAATACATGAGTACGAAAAGAAGAAAAATGTTTATCCTAAACCGAAAGCACACATGTGTTCTTGAAAGGGACATAACCCTGATTTTATTGTTCGATTTGCATGCGTTACTAGTATTTCAGTCGTCGCTTCAAATGCGAAAATAAACTCTGTCAAGGGTATGATAATCTGTTAACACCTTTTGTCATGCTGTTTGACGCACTTCGGTGGTAAACGTAGAGACAGAAGATGTAATTACTTTGAAAGAGGTTTAGTTGCTAAATGATTAATAAAAGAACGAAATAGTTTTCTGTTTTGGCTTAAAAAGAACGAAAAACGTTTTAAGAATCCAAACAAATCTTAACCTTCAGAATAAACACATTATCAGTTATTTTTATTCATTTGACACCATTGGCTTTGGAAATTATTATCTTCATAAAATCGCATTGTATTATTACATTATTAATTTAATGCGCTAAACCAATCGCCGTTTTAATTTTCCGACTTGTTCTTCAGGAAAAAGAGGTCAAAACCAATTGTGGTTTTTGTTCTGTTCGGTATGATGGCGGAAGAGACGGCATCTAAAGACACTTATTGGTTAAATGAGACTCTTTCTCATCGAATAAAATCATGGCGGTCCCGTAGATTCAAGCGTTTTGACTGGAAACGCAATATAAGTGAAATTGAAGACAGCCACGACAAAAATACGAAATGTCCACCAGTCCCCTCCCTATCAGTTTCAAGTATCAAAGCCGACGTAACATTGAATTTCAACGTGAAGGATAATGATACTGAAGATGTAAGATGGTATATTGGAAGAAGACGAAGAAACACTGAGATGAAACATCTTGCATATACAATGAATAGTTCCCCGTGTCGATTTCCTCTATATATGGCAGATATATTTAGTAAAACTAAGGACGGGCAGAGCAGTGCATCTAGGTGTCGGTGTTGTATTTACTTAAAAGGTATGTGACTAATTTTACATTTGATAAGCCAGATACATCAATAAAAAGTATTTGATTTCTAATTGAAAACATTAAAAACACTGAAACCCTGTCATACAGTCAAATGAAATGGGACTGAAAGCAGAGATCTGTCATTCAGTTACCTTTCCTGGCCGTTTCATTAACAATTAAAGGGAGAGTTAATTCCTTAGAGAGACGGTGGATCGAGTCATTTGCGTGTTTCCCAAACAGGGATTGAATAACTAATTTTTTTCCTCTTATTTCTATACTATACTATTAATAAATCTGGTTATAAGTAGCCGCGTACCTGAGTTTAATATACTTTCAATTTTCTTTCATCAAAACATATTCCTGTTTGAAAGTCTCTCCAAGTTTTATCTTCTTCTTTTAAAGAACACGATCGTGAGATCTGCAAATACTTTGTATTTACGTCTATTTCGCCTTTTGATGTATGATTATTAAAAGTTTTATTAAATCTGATTAAGACCAGGTTTCGAGGCCAACAACGGTAAGTTTTTTTTTTCAGAAAGTTTTTCCCACCAAACGTTCAACAAAATAAACAGGTCATAAACATGAGAACTCACTGAAAACATACCCAAGGGTCACATATGAAGACAAACAAAGAGAATGTCTTCTCTCTTCATTGAGAAATCATGTGCAGGGATACCTGTTAAAAGCCCTAGTGCCTCTACCATAAATGCTGACGAAGATGTTGATCTTCGCAACATCATTGGTAACATCAATAGCAGTGAATAAAGTGTCTAGGAAGTTAGAACCATTTTAACAAGAGCTTGGACTTTGGGTAGTTGTGCTAAACTGTGACGTTGGTCTGTCTATTTTATTCCTGGCCACTCAGCCATGACGTTTTGAAATCAACAAGAGTTGTCTGGCTTTTGAGGTAAGACTATGCAATCGGTGCATATTTCGCTAGAAACCGCGTCATTTTAAACTTGTTTTGATGCAAGAAATAGAAAGCTACGCCCTAATGAAAGTCCAAGTTCTTGTTAAAATGGTTCTAACGTCTCAAGTGCAATCTGGACAACGTTTATCACACCTTGTCTCTTCCTTCTGTCGCCATTATGCAGCCTCTTCTTCCACTGCCTAATCTTTATCATTGCTCCTATCTCACCATCAACTACAACATTACTTACAACAATTAACTGATCGAAATTTCATGCAGAATGGAAGGGTACATTTAGAACAGTGTTGAACTTTGTTTTACTCTTTATTCCAAAACATTCATATTTGAAACTTGTTGAAGCTATTGCTTGGTGATGTGTTTAATCCTTCTTATATTTTACAATTTAGAATGTTTTGTGCAATATTGAGTTCTACATGTTAATGTTGACTGTTATATTTTTAGTTTACATATGTTTAACATAATTATCGTAAATCTGTGATACTTTACATCCGTTTCATGTTAACTTATAGAATGCTACTGACAATATGTTAAATGTTGAAATTCATTATTTGTTTTCTACATATATTAGAAGATGTGAATGTGTAACATTTCCTGACTAGTTATTTCATAACATAAAAGTTTCTCCAATCAGTTAGAGTAATTATATAACTATTATGGACTTCATTGTTGGTCGATATGTGGTTATATGGACCAATGTAAAGTGATATCGACCGAAGACACAGAAAATGATATCGACCGAAGATATCACTTTCTGTGTCTTCGGTCGATATCACTTGACATGGGTCCATATAACCACATATCGACCTACAATGAAGTCCATAATTGTATAATATATCTCTATAAATAAAGATTGTTTTAAAATATACTTTTAAAACAATTACTCTAGTTATTCGTTTAGAAAATAAAGAGCCTGAGGTTGAAGTGATTGATCTGGTTGGAGTACAAACAGGTAAAATCATTGACCGCAATTTATTTAAATTGACGTATTTTTAAAAATTAATTTGCGGATATTAAAGTCATATGAAATTTGAGATTTTTTAATTTTATTTTTAATATTTGTTAGACTCAATCAAGGCAGAAGATCAAGATATCAGGAGACCTAGAGGGGTCCAAGAAAATGAAGATAACTTAATTCATAGATATATGTACGAGGACTCTAAAACCATGGCTAGAAATAAAAAAGAACTCAAGGATTTAAGGTACTGTGATTTCATCAATGTTGGTTGGATACCGATTTTCGTGGATTTCGTTGTTAAGTTGATCCTTGAAATTAAGGTATCTCACTACACCTACACTTATACTTTTTAAGACACTACGTCACAAAATTGCGTTTTAAATGTTCTGTTAAACTGTTTATATCGTTCGATTTGGTTGTATATCGTCGTAGCTCAGTGGTTAAAGTATTAGGGTTCTGAACCGCAGATCATGAGTTCGAATCCGCGTGACACTTTTGTTCATGTTAACTGAATTCCATTTTTGAGAATGTAATTTTTCACCCAAAATTGCACATTTTTTTGCCTACTAGACTTAAATACTCCTTATCGACTATGATATCTATCATAGTCAAATAATTTTCTACTGATTTGAGAAAATATTTTACGGTGTAGTGAGCCACCTTAAATGTGCATTGAAGTGCAATGTCTATTATAATTTTGTATGAATAGGGTCATTGGCCTCGAATTTACGTATCCTTGAAACGGTGATTTTCACTTTATCCACGAAAATTGACATCCTTGAATATAAATGAAGGATTTAAAGTATCTGATGAAATTGGAAAATTGAATTTTGAATTTGGTTGATTTTAAAGATATTACGTTTAACAAAATAAGGATTTTATTTTTTTAAAAATCAATTAAGAAATTTACCAGTAATAGTCGTACAATTTTAATTTTCAATCAAAAAACAATTTCTAAGTAAGTTAAATTGATAGTAAAATAATCAGTCTCTCGTAAATAAAACTTGTCTTTATATTTGTTTCATATGCTTTTATGGAAATGTTAATATCTGTAAAGTGGCATAATATGGGTGGTTATATGACTGGTAAATGGGAATTAGGAATAACAAATCCTCAGAGTTGTTATGGAAACATACAAGCACCCGTGTGGAATTTTTCAAATAAATAAATGTATGAATAAGAAGCAATTCACCTCAGTTATATATTTTTTAAAAGGACTGCCAGCTAATAAGTGTTCAAAATGTATTTTTAATCAATGTCTTTTGATGCAAGTGTTCGATAAAAAGCGCGGTTAAATATTTCATCATTCATATATTTTACAGTACAAACCAAGAATTAAGGTTTGCCCTGAAGAAACTACAGGCTGCTTATCACAAACTAAAGACCGAGGAGACAGAAAAATCAAAGAAATTAAAGAAACTACAAACTGATTATGACAAACTAAAGACCGAGGAGACAGAAAAATCAACGAAATTAAAGAAACTACAAACTGATTATGACAAACTAAAGACTGAGGAGACAGAAAAATCAAAGAAATTAAAGAAACTACAAACTGATTATGACAAACTAAAGACCGAGGAAAGAGAGAAATCAAAGAAACTACAGGAGCCGTCCCTGCAGATATTTTACCGCGAGCAGGCTAGACAGGATCTAAAGGGGCTGGAGGAAAATGTGGTAATTAACTATATACATATAATACAGACAATGTGTGTGTGTGTGTGTGTGTGTGTGTGTGTGCGTGTGTGGTTCTGCCAAACTGGGGGCCTGCCTCAGATACGCAAGTCGTAAAATGGGGACCTCAAATAGTCTGGGGACTTGATTTAAGTCCCCATATTTTTTTATTGCTTAAATCAAAAAAATAGCATGTTCTAAACCTAAAAAATATCGAAAAGTATCTAGTCCCATTTTCGGGTTTTCATCAGACATGTGATTACACAGATACCGTGCGGATTGTAGTTGCCATCTTCACTTACGCACCTCTGACGATACACATGTTCGAAATGCGCATGCGCGTGTGTATAGAAAACGGAAATGCCATTTTGTTGAAGCGGGGGAAAAGTATGTCGAGAAGAAGTCGGAGGGAACGGGGAAGGCCAGGTCAACATGGTCAAAGAATCATTGACCGGGATGCCTTTTATATTAAAGAAACTCCGAATAAAGGTATGTTGATTACATGTTTCGATGACATTTGTGATGTAAACTTGAAATACGATGTGCTGTGGAAGGGGGGGGGGGGGTACTCGCACTCGGTGATTTTCTTCCATAACGATTTGCATAACATTAGAAATGAAAATCTTATTAAGACGGGTTGTATAGTGAACTTTCCGAGAAATGCACAATGTATACTTTTTAAAATCCCCTTGCAAATCATGAAAGAAATATCTTTGTGCATAACGCTCAAGTGCGATCCAGGATTTTTTCTCGGTTGTATGCTAGGCCTAGTTTTCCCTGGGGTTGGGGCGGAGGGTTCCAAGGCAAACATTTGGTCATCTTACTGTGTAAATTTAAGAAATTTTAATTTTCCAGGAGGGGGGGGGGGGGGAATAGGCCTTAGAAATTTGTTTAAAACGTTTAAAAATTGTGAACATACCACATCTATCTATAGTTTGTCCAAATATATTAATGCAGTACATTTGGACAGTTTTTAATAGAAATACACATACCTGTGATAAAGGTGCAATTAAAATAGATGAAAGGGAAAATAGTCAAGATAATTTAATTGAAACAATATCATTTGTCACTCAGAAAAATTCACAGGAACAAAACTTATTTCTTATGGCTTATACAGCTCCAACACAATCTCCTGATTTAGCTATACTGGCGTGCGAACAGTTGTCGCTGAGTACTTTTTCTCGCAAGTACATTGTGAAGTCATTTTATCAAAACAAAAAATAATACCGGTATATGAAAAATGATGTCGCAATGTACTGGCGAGAAATGGTACTTGGCGAGAATTGGTCGCACGCCAGTATAGCTTCTAAAACTTATGTAGATAATAAAGCTATTCAGAATAGCTTGGTTTAGTTATTTTGACATACAATTTTCATATATGTGTATTTTTTTCAGCATGTAAACAAAATCACTTTTTAGAGCAGTGATAGTTTTCAACTTTGAACTGTGTCTGTAAACAATGCAATGTAAAGATTACGGGTACTCATCAATTTGTGTTTCTTTCATAGACTTTGCATTCAAACTTCTAAAAGTTTTGGGGCAATTGTATAATGGCCTCCCAGTTACTTCTTGCATGAAATATAAAGAAGGTCAGTTATGGTAAACAAGATAATTATAGGACCAAATGGGGAATGTTGACATCCATTCGGAAGTCACTTTAAATACCTCACAGAATTTTCAACATTATCATGCGGGTCACTTTGCAGTACAAAATCCCCATAGACATCATATTTTTTATCTGTGTGTTGAAACCTGATAAGCTAGTGGGGGTGTTTCAAAGGAGAAAACTTGGAAATTTTTCATACTGTTGAATGAATGTCATTAGTTTTGAACCCAGAGGTTTTAACAAATATCAAGTAAATAAGCAAAATGTGAATCAAGGATATCTTTAGACAGAGATAACAAATCTAATGTTAAAAGCATGCACTGATCACCTTTGCCCTTCAATTATATTTAAAAATCTCATTGTTAACAATAATTTTGAGTTCCTATTGAGATAAATAAAATAATTATATATTTAGTGAAATAAAAACCGTTGCAAACTAGTTTTTTTAATCTCATAAGATATGTAACACTTTCATTGATAACAATACAGCATACATCCTATTTATTAGCTTTTATTTAGTGTTTCATTTAAATGAATTGAACACAATTTGTAATGGATTCAATTATTTGCCGATCATCGGTTTGTAAGAGACAACCGATTGAACGATTAATCAATTATCATTTCCAACCAATTTGACAACACTAGAAGTGATGGATCATGACTATGCAATCCCGCTGGTTTGAATCAAATTGCACGAATAAATATATATATTTTATGGTTCTCAACTCTCAGAAAATAATGACGAGACTATAAATTCTGCGGAGGGGGCTTCTTGCGATTTTACGCGGATATTAATTCCTCCATTTAATTAGTAATCTATGGTATTTGGGCAAGGGAAAGAAAGCTTGCCAGGCGTTCTTCATGTTTTTGGACCGAGCCCAAATATCGCCCATATTTTAAGACGTTATCATGTATTTTGTTTATCCTGTAACATAATATCACATTTTGCATCTCAAATAAGCTTAATTCGTCAAATTTTGCTGCCTATCTGCAGTTGAAACCATGACCATGGCATAAACCAAGCAAGAAAAATGATGTCATAGTGTATTTGAACGTTAGTTAAATGCATGAGGCTATATTGGGGCATTTACCGAATATAGCTTTGGTTTATTGGGTTACCTTTATTTGGTCAATGCAAGAAGTAGTTGCAGGATAAAATATTTTAATTCAATTTGATGGTTTACATATTGATAGGTCCCATGTTGATCTCAAGGGTCTAGAAACCCTAAAAATGTTTAGAAAAAAGTCAGGAAACAATGAAATTATCTTGGGAACTTTGTAAAAATATATAGGCCCTAATGATTAAGTACAACAAAAATATTCTGCAAAATAATTGAAATTTAAGGAAAAAATGTTTTCCACACATTAGACCAATCCTAAAAATTGTTTATATCATTAACAATTAGATACAATAAAGTGATTTTGAACTAGGTTGCATTGGAATAAAATCTTTTTTTTTGTATAATTTGAGGAACCCATTCTTGTATATAATTTTAAAATTGATCATTTTACTACATAAAATAATAAAATGTTTGTCAGATGCCTAAGGAGCTGTTAAAATGCAGTGTTTGTCAGATGCCTAAGGGGCTGTGAAAAATGCAGTGATATCATGATTCTTTTAATTTGTGAAGGTATAAATAATTTCTTAACTTAACAATTTGTACATGGAAACAGTCTGTCAATATTCCAACATTTGAATTCTATTTAGTATTTCTGAGTATAGTTTGAACTTGTTTGTAATTGTGAAATTCAATGATTTTAGGGTTTGTATTGAGACTTTGTTTTAGGATAAAGATAGAAGAGAACAACTGATTGTGTTTAACAGGGTTAATTCTGGGATAATTCAAAACACCCTAACTAATGTTTCTACATCTACAGTTTCTTGAGTGTAAGCTTCTGAATTAAAATCTGAATGGATAATCATAAACCTCAAAATCCGAAAAAGCTAGACCATTATTTTATAACTTGCAAAAGTTGGCAACCACATGTCTCTTTTAGCGCACAATTTCATTTTTTAATTTGCATACAGCAAGTATATCTTGTAAATGTCAACCCCTAATGGAAGTTCTTTATTTATTTTCAGGAAGAGGTGTATTTACAAAGAAAGAATTTGGACAAAATGAATTCCTATTACCGTATGAAGGAGAGTTATTAGAGAAAGAACCAGATGTAGATGACACATATATTTTTGAATTTACATTCAAAGGAAAGCCTTTTTGGTAAGAAATTTTTGCTGCTTAATTTGTACATCATGATCACCATGTTTTATTGTTTATGTTAAGAATACAAGGGCTTGGTTGTTGGAGAATGAGTTTCTAAATATTTGTTGAAGGAAAAATTGATTAAAATTGGTAATCTAAGGTGTATGTATTGCAATAGATAAATTCACTGAAAACCCCAGTCTCAATCATGTTAAAAAGTATATTCAATGTAAATTAGAAAAGTAAAAGGACGACACCCGCCGTCTTGGATTTATAGGAGGTCCTCACTTCAAGCTAGTGATAGGAATCGGTGAGATTTTCATAATCAATAATCGACTCTCTGCAACTAACTTATTATGGATAATAATCAAAATTTGTCATATTTCTTAGTTAAGTGTTAAAAAAATGTAAAGAAACAAGATACAATTAACTGACTTGTTAATAGGCCTTTGATATTTCAATTTATTTAATATTTCTTGCCATAAAAATGCTGTATTCAAAAGATGTTCTTAAGTAGCTAGACGGTTCAACACTCAATTTCTTGAAACAAAAATATGTCCAAACAAGAGATTGTGCTTTATTTCACGGGTAGGGATAGCGCACGTCTGACATATCAGCCATTTTTAAACCGCAGCTCCTTTTTGGTGTATTGATAGTTCGGGTCTCAAATATTCTGCTATATGATATGCGCTTGTCGAGAGGGAAATAAAAACCCAACCAATTAATTGTAATGAAACTTTTTATAATCGAGCACTTAGAATGCGGTAATAATCTACTAATTTTAGATTATAATCAATGATTAGAACATCACTACTTCAACATATGTTTTTAAACAAGTTCTATATTAATATCTCCAACGATTTCTGATGAGATCTAGGTGGGAAAATGATCAAATGAATTATCCCTATCGTCTAACTACATCTGTCTGTCGCATAATAAACACATCGTTCCAAAATGGACTAGATACTTGCCAAGCAATAGGAAGGTTACTTTTGAGTGACGTAAATTCTCCATATAATCACTGAGATGTTCTGAAAACGTATGATAAATCCAGAGTGAGCAAAAATCTGAGGGCTGTGTGAGAAACCTCTTGGTTTATTGTATTTTTTTGGATCTCCTCAGTGTTTACATGGATAGTTTGCATCAACCTCCGTTGCTTTCAATAAGTCTAGCGAGTATCGTAATGTATCAGAAAATCTTTACCAATACACAGCCCTAGTGATCTGTGATTATCTAGCTCTAAAAATGTTTCAGTATACCCTTTTACGTATATAAAGCCTTGTTTTTATATTTTATTACATACACATATATATGTAGAACTTATGAAGTGATTTGCAATTTTAGATATTTTGTCTTCATATCTTTCACTGTGACAATACCAGTTATGCAAGGTTCAAATTTATGTTGCTTATTTTATTTTCATCAAGGGTTGATGCTTCAAAAGAAGATGGATCATTTGGACGTCTGTTAAATGATGATCATATCCATCCAAATTGTAGACCAAAAGTGATGGAGATTGATGAAAAGCCAGTCATTTGTTTTTTCTCTCTAAGGCCATTATCCTCTAATACAGAACTGGTATATGACTATGGCCCAGGCAACATCTATCCTTGGAGAGGAAAGGTAATTACTCCATTGCATATGTTGATTGTGGAAGTTTTTGTGATTTAATAGTCGATGAAAGATTTTCACATGTTGATGTTTAAATTTGTATGTATTTACACTTTAAGTAATCATAATTATACCCACACTTTGTAAAGAATGTTATTGTTGTTACCCCTGTTAGTCTGTCTGTCAATCTTTTTTTTGAAAATCTTGATATTGCTTGCTCTTACTGTCTGCACTGTTTCTGAGAAGGCAACTTTTAAACCTTTGATATGCCTGACGTCATAAAGTCAGGCAAAAACTACTAGGGATGGGACGATCCACCGATGCACCGGTGCATCGCAGTATTTATTTTGACGATATTTGGATCGATACATTTACCATTAATACAACGATACCTTACCGAACTTTTTTTAATTTTTCAAAAATATCCGAGCTTCATATATCGGCTATTTTTAGTCCGCGCGCCTAATATGAAAGTACAAAGATGGCGGAAAACCTCGTAAAGTTGTCAAAACTGTTAGGAAGCTAAATATGGAATGTGGAAAACTTTTGGAGTACTTGTTTATGAAAAACTAGTGTACACGAGACTAAAGTAATTTGTAAATTGTGCAACGCTCATTATGAATATAACAAAATAACTTTGGACATGCGGTAATACATCGGCAGGTTGAATAAATTTTAAACTTTTATTCATGTTTTCATTTAATTGCAATGTATCGTGATATGTATCGTATCGCACCTCATGTATCGTGATATGTACCGAATAGGCTCAGTACAGTATCGTCCCAGCCCTAAAAACTACCAGATATAGCATGTGGCCTTCTTTTTTTGCTGTCCAATGACAACATATATTTTTTTTCTGTAGATGTCCAAAAGAGGTGCATGTAATACACATCCTTAAAACGTTTTTCATTTTTTGTGCATTATATTCTGTTATTTGTTTTGTTACAGGTTGTAACTCGTTATCATTAGACTACTGTGGTATTATTTGAATTTGTGAGGGCCAATTTTCATGAACTATGGGTTATTGCTCATTTGTGGGGATGAAATTTCATAGATGCATCGGTTTTCAGTTTTAGTATGATGACTTACCCAGGTACTCTTTCAAAATGTGTTTTCGTCAAGAGTGTAAATTTGTGGGGGAGTGCTACACACAAATACTACAAATATTTAGCCACCACAAATTCTAATGGTTTCACAGTACTTGTCCTTTGGAGTAAAGTCAATCTATATACAATCTAGACTGTCTTTTGTGACAATCCAACATTAATCATTATTAACTTAGTACATTGTTTCAAATAGATAAAATATTATGTGCGGTATCTTTTATCTTAAAACTAGGATTTAATTATTAGCTGTATTTTAAAATTCATGGCCATTAGGCCACATAAAAATACTTTTTAGATTCTCATCCCCGCCCACCTCTCTGAAAATGACCCGCTCCAGTGTATTTCAGGGAAAAAATATCAAGCTCGGCACATACAAACATTGCAATGGCTGCTTAACATGGATAAACGTTCGATTCCAGTCATGTTTTTATAATAAAGATACAAATGTCTTTCTGCATGTGCAGTTAAGTTGAAATTAAAGATTACAAATGGGTTTGTATACTCATATTAGCATTAACAATTTAAATATTTCAGGAATAGAGCAGTTGTAATTTCTAGGACATGAATGGTGAAAATAATAGTTTTTAAAAGATAATATAAAATAAATCCACCCACCCGCCCCATTATTTAATCCAAATCAAGATGAGAATCTAGATACCAAGGGTTCCACTTAATCTTATAGTCAATTTGCCCGAGAAAAATTATCAGATTAACCATGCAATTATAAGATTAGCCGGTTTAGCATTTTTGTTGTCTTTGATATTGGTATAGAATAAGATATAACTTGTTTCAAGACATAATTTATCAATGAAAAATATGTTATGTGGGTCTTGATATGGTCGCATAAGACAGAGAGTTGCTATGGCAGTCTAGACTGTATATGACAATTTGAAAGCTATATATGCAGTAGCAGTCTAAATCCTGCTGAATTTAAAGTTTTTAAGCATTGTGAAGAGTTTTTTTTTTCTTTTGATTATATTTGCATGAGTTTATTTATTTCATCTGATTAACCAATTGCTCAATTTTGAATTGTTTCCATCATGTTGAGTAACATTACAACTTTGGGGACTTGCACAATGAATATAGAATACACTAAACTGAGGACTTAATACACACGGTAAAACTTGAGGATTGGCACATAAATATAGTATACACTAAACTGAGGACCTAATACACATGGTACAACTTTGGGGACTTACACATAAATATAGTATACACTAAACTGAGGACCTAATACACACGGTTCAACTTTGGGACTTACACATAAATATAATATACACTTAACTGAGGACCTAATACACACGGTACAACTTTGGGGACTTACACATAAATATAGTATACACTAAACTGAGGACCTGATACACACGGTACAGCTATGGGGACTTGCACTTGAATAAGCTGTGTTATGTACCAGGTAATTAACTAGTTACCAATTATCACCCTTGATATAAATCCCTCCAGTTCATTTTAAGTTTTGTCAGTTTAATCAGTTACCATTAAGACATGTAAAAAAGATTCAGTTGTCCACTTTGTTGTATTGCAAGCATACAGCTTCTATTAGAAGTCATACATACATGTCCATTTACAATAAATTGTGTAACATTGAAAAAAATGGAAAAAGTAATGAAGAATAAAGACTTCAGGGATTTACCGGTATATTCACAACTATTCGATTGCTTGGGGCACGTAAAATCTTATTAGAAGCAAGTGAAACTAGGAACTTCATTGACCAATTGGTTAAGTGAAAATTTAAATAGAAATATTAATAAAATATATTTTGTCAGCTTCAAAATAAACTTTCACTATACAACTTTGCAATCGGATACTCAAAAAGACCCCTGTCGATTTTAGATATTCGGATACTCAAAAAGACCCCTGTCGATTTTAGATAAGTCCTCTTTATTAATTTACATAATTAGCTATTAAATTTGATTTTTTCTTACCATGCCAGTTAAATAAATAAAGCCCTCATCTTATAATTATGTTGCATTCTTTTTTATAAAACTGTTTATCGTGATTGGTTAGACAACCTTAATTAGGGTCTTCCGTCTTCAGCGGAAGACCCTTCTATTATTCTTCGGTTTCTTTTTCACTTTTCTTATTATTATTAAGGTCTTCCGTTTCCAACGGAAGACCTTATTGTTATTGCTTTGTTTCTTTTTCCCTATTATTATTATTATTTTTCTGCCTTTTTTTGTGCACGCGATTTCTCAGAAACGGCTCGGCCGATTTCAATCAAATTTTAAGACGTGATAGATAGTGGTCTGAACTTGATTGGAAATTTTTTGTATTGATGACGTCACATCCGTTTTTGAGATATTGAGATTTTTCTAATTTTTATATGGGTATTTTGTCTTCTGTTGTTCTCCTAAACTATAAGAGATATTAAGCTCAAATTTTTACGGTAGGTAAAGAAAAGATTGAAGTTTTGCATGATTGTTGTTTTGTATGTTTAGCACTACTAGCGCCAAAGCTCGCTATGGCTCGAAAATTGACATTAAAAAAGTGTCGTGAATTTTTGTGCTTTTCTCTCCTTATCTCTTTTCTGGAAAATATTTTGTTAAAACATGTAATGTAAAAAAAGTTTATTTTTACAAGACCTTTCTGCTAATATCAAGAAAAAGGGGCTGGCCCCTCAAATTAGGGACCTACAAGGCTCTAAAGTCTTTTACCCATAACTCTTTACCGAGAGATATTTTGTAATAAATCATAGAAGCAAATATGTTTATCTTATAATTATGAAGCCAAGCAGTATAACGATTTTCTCATATGTTACGTAATTAGGGGTTTTTAGGGGTCAAAAGTCCAAAACTTTGATCACCTATATCTCAAAAAGGAAAAATATTTTGAAATGCAGTATAAAAGAAAAGATGCTCAAAATGATGTACTTAACAACATGCAACCTAAAATATTTGGTTCAGCGGCCCCAAAAAGGAGATAAGGGACCGGCCCCTAAAACATTCTGTCTCAGATATCTCAAGAATGGTAACGAATTTCTGAACACTTCTTGAACAAAATGTCTTTATAATCAAATGACCTTTCATTTGATACCATGAAAAAGGGGCTGGCCCCTAATATTAGGGACCTAGAGGGCTCTAAAGTCTTTTACCCATAACTTTTTACCGAGGGATATTTTGTTATAGATTATAGAAGCAAATATGTTAATCTCACAGTTATGTATTCAAGCAATATAATGAATTTATGATGTGTTACGTAATTAAGGGTTTTTAGGGGCCAAAAGTCCAAAATTTCGATCACCCATATCTCAGAAAGGAAAAATATTTTGTAATGCAGTACAGAAGAAAAGTTGTTCAAAATGATGTTCTTAACAAAATGCAACCGTCAAAATTTCGTTAAACGCCCCCTAAAAGGAGATAAGGGACCGGCCCCTAAAACCTTCTTTCTCATATATCTCTAGAACGGTAACGAATTTCTAAGCACTTGTTGAACAAAATTTGTGTAGAATTAAATGACCTTTTGTTTGATATCAGGAAAAAGGGGCTGGCCCCTTAAATTAGGGGACCAAAGGGCTCTAAAGTATTTTATCTATAGCCCTTTAATGAGAGCCATTTTGTGAAATGTTATAGAAGCAAATGTGTTTATCTTATAGTTATGTATTCAAGCAATGTAATGATTTTATCATGTGTTACGTAATTAAGGGTTTTTAGGGGCCAAAACCCCAAAATTTTAATCACCCATATCTCAGAAAGGAAATATATTTTGTAATGCAATACAGAAGAAAAGTTGTTCAAAATGATGTTCTCAATAAAATGCAACCTTCAAAATTTCGTTAAACGGCCCCTATAGGGAGATAGGGGATCGGCCCCTAAAACCTTCTTTCTCATATATCTCCAGAACGGTAACGAATTTCTAAACACTTGTTGAAAAAAATGTGTTCAGAATTAAATGTCCTTCATTTGAATCCAAGAAAAAGGGACCTGCCCCTTAAATTAGTGGATCAAAGAGCTCTAAAATCTTTTATCTATAGCCCTTTAATGAGAGCCATTTTGTGAAAGGTTATTAAAGTTTAGGTATAATACGTTTATATATCCTAACAATATAATGATTTCCTCTTGCGTTACCCAATCAGGGTTTTTAGGGACCAGAGGTAAACAAGTTTGGTCTTTGCTATCTTAATTGAAAGAAACGCAAGTATTTAAAAAAGCAAGAGAACTTATAAAAAGCAATACAATAAAGCATAAGTTCTCCACTCCTTTTTCCAAAACATGTTTTGTTGTCGAAAATCAAAGTCGATGATGTCATATTTCATTCTAAAAATCGAACGGAAGACCTCCTCGTTGCTCGCAACGAGATCGTGTCTAGTTATTATTATTATTATTATTATTATTCTTTTTTTGTCTTACAAATTTTGTGCAGGCGATTTCTCAGAGATGGGACGATCGATTTCTCTCAAATTTTCAGGACTGAAGCCTCGTTATCTGAAATTTATACCGCTGAAACAGATTTTGAAAATTCACTTCCGGTCGGAAGTTATCGTCCGTTTACGATTTTTAAAAGTCAATTTTGTCGCTCAGGTTTTTCAAAAACGAGCAAAGATAGAGAGCTGAAAATTTCAGAGATGATAGATCTATCGATTTCCTGGTGCACCTCGGTATAGCGAATGTTCGCCGTCACTTCCGGTCGTCACCGGAAGCAAAATTAAAAAATGAAAATTTTCAACTTTTTATTTTTATATATTTTTTCCAATAAGATGATAGTGACCCTTTTACTGATTCAGAATATGTAATTTGTTTCAAAATCGATCAAGGCGTTCTCGAGAAATTAAGCGTCAAAGTCCTGAAGCGAGAGTCCGAGTAGCTCAGTCGATATAGTCGTGGACATGGCCAAGGCGACCCGGGTTCAAGCCTCGAGTGCCGCAAAATTTTTTTTCATTTTTTTCGCTTAGATTTACGATTTTATCTTTGAATTGATAAGTTTAATCTAATCTATTCAAAAATTGGACGGAAGACCCACTCGTTGCTCGCAACGAGATCGAATCTAGTTAATTTTATTTTTGTCCAAAAGTGACATACATATATTCTTTTTTTTAGTTCGGAATGCTACGGAATCACCAGAAAAACTTAACAGCAGTGTACCTAGGAATGCCACAGATTCTCTAGAAAAACCTGACAGCTGTGTACCTGGGAGTGCTACAGATTCTTCAGAGAAACCTGACAGCAGTGTACCCGGGAATGCCACATATTCTCCAGAGAAACTTGACAGCAGTGTACCTGAGAATGCCACATATTCTCCAGAGAAACTTGACAGCAGTGTACCTGAGAATGCCACAGATTCTCCAGAGAAACCTGACAGCAGTGTTCCTGGGAATGCCAAAGATTCTCCAGAAAAAGTTGACAGCAGTGTACCTGAGAATGCCACATATTCTCCAGAGAAACTTGACAGCAGTGTACCTGAGAATGACACTGATCCTCCAGAGAAACTTGACAGCAGTGTACCTGGGAATGCCAAAGATTCTCCAGAAAAAATTGACAGCAGTGTACCTTGGAATGCCACGGATTCTTCAGAGAAACCTGACAGCAGTGTACCTTGGAATGCCATATATTCTCCAGAGAAACTTAACAGCAATGTACCTGTGAATGCCACAGATTCTCCAGAGAAACTTGACAGCTGTGTACCTGGGAATGCAAAGGATTTTCCAGAGAAACCTGACAGCAGTGTACCTTGGAATGCCACGGATTCTCCAGAGAAACCTGACAGCTGTGTACCCGGGAATGCCACAGATTTTCCAGAGAAACTTGACAGCTTTATACACCATGATTTTGTTGGTGATGATGATGAGTTTTCTTTTTCGGATTCCAATGATTCTGATTATTCACCTTCAGAAGATACTGATCAGTAAGTAGACACTTTAAAAAATGGAATTTTGCAGATTCTTTTTTTTCTACCTGATCATTATTTACAAGAATAGGTTCTGTAAAGTCTATAAAGGATTGTATAAAAATAAGAGTATAATTAATGATTTGAATTTTATACAGAATTGGGTTCATCAGTCTTAATTTGTTGTTTAGTAATCACTATAAAAATTAACATACCTATAGCAAATTCAATATTATTTATATTTATAAATTTATTGGTTAAAGTACACCAGTACTTAACTTTTTAGAAACAGAGTTTTGCTATTTGTCAGATGGAATTAATGCAATTCCTTTTTATAGGGGTTCTAGTGATACAGATGACAATGCAGTTTGTTCCTTGCTACATTTAAAAGATTCATCCAATCCTTCCGATTATGTCAGTGACAGTAATGATTCTGAGAAAAGTATTGATGTTCCAATATCTATCCCTTTTGAAACTAGGTATGTACAAAAACAAGAATATACTGTAGATTCCTTATTTTCAGCTAATACCCTGATCATCCGTCACTTCTGGTCTGCTAAAATGGCATTTTTGGAAAACTGTTTTAAAAAAATTTTAAATTAAAAATTTGGATTTTTTTTCTTCATCAAAATATGTTTTAAACTTACCAAATTTGATTATGGGCAGGTTGTCAGTCACTTCTGAATGTCACTGGAAGTGATTCCAACACATTGCAGAGATATTGCCTCTTAAAAATGACCTTTTTTGGAAATCTTAATTCTGCAGTGTTGGGCCAAAAATTAGTCTGAGAAAATTAATATAGTAACTCGTACCAAATCTGATTCAGAAGAATTGTTAATTTGTACCTAGTAAAATGAATTGTTTTATATTAAGCCTTTTAATTTCCAGTTTTTGTTAAGTAATGCATAAAATCATTCGGGCTTTTAGTTAAGCCCTTCTTAAGATTTTTGGATTTTAATAAAGTTATTGTATTTGTTATGATTTTGCCCAATTAAGGTGGATTTATTAAATTTTAGAAATGAAATAATGTCAACATATTAGTTGAACCCTGTCATTAATTCATAATCAAACAGAAAACCTATTTGTTGCTCGCAATGAGATCATGTCTAGTATTTCTTATTTTTTTATGAATTTGCTAAATTTAAGTACATCAGAAGTGAACTTTATAGAAACATGAGTTTTGCTATTTGTCAGATTGAATTAATACAATTCCTTTTGATAGGGGTTCTAGTGATACAGATGACAATGCAGTTCATTCCTTGCTACATTTGAAAGATTCATCCAATCCTCCCGATTATGTCAGTGACAGTAATGATTCTGAGAGAAGTATTGTTGTGCCAATATCTATCCCTTTGGAAACTATCACTGTACAGAAAACCAACACAGAGAAAGGAAAGCAGAAATGGGACAAAAAACATGCATGCAAATTTTGTGGAAAATTGTACCCAAAACTGGCTAGACACTTGGAAACAATGCACAAAAATGAAGTTATTGTAGCTAAGGCTCTTTCCTTACCCAAAAACAGTGCCGAAAGAAAAGAAATTTGGAAAACAATAAGAAATGAAGGAGACTGGGATCACAACTTCAACGTTCTGAAAAATGGAACTGGAACATTAATACCGAAGTATAGAGAGCAGAAGACCAGAGCACATAGTGAATTTATACCATGTAGTGGTTGCAAGGGTTTGTACTCCAAAACTTCATTGAGTGATCATTTTAAGACATGTGTTAGTAAGCAGACTGATAAAAAAAATCAAGGAGTGAAAGAAGGTCGTTTTTTACTACCTATTCCAGAACATATTAATGGAGGATTTTACAAAGATGTTTTATTATCCATGTCTCAAGATGACATTTATATGTATATATATCGCGATCCACTCATACTGAAATTTGGAAAGCGCCTGTATGAAAATAAGGACATCCAGGAACATACATCTAACCACATCAGCTGCAGAATGAGAGAACTAGGCAGACTAATTGGAGAAGCCAAAAAGACACCTGAATGGGGTATCCAGAAGATTGAGGATTGTTTTAGTCCTGAGAAATTTAACAATGTTGTGTCATGTGTGAAGTCCCTTGCTGGATTTAGTGAAGATACACATATGTATGCAACTCCTTCACTTGCACTGAAAATAGGGTATAGTCTTCAACGATGTGCAAGGATTTATAGATCAGATGGAATTATTGAGTCAGATATAACAAAACAAGAGAATGGTTCAGCCTTTATTCAGTTGTATGAGTCTGATTGGAACGATCTCATCTCTTCCCGCGCGCGACAAACTTTGAGTGAGAAAAAGTATAATGCGCCAAAAATGTTACCTCTATGCGAGGATGTGTACAAGCTTAATTCCTACCTAAAAGAAAAAATCAAAGAACTTTTGATGATATTGTCGAATGATTCAGCTTTCTACATTGAGCTGGCAAAGATGACGCTATGTCACATAACTCTCTTTAACAGGAAGCGTGGAGGCGATGTGCAGCGTATTACTGTAGACAATTACAAGCAAGCTATTGAAGCACAAAACAGTGTTCCCTACGATGACGAACTTAAATCAAGTTTGTCAGACGTGGAAATTGAGCTTTGTCGTTCTTTGACTCGAATTGAACTCAAAGGCAAACAGGAAAGAAAAGTTGCAATATTACTTACTCCAGAGATGATTAAATGCATTGATCTCTTAATGCAGAAAAGAAGTGATGCAAATGTATGTGGAAAATATTTATTTGCTAGACCATCACCCTCCACACGAACACTAAGGGCAAGTGACGTATTGAATGAAATATGTGGGAAAATAGAATTGCGCTATGGAAACATTATAACCTATACAAACCTCAGAAAACACATTGCCACAATGGCACAAATCCATGAGCTTAGTGAAAACGGTCAGGATCAGTTAGCCAAATTCCTTGGCCATGACATAAGAGTCCACAGAGAAATTTATCGGCAACCATTGGATATCATTCAAAAAACAAAGATCTCCAAGATGTTGATGCTAATTAACGAGGGGAAAAATGTCACAGAGATGCTCTTTAATAATCAGGGTGAGTTGTTTTCTTTAAATTATGATAGGCATATAGACAGGGAAGGATTCAGTGTTGTGAATAGATTATTAAAATGAACTCATTTGTTATATTTCAAAGGTGATTATTTATTCCTCCTGTGCAAGTTTGATCTATAGACTTTTGATAACATTTGATTTTAGATTTGGTTTAGTATAGTATGTTTATTGTGGACTGTTGTACTGTAAAATTGTGAAATTCACTGGGAGTGGGGCAGGGGTTGGGGCTTTTTCTTGGGGGGGGAGGGGGGATAAATTTGGCCGTATAGTGAATGACTTTTTTTTAGGTCAATTAATTCACATGGGTACATGTAACATATTGCTGCCATAATTTAGGAATTAACTGCACGTGTGCATTATTAGCAAAACTGAATGTTATAAAAGTTTACCGTTAAAGTCTGCAAGTTTCTTTTAACCAAAATTAAAATTTGGATTAGGGTTTAGACTCCAAAATGAAGCTTAAAATGCAAAAACGAGACCCTCGGCCAGGTTAATCTAAATGATATGGTACTCAGGTGACTGTCAAGG
The DNA here is from genome assembly GCF_902806645.1 of Magallana gigas. NCBI lineage: Eukaryota > Metazoa > Mollusca > Bivalvia > Ostreida > Ostreidae > Magallana > Magallana gigas. The sequence continues at coordinate 8,978,391 of NC_047567.1, read as the reverse complement.
CCTGTAGGCCTCTTATTAGTTAATGAAGGTAAGAATTCTAATTTCTTGTATATATGATATAAGAATTAATGTTCATAACTTACTCTTATCGTTTTTTGATTATTTTTTCCAGAGGAGGTAAAGGAAATTGACGGGTCCTGTGCTGATGAGAGTGATGGAGAAATGGATTACCAGACTGATAAAGACAGTCTTCATAATAAAAGCGCTCAAGGTCTGTACCCTTATTTCAGTACACATTTATTATTGGTATATTCTCCTTTTCTGGTATATTATAATTCTACTTTAAACTAGATGCATGAAAAAAAAAGCAGTTCTCAAGATTAAATGTTGGGTACATTAACAGTCAAGCTTCAGTCCACACAGGGTCATAGTTTTAAACTAAATGTTTCCTGAACAATATGCATCTTTGAAAAACTTCTTACATCTCCCCCATCCATAACAAAACAGTTCCCAACAGATGTATTTTAATTATCATACTGACATTTTTCCCAAGAATATATTTGTTAGAAAATATGTTTCTAATTGAGTGGAAAGATTTCAAATTCTGATTTACAAAAAAAAAACAATTTTCTTAGTTAATTTGTTTTCTTAAAACAAGACAAAAACAAAGCTTAAATACGACTCATGAATATAGTTGATAAACTTCATCACTGGCATTACCATATTTTCTGTCTGCTCATAATGTGAAGAATTTTCAGTCAAAAATCAAGTACATGTCAAGACCATGTAATTTATACAGAAAGTTTTTATATACTTAGTATCTTTCATATTACATATACATGTATGATAGATGCAGATGACAAATTCCTTTTTACTTCTCTAAAAATATTTAGCCAGAATGAGGTATGAAATTATGGTACCTGCAAAGTTATTTATTTTACAATCCTTTATCAATGTATGAATACTATTGTATCGCGCGTGTAAACTGTTCTATCGTACATTAGTCCTATCCTAATGTACAGTAATCTTATCAGGTTTATCGTTATATTTTATCAGTTTCTCCATTTGTCCTATCGTGTTAGCTGTATCCTGCCTTTTCGTAAGCAAGCTATTTTATTTTAAAGTTATAAGTCGTTCATCGCTACGTTAACAATAATATTGGAACAAATAATGCAAATCTTTCTCAAACATTCCATCAAATTAACAATATTAAGCTATATGTATTGAAGTTCTTAAGTCGAAAGATATTTTTAAAAAGAAGACATAAGTAACATTTGGAGATGATAGGATAATGTGTACAATCGAAAATTCTTTGGAACAAGATAACATATGTAACTGTATGTCTGACATATTAAATCGTACGCAGAGAGTGTTTTGAATTACTGTGTAAACATTAACTTGCATGTCATCTAATTTGTTTATTTAATTCAATAAAAAAAAATGATAATATTTAGATAGATTATATATTATTAAAGAACACGCATTGTATTTTGATTATTGATAAAGATAATTCATACATCATTTTAGTTTATTTTTCCAATGAATTTATTCTAACGACGCAGCTCGTAATAATTTGACTTTTTTAATAAAATGAAATTCTGCATAATATTTCTTATTTCCTACATTTTCTTTATCAATTATGCCATTTTCGGGTAAATCATGAAGATCATATATCGTGATTATTCGTTAATTATGAACATGCATAGTATATCCTTTCCTATGGTGTATAAATCCTATTGTATCATGCATGTATCCTGTTCTATCATGCATTAAGCCTGTCCTATCGTGCGTAAATTCTATCATTTATCTTGTGAAAAAAAATGTTGCGGGACGGTGTGTCTTCTTAGTTATTTGCATTTTTCACATTCCAACCATATCATCAACCAATTTATATTGTAAAACTCGTAATTTTAGGGAAAAGGAAAGCACCCTCTGATGGCAGATCTACCGATGAAAATTCTGCAGGCAAACGTCACAAAACACAGAAAAAACCATGGAATCCATCTGAAATGAATTCAGTCAACAAGCATTTTTCCCATTTTATTGCAATGTCCAAAGTTCCTGGCAAGAACGATATCGAGAATGTTTTAAAAAAGGATAAAATCCTTTCCAAAAGAACTTGGAGAAATGTGAAAGATCAAGTGTACAACCTTATAAAAAAACAAAGAAAATGCTGATTTTTTGTCTTTATTTACTTTGATAATGAAGTAATTACAAGTTCATTATAGCTTGTGGACATCAATTTTCATATATTGTATAAAGCACAGAAGTGTGAGGATTAGCGAATTTGTAGAAAATACTCCATGTATAGCTTTACCAGTACATACTGTTGTCATGTTTGTTGCTGTGATGAGCATTCACCTTTGTAAAATAACTAAGGAATAAGGGCCATGATAACTTTAGCTGGAATTGATTAATACAACTGTAAAACTGATATGGTTTTGTGTTTTTAGTTTAGAAATGACAAAAAAAAAATTTTCAGATATTTTGGGTATAGATCTTGATTAATTTTAGCATTGTCATTGAAATACAGAGGGATTGGAATAAATATTACAGTGACTGGACATGTAGTTTTAATGAGCAAATTGTGTACCGGTATATCTACCTTCATTGTTGGTTGTATGAATGACTATGGTTACAGTTGGTATTTGTATGAATTATACAATAATTGGTAATTGATTTGATTTGATGTTTGGAAATAGATTTTAACAAATATATCATGTACTAGAAATTAAGAAAATATTTAGTAACTTTGCATACTGCAAATTATACTAATGAGCTAGATTTGCTATATAAAAATTAATTGTACTGTTGATGTGCATTGATGATAGTTGTATGAACAACAGAATGTGTACTGTATTCACAAGAATTGTAGATTTGTTGAAATGTTTTAATGATAGATATAAAAATTGGTTATTTTAATCAAAATGTAGAGAATATGTTGTATGTACATGTATATATATATAGTGTTTTACAATTTCGGTTTTGGAGTGAACTGACAGCATTAGTAAACTCTGAATAATTTGAATTTGTAAATTCACAAATTGCACTGATGAAATGTTGGAGAAGTAGATATTGACATATTTCATACTGTTGAAATGAATTACTTCATTGTGGATGTTGAGAGTTGACAATGATATGAATGATGCATCGTTTACAGCTAGTATGCACATGCACTATACATACGAGGTATTTGATTGTTTGGGATGATTTGGAGATTTGGAAATAAATAATTGGCTGATTTTAAGTATTGTAATCAATATGCAGAGAATGTTAATTAACTGTTAAGTACTACAATTTTATCAATGATTTGTGTATGATCAAATAGTATATTGTTTTACATAGAATTTGTTAATTAATTTGGATGGAGATGTTTTTTAAAATTTAAACTTCTTACAGCATTAAATCCTATGTTTAAGTGGAGTTTTAAACTGACATGAATGGATTGAAAGTGTATGATAAATGATAACTATAATTGCAACTTTAATTGCAATTTTATCAATTGTATAAAAATATTTGCCAATAAATTTTGATTACTTATATTAGTGTTAATTTGTTGTAGAGCAGTAAGAAATTTATTCATTACATCAAAATGTAAATATGTTAATACGAGGCTCACATTCGCTGTAATGTTCAGAAATTTATTGTGCTGCAAAAACGTGGTATTGTAATCATGCTGCGTACAATTAAAATTTTGATTTGAATGACATAAAAATACTTATTTTTGTTATAATAACTACGGAAGAAGAATAATGCAACTTTCAGCTCATACCTTGAATAGCCTTTAGCACATACTCTGAACAAAAGTTTATAAATTATAATTTAGTGGTGAATGTAGGATCGGCGAAAAAAGGTGCAAAATTGCCCTGGAAACGTTTGAAAGTTCAGTAAATTGTGACTTTAATCGTCTATATTTCATAATTTCAATATAAAGCTTAATATTTGTTAAAGTCTGCAATGTTTACTTTGTGTATTCTATATTTATGTGCAAGTCCCCAAACGTGTACTGTGTGTATTGGGTCCTCAGTTTAGTGTTTACTTTATTCATGTGCAAGTCCCCAAAGTTGTACCGTGTGTATTGGGTCCTCAATTTAGTGTATACTATATTCATGTGTAAGTCCCCAAAGTTGTACCGTGTGTATTAGGTCCTCAGTCTAGTGTGTATACTATATTCATGCGTAAGTCCCCAAAGTTGTACCGTGTGTATAAGGTCCTCAGTCTAGTGTGTATACTTTATTCATGTGTAAGTCCCCAGAGTTGTACCGTGTGTATTAGGTCCTCAGTTTAGTGTATACTTTATTCATGTGTAAGTCCCCAAAGTTGTACCGTGTGTATTAGGTCCTCAGTTTAGTGTATACCTTATTCATGTGTAAGTCCCCAAAGTTGTACCGTGTGTATTAGGTCCTCAGTTTAGTGTATACTTTATTCATGTGTAATTCCCCAAAGTTGTACCGTGTGTGTTTTGTCATCAGTTTAATTTAAATTGGATTCATATGTCAATATCAAAAGGTGTACTGTGTGTGTTATTGGCTCTTAGTTAAATATATTTAAAAAATAAATAAATACATTTATCATGCCTAAGTTCCCAAACTATACACGTAGTTATGTGAGGATTAGGATTTCAGGTTTTTATGTTATCGATACAAGTTTTCCTCGCGATTTAAGATTTTAATCACATAACATTTTTCAAACGTTTTAAATCTCATTTGTTGAATGTTGAAATGATCAATTATCAATTAATCATATATCATTGTATGAATCCTCAGAAAATGGGGATCCATGTGGGATATTAAGATGGCGCCATTGCAGAAAAAATACATAAAACGCTAACGTTGGTAGTGAAAGTTTTTTCTGCAATGAACGTTTCCATTATTTTTTTTAAGAATTTAGTTTAATCTAGATAAGGTCCTCAGTTTTGTTTGATTATAAGGAGCAGGGTCCCCATACTTTACACTCAAGTCCTCAGATTGGCACTTCCGGGTCCCCGTTTTCAAAATCCATTGATATTTCGTTTAAACACAACGATTCACTTTATCTACTCAAATCAGGATACAAACAGAATAAAATGAGTTGAACAATGTCAACTATGCTGTGAAATCTCTTGGTCCCCAATTTGAGATATTTTGACAAGGTCCCCAAAAAGGGGTTGATACACGTATGTGTGTGTGTGTGTGTGTGTGTGTGTGTGTGTGTGTGTGTGTGTGTGTGGCACTGAATGCCTGTTTTGGGATTTCGTCGGTCCAGAGTGGTGAAGACAAAGAAGATGGGGGAATAAGACGGCGCAAATGCCCATTCGATTTAGTAGTGAAATACAATTTTGAATTTATTTTTTTCCCAATTGAATCTATTCAAATATATTATAATATAAGTTTGCAAAAGTACAAATTCTAACTATATTCAGTTTTTAATATATTTAACAAAAGATAAGAAAAGATACATTGCCAGAAATGTTTGCGGTATCGAACCCATATCATAAAAACCATAAAATTTACGCACTTGTATTATTTTTTCAAAACGTTCAATTGCTGGGATACAAAATGATATTTTAATGTATAGTGGGTCATCTCTCAACGTTTTTGTTGATTCAAATCAGTTTGTTTTCCACTAGACCTTATGTAGACTATTAGTAAAATATGAAGCACAGACCCACTCTATAAAAGAAAATGCCTTGAAGTTCTAAAAAATGACACTTTTTGCAGGTTTTCATACGTATATGCTTGTTTGACTCAACATATTCCAAGTATTGAACATGTTTGTAGGTTAAAATCAATGATGTGTTAAATGTATATTGTTTTAAATGATTCTTTAAAAAATATCAGATTTATTGATATTTAAATTTTTCAGTAGATTGTCCGAACGTGTATGGGCAATTTACACGCCTTATCCACCCATCTTCTTTAATACAGCGTGGTATGATAATTTGTCCGCACGGCTTGGTGTGTTACAGGACCGACGGTTTCCAAAAATAAGCAATGAATGTTTATTTTAGCCTTAAATACTGAAACTGAATAGAAATAAAATTGGATGCAAGTGTACATAAAGCAGGCAAAGCAGGACCTGAAGGAGCAAGAGGAGACTGTGGTTAGCTCTTAGTATACAATACAGAAATTGTATATAGACCAGGCAAAGCAGTAACTGTATATTGAGCAGGCCAAACAGGATTAAAAGGAGTAAGTAATGGGTAAAAGGAGATTGTGGCAAGTACCTGCCTGTGCAATAAGGACACATATACTTGTATAAACAAAGAAAACCTGTGTAATATAGACACATATACATGTACAAAGAAAGGAAAAAACTATATACATTTGATATATATATTTAATTTGTGTCATAGATAGATCGATAGATAGATAGATAGATAGAACAGGATAAACAGACAGGATAAACAAGACCTGAGGGGGCATATAGAATACAATAACTTTATACAAAACAGACAAAGCAGTAATAAGGAATCATTCTTTGAGTATTATGAGGTGATAATTTCGGGCGTGATCAAATCCAATAAAGCCCGAAGGGCTTTATGATAGATTTGATCACACCCTGACCCAAATTATCACCTCATAGTATCCAAAGAATGATTCCTTATTACTTATATTTATATAATTTTAAGCCATTGTACGATTAAATATTTAAATATAAATAAGCAAACCCCGCTGGCGCCTCAATTTGGCGTCATTTGTATTATGGGTTATATAGTACAAAATCGATATGTAGTGTTGTCACAGGCAAAGACACTGACAAATGTAAATATATGTATATAGAGCAGGCCAAACATTATCTAAAGTGGCTAGAGGAGACAGTGGTAAGTACTTGTACAATACAGACGCTATAATAAAACAAGGTAAGCTGTAACTGTGTTTGGAGTAGGCAAAACAATATTAGGCGTAATCAATTCTTATATTTATTTTATCATTCTCAGGCCAAAAAGCTGCAGACCCTTCACAACTTAAGGAAGCTGTATGTAGAAGACTTACAGAACCGTGTTAGAAAGGTGAGCTGATGTCAAGAATTTAATGGTAACTGGCTTAGATCTGAAGTTTAACTTAAGTCCAAAAATCTGCACTTTTAAGACTTTAACAAATACATTTCAATCGTTATTGTCTTTTTAAAAAATATATTTGTAACATGTTTAAATGTTTTTGAGCATTTTAAATTTCTTCAAGCTTTTCTACAGTCAGTCAAAAATTATTTGTTTTAATATTTACAACTGGCACCAATTGAAATGATTTCTTTTGTTTGTTTACAACAGTCAGCCAATAAGATGATTTGTTTTAATTTGTTTACAACAGTCAGCCAATAAGAAAGAGGATGAGGATGATGATGACACAGGAGGAAGCATGGCACAGAAACAGAAGATATCAATCCTAGAGAACAACCTGGAACAGCTGACCAAAGTCCACAAACAGGTGAGTTAATTATTCTAAATTTATAAACAAGTAACTCCTAGTACAATTAATTAATGCTAAATAAAAACCAAGACTAGTAAATACCCAGGAACAAGCAACACCGATATTTCGGTATTAAATGTAAATTGTAGCACAGTGCAATAACGCTTTGCAAGATTTCGAGGAAAGTGACACTCTTGAATAGCTTAATACAATACCTGTCACATGGTATTTTCACGATTCTATAGCTATATATATATAAAGTTAGAGTCATTTCAGAAGAGCCAGTCATTGTCGTTGATCACTGTTGTAAAAATGATTGGGGAATTAGTTAGGGAATATTGAAGAAATTAGAGCTCATATAAAAGTATGCACGAAACATAACAATTCGGTAATGCAGATTTTTACTGAATAGGAGGAAGTTTATGGATCTAATAAGGTCTCCTATGAGATAATTCGTGAAAAAAATATTAATGACTCGCACAGAGTTCGACAAAGATGTAGCAAAATATGGGTGACCTGTTACTGCAACAGGCAAGGCAAATGTTTCAAAGGTCAGGAAAATAATTGAAAGTGATGGCAGATACACAATTCGTGATACTTCTAAAGCGTTGGCATATTGCTATCGCGGGTACATGCCACTTTGAAGCGTATTCTGAAAGTATGAAGGCCAAATTCAATCAAAGACAGTTTGCAAATAGTTACTGTTAGTGAAACATGGGTTCACTTAATATTCGAACAAGTAAGGGAAATTAGAAACAATGGCTAACTTAACACGGTAGAAGTCTTGTATAGTCTGTCCCAAGATATTTTTGCCGCATACTTTCTATAATTATTCAATATTTATAAATACCTCTTGGTTCAGACGATGTTCATTCAATAGTATGAAAAAATCCCAAGATTTCCCCTTTGAAACGCCCCCTCTAGCTTGTCGGGTATCAGTACACGGCTAAAAATAAAAAGTCTACGAGGTTTTTCCATTGCCAAGGAGATGAAGACTCCCGGATGATAACGTTGAAAAATTGCGCGAGGTGTCCCGAGTATTTCCGAATGGAGAAAAGATGTCAACATTCCCCATTATAAATCTCCGTAGGAAATCTGTTTTCGTTCCTGTGAATTTTTACGAGGGAAAAATGATAATGTGTGAATGAAGTTATCTTGGGAATTTTCCCTTTCGTCGATTTTAATTGCACTTCAGTCACAGGTATGTGTATTTTTATTAAAAATCGTTCAAATATGCAGCATAAATATCTTGGGACAGACTATAGTTGCAAAAAAAACATAAACACAAAGAAGTTTCTAACATTTCTGATGTCGAAGAGAGTGTTGTTACAAGTCGATTACTGAGATGTTATACAAAAAAGCTCAATACCTACTATATAATTATAAACGACGTGTTACGGTGGCATGTTTGTTTACTTTATGATAAAGCTCCATCACATGCATCTTAGCTTGTGAAGCAATTTCCGTCTAGCCACACCCCCCCCCCCCCCCCCCTACTCTCCAGATCAAGCCTATGCGACTTTTTCCTTTTTCCAAAACTTACCAAGTTCTTATTTGGTCGTCGTTACAAGTCCCGAGAAGCCCCCAGCTCAGCCATCAGTCAGATGTCTCCGAGTTCTACCGAAATCAGCGTACCATAACGCAATTCCGAAATGAATTCAGAGATTGAAATTAAGTATTTAAACCCACGGAGATTACTTTGAAAGATTTCACTATTTGAGTCTAATGATTTTGAGATATTTCTTACAATTCTCGTTACATATCAAACAACCCTCGAACAAATCTAAATAAAATCTAGACGTTATTTGATGGTGAAAAGATCAAAGGATTGTTCGCAAATTGCAAGAAAAAAACAAGAGGTCCATATGTTTTACGGTTACTTGAGTATCATAGCACATACTCATTGAAGTTCATACATGCACTTCATTAAGCTTCATACTAGAGTCTTAACGTTAGTCCAAAGAACAAAAACACCCCCTAAATTATGGTTATATATCCCCCTCCCCCACTTCACTTTTGGACTGAAAGCTATGATTTTTGGTGATAAAATTTAATATAATAATAAATGTGCAAAGACTGAATATTGAAAAGGTAAAAGACTGATGATGACTCAGGTGACCTAAAAAACCAAGAAACACAATGCATCACTTCCTTGTCAAATTAAGATTTTGACTACTTGCTTAAAGCAGAATTTAGATATTTTCTCTGAATGTTATGAAGCAATGAAACATTTTTAAAACATTTCTGCACCAGCTTGTAAGGGATAACGCCGACCTGCGGTGTGAACTTCCCAAGCTAGAAAAGAGACTGCGAGCCACAATGGAGAGAACAAAATCCCTTGAGACAGCGCTAAAGGAGGCCAAGGAGGGCGCCATGAGAGACAGGCAGAGGTAAGGAATTGTGGTTAATAGGGAGAATGAAACATCATTGTGGGTAAAGGGGGAGAGCCGTGAGAGGATAAGAGGTACATGTAGGGATCGTGGGTAATAGGGAAAATAAAACAGCATTGTTGGTACAAAACGATTGAGCCTTGATGAGAGACAGAAAAAGGTAAGAAATTGTGGGTAAAAGGGAAAATAAAACAGTATTGTGAGAAAAAGGATTGAGCCGTGAGAGACAGAAAAAGGTAAGGAATTGTGGGTAATAGGGAGAATGAAACAGTAGTGTGGATAAAAGGGGAGAGCCTTGAGAGGTACATGTAGGGAATCGTGGGTAATAGGGAAAATAAAACAGCATTGTTGGTAAAAGGATTGAGCCTTGATGAGACAAAGAAAGAGGTAAGGAATTGTGGGTTATCGGGGAAATAAAACAGTATTGTGAGAAAAAGGATTGAGCCGTGAGAGACAGAAAAAGGTAAGGAATTGTGGGTAATATGGAAAATTAAACGGCATTGTGGTTGAAAGGAGGGCGCAATGAGAGACAGGAAGAGGTAGGGAACTGTGGATATAAGCCTGGATAGCACAGTGGTAGTGTTTTCAGTATTCCTCCTTTCATCTAACAGTTGGTAACAGGACACCCATCTAGAGACTTTGGGTTGTAGGAATTACGGTATGAACATAATTGTATTCCAACAGACAAGAATTGCTGATCGAGAAAAGAAACGTTTAATAATTCATGTTATTTTCTTTTAAACATGACAGATACCAACATGAGGTGGACAGAATAAAGGAAGCAGTCAGACAAAAGAATCTCGCCAGACGGGGCCATGCCGCTCATGCACTGTTGGCACCGATTGGTAACACACACACACAAGCGCGCGCGCGCTTTCTTTCTCTCTCTCTCAATTTGGAATATCGGCTAGAGTGCTATTGTTATCTTGAAGATCACATATATATATATATATATATATATATATATATATATATATATATATATATATATATATATATATATATATAATTGACTTAAAATATTTAAACAATAAAATGTTTGTTTTTTGTGATTCATGCTGGTATTTTTTTTAGGTAGTTAGCAATGAAGAAAAAACCGTGATAACGGGTTGTATAATTTTTTTCTGCTGTGATCGCTACTTTTATAACCTAGATGAATCACTAAAAAAGCATTTTATTGTTTATATTTACATCTACCTTTTTTTATTTGATCATAATGAGTAAGTAAGAGTAACTGAATTAATTATTAATGTTTATCAGTGCGTTAGTCTATTAGAATTCGAGTCTGACATCATTATGATTATTTCGTGCAGTCTATTTTTCTTAGACTGTTTAAGGTTTCGACCAAATTAACTAAATTGTGCAAATTTTGGCCCTGTCATTTCTATAGAAATGTAAATCACAATCGGTTTTCTTAAGAAATAAGGAGAAAATACTTCGTGGATGTGTATATTTTGCAATAAACAGGTTTGTGGGGCAGAATTTCAATTTTTAATGACAATTAGCCATGTTCTGATGATGCTTATGGTACCATATTTGGATGTCAAAATAGATTATACATGTGTGTATGCCCTTTACGCATAATTGAATAGAAAATCTTTTCAATATTGCTTCCGATTAGGGCCTATTAACATTTATCGAAGCAATATTAAGCTGTTTAATGATTATGGCTACTTAATACTAATTTATGAACTAATGATAGAACATCTGTACTTATTACTTTTCAGGAATATCTGATGCAATGATGATAGAAGATTTTTAACACTAGTACTGAAGTGATGTAATAAAAATGATGATCTGTAAACAAAAAGAAAGAAAAATATAGCAATTCGCTTTATCTTGTACTATAAACTGTATTCAATTGTTTATTCAATTAAATGTACTGTATTGTATAGTAAAAAACAAGTTTGGTTTGCCTAAAACCCGAGATGAATATCGCTAATAGGTATTGACAGGGATATCGGTTATCATTCGCTTCTTTTTTTGTTGTTGTTGACCGATTCCTTTGCATCATGTGTTTATTATTTAGAGTAAAATATGTGGACAACAGGAACGGTAAAAACAAGCAATCCTGTCCAACTCGTTACAGAATGGGCCTTTGAACGTTCTTGATGCAACATCTTTTATATATGATGTTAAAATTATGTATTGGGTAGCCATTTTGGGTCACCTCTAGTCTGAAAATTCTTTATCACATATTAATTCTAGCAGCATATACATATTTTACAATGCCAACTAAACTTTATTGAATGTAATTGTTTAAAAAAATTAAATTCATACAGAGTTTAGTAAGGCACTACATTGGTTTAACAAAGATTCTGCTTCATTCTATTGATATATTGGCTGATGATACATCGATGTCTCTCTTCATGATCTGTTGGAGCTTATTCCCATATATTTACATTTTCAACTGTCTTTGTCCGTGAAAACATAAAAAGAATCAATTTTAAACCCTAAAACCCAATAGCTTCATAAAACATGAGTGACAAAAAATATTAAAGGGCGTGTCTTATAGCATAACCGAAAAACAGTCATATGATACATGAAAAAAATAGTGACTTAATTTGTGTTGTTTTAAAGTGTAGAAATTAGAAATAATAATAATTATAATATAAGTAATGAGGAATCATTCTTTGAATATTACGAAGTGATAATTTCGGTCGAAGCGCGGTCAAATCTATCATAAAACCCTTCGTGCTTTATTGGATTTGACCTCATAATACTAAAAGAATGATTCCTAATTCCTTAAATCATTTTGATCACATAATTCCCACGTTCATTTGAACCCGTCATCATCAAAACTTTAAAATCCCTCAAATCAGTTCTTGAATCCTTTTAAGGTCAATACCAGTTCTGAGGCCGAGTATTAACCTGTTGACTTGTGGAAAGTTGATCACGACGGACCCTGAACAGAAATAAAGCGTTCTTGTTGGTCGTTCTTGTCTATCTTTGCTTGCCAAGTGTTTAATACAGCCGATTTCCAAAATCCCCAGTTTCTTGCGTTTTTTTATTCGTATGATCTTATCCTATGTCTTGTTTCTAGACACCATTTTGTTCCAAGACTTCTCAACCTTTCGGTGTGTTTGATCTGCTTCCTTTACGTATAAGTGAATCCTTATGCATATGTTTCTTAGCAATATTATATTAAGCATAAACTTTCTAAGCCCGTGATCAGCTAAAATCCAAAACTCGTTTCATTTAATTGTTGTTTTAATCGAGTCTAATGTTCTACTGGTATCCCATTTCTTCTGAGACCACACTCTTCAGTTGACACGACTGTCTTTATAACCTTCGCGCGCATTTCCATGGATTTTTTTTCCGTAAATGGCGATCAGAGGCTTCTCTTTCTGATCATTGTTCATACACCCAGAAGGTTTTCTTCTGAATTTATGAAACTTGGTTATGGCATTACTGTTTGAAAGAAATATATTCGGCCATGTAGCCACTGTAATTATCAGCTCTGAAGATCAATTCATGGGTTTTCTTCACGAAAGTTATATTCTATCCAGAGCTAAGATTACTTGTTCTTCCAATTTCTTATAATGCTGATTGTTTCGAACTTCTTTGGACAACAGTAAATAAAAGTGTTTGGACAATAGTAAATGAAAGAAAACAATCCAGGGTCACTGATCTAGAGAATTGAATAATAAGGCGGTTCTACCCTGACACTCCAGGTTACAAGAGTGTACTCCAGGTGTAAATTAAAATAAACATCCTCAAATTTGTTGACATAATTGAAAACAACATAAATAGCATAATAATAATTTATTATCAGCAAATAATTTACATCATGTTCAATATCACGACTATTGGCAAGCAGAAATAAAGAAACCAGGAAACCAAAATAATAGCAGTTCATGGCCAGAACGTAAACAATTTTAAATCAATATATGTCCCATGGACAAATCTTCTAGACAGTAAGCAATGTGTGTTATAATTCTTAATCTCAAAAAACGGACAACATATTTTTTTTCATTAAATTTATTGATGTTATAGCCAAACAAAAGCGACCATCAAATAATTAAGTACAGCAATAATTGTTCTAATTGTAATGGAAGAAATGACATACATGTACATTAAACCTATTCACAGTTCCACTCAAACACATTCATACGCATGCGCACACCACATGTACAAATCTCCGCGGAGTGTGCAACTGTAATAAAACATACAAAGCTTCCACGTGCCATTTAATGATAATTTAAGCCCAAATTCTGAGCATTATCAATGCACCAAAGCAGTTTTTTTTCAAAATTATTTTATTTTTATCATCTGGAGCCATCCTCCATCCTGAGAAATGTCAATTATTGCACGAACATCTAATTAGTGGTTTGACATATCAAAGTACGTTTGTTTTGCAATGAAAACTCCTGTTACATCTATATATCTTCTATAACAAAAGATATTGAGGAGATCTCAATATATGGAATACCTACATACAATACATGTTTAAAACATTGTATATGATTCATACAAAGTCAATTTGAAAGAAATTTCAGCTACGAATGGTTTTAGATTACATTCAACATACACGTATACTTAAAATGTTACATATTACAATATTTATCCGATATATCTTACATATAATGAACACAATATTTCTCTTAGTCCAATATACTCCAAAACGGTTTAAATGTATTTGTTTATTAAATAACTATCCCTATAACTTTGCTTTTTGTTAATTGGTTTATACAATCATACAAAAGTTCCCATTTACTTCACTGTATGAATTTATGAATATGACTTTTCCTAACAATATTACACAAATGCTACAGCACGCCTACAATAAGTCTCTATAAAAAAAAGCCACATACCCAAAAAACTCCATTTACAGAAAAAGAGACGAAACTTATTTTCTAGTACATACACTTTACAACACATTAAAATGAAAGACTTAACATTTGCAAATCTACATGGAAGGAATTCTAGAAATCCTTGTCTGTCCAGCACCTTTGCCCTCATCATTAATGCATCACTTAAGACTTTTTCAATTTTATTTTTTTAATGACAGATTCATATGTTTCAAAATAAATTTTCTAGAAAAAAAGGATTGAATTCTATCTCTACCACTTTTCCTGGGCACCTGTGTTGTAAACTGACTTTAATTCATTTAGCATTCATATCTTCGTCAATTTATCATACTCTGTACCTACACATGTTGAAGACAGCGAAAAATCTTAAACTGAAAATTCACCAGTACACCCACTACAACTGTTGCGTGGTTTAATTTCCAACTCAGCACATCCCCAGTAACCGACACAAGTAACTCAACATTACTAACAATTAAGGAAACTTACTTCATTCCATTTTTAAAATTATACACTCAACTACCAGTCAAAGCAATGCCCTGTCATTTTTTCACAGCAAATTTGCATCAATTGGCTTTGTACACCTCAAACCACAAGCAATAAATAACTAATCAAGCTGACATATAGGGAGAAAGGGACCTGAATCTAAAAGCACAAGACACAGAGACAACTTTTTCTAGAGACAATCCATCTTACTGTAAGTCAATCACTTATAATACAATCTCACTAACACAGAAAAAAAATGCACCAAAGTTTATTTATAAAAGAGATGAGTTCAACTGAAAAAGCTTGTTGTAATTCATTAACTGTAATACCAGACAAGAATGATGATAAGCTCTTTAATATCAGACTGCCAAGAGTTAAGAACGACTTGGTCAAAGCCTGGAATAGAGACCTATAAATTTCAACACTGTTTGACATGGGGTATTTCTTAACAAAGGGGGTCCCTATGTACACATCTGTACCTCAACTCCCCCAAAACAGCAACCTTCTCTTCATTTAAAAACAACTTCCCATTGTGGGACAAACCTGGCTTACAACAAATGGACAATAAATTCCCCCTGCACTAACCTTCCTTTCCTTATATAGACAGAACTGCCCTTTCTTCTTTAATAAATAGTCTTCTTTGCCAATATCTCCACATAATGTTGTTCATAGCTTCATTGACTTGTCAATTCATGAAAGTGAAGTAAATTATTGTATCTACATGAAAAGCAGCACGTTTCACCTTCTCTATATCAGGAAAGGAACATTGGAGGAAATACTGGCCTCAGGGATCACCTAAACTCCATGGAAACCAACCACCCGAAAATTCTTCCCCAATTTAGGTGTTGTACTCTATAAAGACAGGCATTTCACACTCAATGCCCAATACAGAAAAGTGACACACAGGTCCTCAACAGTGACCTGTGTTTCTGTTATTGAACACACCTAAATGACCAACACTTCAATCCTGATTAGGATTATAACCTGTAGGTTATACACTCCTTTTTAAAGTTCTGTTAAGAAACTTGCATATCAAACAGGGTTTTTCAGGGTTCATCATCAGATGGGTCATACCATTCTATGCAAAAATGTCAGATACCAAAAATAAGGACTCAAAAAAAAAAGGCTTAAAGCAGAATCTATAATCAAGGAGACATCAGTCCCTATTCAAGAAACCCTTAACCATAATTGCTTCCCATGTCATTACATGTCTAACTTGCACACACATTCCAATTGAACGCATTGACACATTATTTAGCACTGTGTACATCAAGCAAAGTAAATAATGAAGGGCTTCCCCAACAGAATGGAATTCTCCAGTGAGTTCTATAAGCACTGACTTCACTATATTCCTTCTTCTTACTGACCTTCGTGGATTGAGAGAGAAAACCCCACTTCCTTTCCAGAAATATGGGTGGTTATCCCAATAAATTAAAATACAGTCATTGCACGACATGATGGTGTGAACACTTAGGACACAAAATCCAATGAACTTTGACCTCCGGACCTGAGGTCACAATGATGTATCCAAGGAATTTTCCAAGTAAATGTAAATCTTGTGAATGTTTGTTCAAAACAAAAGAAAATCCTCTTCTCAAGGCTAGCTAGCTCAACACTACTGACAACTGAAAAAGATAAAGGAAAAAAGTGAGCAGCTTAAACTTGACAAAAGGGAGACAATTGATGTAAGAATTACATAACAGTACCTGAACAGTTCAAACATACCATTCTAAATCAACCAAATATCATAAGAACTTTTTTAATTTCAATGCTCATGATAATTTGAAACAATATTTTCCATCAAACTCCAAACTATTTTTAATTCATATACCGTTTCGTAATTTGTATTTTTGGAAAAAGCCCCCCACCCCCAAGCTCTGTTAAGTCTTATGGCCTACCTCCATTAAGCCTGTGACTCGGTCTCCATCTTTGGTTTGATGGGGGCGGGGCCATTAACGCCCCCTCCTCCCCCACGAATCCCTGTGGTTCCCGGGGATGCTGCAGGAGCATGTCCAGCCCTGATGGGTTTTGCTGAAAATACAATCAAGAATATCATTACTGGTTTTTTAAAAAAATAATTTGTTTTACATAATGATATAAGACACAAAAGAAATTTAACTACAGCCAAGACATTTTAATGCAAGTGAGAGAGAAAAAAAAAAAGAAAAGTGAGAAAGACAGACAGATATAGAAAGTGATGGAAAAATTGCAGAAAGAGAGTTTGGGCTAGTATGTTGTTGGTTCAAAACAAACAATCAAGAGAAAAACAAAGCAGAGAGAGAAACATGAGAAATGTATGCTGTATATATGTAATACTTCAGAAGGAATACTATAACAAAGAGGGAGAGAGGTGGCCCCACTTACCAATCTGTGCATGAGCGGCATGGCCCCTCCTGGCGAGATTCTTCTGTCGGACAGCCTCTTTGATCCTGTCTACCTCATGTTGGTATCTGTCAGAAGAAAAGAACCGTTAAATGGGATTATTGAGCATTCACTCCTTATCTATTCCATACTTACAAACAAGACATCCTGTTTTTCAACCTACAAGCCAAAGCTGATGGCCTTTTTTCATGTTTCCTACTACCCAAATTTCCCTACCTCTTTGTCTGTCTCACACGGCTCAATCCTTTTACCCACAATACTCTTTTATTTTCCCTATTACCCACAATTCCTTACCTCTTTCTGTCTCTCATGGCGCCCTCCTTGGCCTCCTTTAGCGCTGTCTCCAGGGATTTTGTTCTCTCCATTGTGGCTCGCAGTCTTTTCTCCAGCTTAGGCAGTTCACACCGCAGGTCGGCGTTATCCCTCACAAGCTGAAATGTTCAGAAAATTTTTTGTTCATCACACTCATCATGTTTTTTTAATTGTCTTCCAAGCAAGTAATGACTAATTGTTTTTCTTTTATCTGTTGCAATTGTAAATAAAAATGGGGTCTTCCACACCCAAACAATTTAAAATAGGTAAGTCAGATAATACTTGTGAATACTTTCTGAAGCCAAAGAAAAAAGTTCAAAGATACGTAATAGCACTCATATTCATTTTGAACTCTTGACTTGAGCAGCTATAATTATTTACCTGTTTGTGGACTTTGGTCAGCTGTTCCAGGTTGTTCTCTAGGAATGATATCTTCTGTTTCTGTGCCATGCTTCCTCCTGTGTCATCATCATCCTCATCCTCTTTCTTATTGGCTGACTGTTGTAAACAAATTAAAACAAATCATCTTATTGGCTGACTGTTGTAAACAAATTAAAACAGATCATCTTATTGGCTGACTTTTGTAAACAAATTAAAACAAATCAGTTTATTGGCTGACTTGTAAAGATACAAAACAAATCATCTGATTGATTGAATGATTTTTACATTTTAACTGACATGACAATTGATCATGATGATTAATAGCAAAATAATTATATCTCATTAAATTGTTGATGTAAGCTCACTTTTTTGACACGGTTCTGTAAGTCTTGTACAAACAGCTTCCTTAAGTTGTGAAGGGTCTGCAGCTCTTTGGCCTAGAAATGAAAAAAATCATGCCATACAACATGGAACACAATCATCATTTGCATAAATAATACCACGAAAAATGTTAACATTTTCTACATCCTAACTGTGTTGGTTATAGTTTATTGAAGACTTTTGGACTTCTATTCAGCCTTCTCTATATATACAGTCTCTGCATTGTATACCAGATACTTACCACAGTCTCCTCCAGCCCCTTCAGATCCTGTTTAGCCTGCTCGCGGCGATCTATCTGCAGGGACAGCTCCTGTAGCTTCTGTGACTTCTCTGTCTCCTCGGTCTTCAGTTTGTCGTAATCAGCCTGTAGTTTCTCCAGGGCCAGACTCAATTTTTGGTTTGTACTGTAAAGAATAAATATACACACATTAGGTTTGGGTTTTCATTAATAACATGCCTAATAAAAGGAAAAAAAAAAATAAATTTAATTCATGCTGATTCTTAGTTTATTTTTCTAGTTTGTCATTCAGACTTTCATTGTACAGTACCCTTCAGACAGTTTACCCTTCAAGTTCAACTTGATATAAATCTTGACTCATTTTTCAACTTAATGATTCAAGCTGACATTTAAGTCTTGAGTTACTCTCTGAGTTGACCTACAAGTCACAACTTACTCTTTGAGCTGGTCAATGAGGCTCTGCTTCTCAGCCACTTCCTCTCTGAGGTCAGAGAGATGCTTGGCATGTTGCTGGCGATGCTGCTCCATCTGTTTCTCGAGTGACTCCTTCATGGCCGAGATATTCTGGACACGGTCCGATGCCTCCTTCTCTCGCTCTGACACAGAGCTTAGATGCATCTTCTCTGTAAAAACATCAAAATAAAATAAAATTCTAGGGGCAGTATCATTATATCAATCTTTTAATATTTTTACAATCTCTTATCATTTTAAAAATCTAACTCATTTGGAAAGTTTTTTTGTTTTTATTTGGATTGAATTAGTGTCTCTTTTCCCCCTCAATGGTATAAAATATTGTTATGCACTTTCCATCTTGAGCATCTTTACCTCAACATTGAGTCCAATGTCATAGTATTTGTCTAAAGTCTACAGCCCCCTACCCTCTCTATCTTTGTAAAAGTCTGTATGCTGCAGTACATATCTTCATCATTATGCAATTCCGCTATAATAGTATTTGGTAATCTTTGTAACAGCTAGTGTCTTTAACACCCTGGATTGTCTGTATTAATTTGTAATAATCAGTATGTTGCAGTACATGCCTTTCATCTTAAGCATCTCTACCTCGTCATTGAGAGAGTCCAATGTCATAGTATTTGTTTAGTGTCTATAGCCCCTAACTTTGTCTATGCTTGAGTATGTAGCAGTACGTACCTTCCATCTTGAGCATCTCCACTTGGTCATTAAGGGAGTCCACTGTCTCTTGAAGCTGCTTCTTCTTGCTGTCTATATCCTTGATCGTCTCATTCAGAGTAGACATCTTAGCCTCATACTGGTTAATTATAATAATTATCAGATATATATGTATACAGCTTAGCCTCATACTAGTAAATCAGATATCAATATCAGATATCAAGATATCAATTTCAGAAATAATAATCAAATATCATGGCATATCAATATCAGATATCAATAGATATCAGTATAAGATATCATTGGATATCACAACCAGACAGACATCAATATCATCAGATATCAATGGATATTAACATCAGAGATAAATATCAGACAATAACAGAGGAGGTTACTTTGCAAGAGCCAAGAGGGGTAATTTTGCTTCTAATAATGATCATTAAGTCGATTTATGGGATTGAAAAAATAAATACGGGCGAGACGACAAGTTGGCAAATTTTTGACATCTATAATCATAAACTGTTGAATCATTTGGTCTCACAGAAAAGGCAAGGGGTAACTTTTCTATAGCTTTGTAAAAATTGTAAATTCAAGTTTAAAAGGACAATTTATGGGTTTCATTAGATGCAGAAAAAAAACCATGAACTACTAAAAATATAATATCATTTGAGTATTCCAACAATCCCACATTGGTCATATTTTACACAGATAGAAGCTTATCCCATAAAAGACCAACCTGCTGTATGGTGAGCTTGCAGTCACTGAGCTCTTTCTCAGCACTCCCGAGTTTGTCCTTGACCTCAACCTCGGTGACCTCCAGCTGCTGGGCTCGAGATACCAGTGTTTTGATGTCACTCTTGATCTTGGTGATGTAGATCCTGGCCACTGTGTAATCTTCCTCCAACTTGTCAGGGGTTCCCCCGCTGAACTATAAATAGAATATGGGAAACCCTCATGAATGTCCTATACTGTCATTGATATGAATGAGCCGTCCTATAGTGTCAATTAAGAGGTAGATAATAATAATAAATAATCAAATATTTTGTTTAGGGGGAGTGTTTACATTTTCAATGATCAAGAAAAATCATGCAAAATTATACTGCTATCTACAAATCTTAAGTTTATCTAAATCAAATAATTGTTGTTATAAAGTATTTTGGTCATTCCTTGTGGCTAGAATGTACATGTAACCTCAAGTTTTCATGTTTTTAATCCAATGCTGTTAAACTTGCACAGTGTATTAAAGACAAATATGAACCACTCTTGCCATGGCCATCATTCTCTGACCTAAGTATTACCTTACCTTGAACTCGTTCGCGTTGCCCCCGACGACACTGCCGATCTCGGACATGTCTTTCATCAGACTCGCCATGATCTCGGTCATCTTCTTCCTCTGGTGAAGCGAGGAGTCCTTCAGCTTCTCAAACTCAGCTTTAATGTTGTCCAACTCGCTCTGTAGAAAATGGCTCAAAAATGAGTCAAAGACCAATGAACTCAATTATGTATGTAATATATGTACAATATTAGAGAAGATTCAGTTCCCCAAACTCTATTTGATGTTGTCAAACTTACCCTTTTAAAATCGAAACTTGGTGATTTTTGGAAAAACTCAAATGAAAACAAATATTGTATTCAACTTGATTGATTGATTAATATTTCGGTGCACATGTACCAGCTCGGTGTTATATATATTATTATGATTTTTGATGCATACATACCAGCTTGGCGTTATATATATTATGATTTCTGTACACACGTACCAGCTTGGCGTTATATATATATCAATGATTTCAGACGTACCAGCTTGGTGTTATATATATCAATGATTTCAGGCGTACCAGCTTTGTGTTATATATATCAATGATTTCAGACGTACCAGCTTGGTGTTATATATATCAATGATTTCAAACGTACCAGCTTGGTGTTATATATATTATGGATTTCAGACGTACCAACTTGGCGTTATATATATTAATGATTTCAGACGTACCAGCTTGGTGTTATATATATCAATGATTTCAGACGTACCAGCTTGGTGTTATATATATTACGGATTTTAGACGTACCAGCTTGGCGTTATATATATCAATGATTTCAGACGTACCAGCTTGTTGTTATATATATGAATGATTTCAGACGTACCAGCTTGGCGTTATATATATCAATGATTTCAGACGTACCAGCTTGGTGTTATATATATGAATGATTTCAGACGTACCAGCTTGGCGTTATATATATCAATGATTTCAGACGTACCAGCTTGGTGTTATATATATCAATGATTTCAGACGTACCAGCTTGGCGTTATATATATCAATGATTTCAGACTTACCAGCTTGGTGTTATATATATATCAATGATTTCAGACGTACCAGCTCGGTTTTATATATATCAATGATTTCAGATGTACCAGCTCGGTGTTATATATATATCAATGATTTCAGACGTACCAGCTTGGCGTTATATTATTATTATGATTTCAGACGTACCAGCTTGGTGTTGAGCTCATCAACGATCGTCTCGTTCTCCTTGTTCTTGTTCTCCACTTCCTGTGACTTCTGGTCGTAGTTCATGGCCAGCTCCTCCAATGCCTGCAACACTTCCTTTACCTGAACACAACAACACAAGTCATTACACATGTAAATGTTAAACACAATACAAGTCAAAATAATGTAAAACAAGTCATAATTCAACAATACATTTGTGAAACAAAACAAATCTAATACTTGGAATCATTAGATTACGTGGTGGCTCAATTTTCGTGGAATTCGTGGGTACCTCTCATCCACGAATTAACATCCTCCACGAATTAAAAAAAATAGGGTAATAAAGTCGTATTTCCTTTGTAGGTTTAAGAGAATACACAAAATCACGTCCCCACGAACCCGTAAAATTTAAGCAATCCACGAAAATTGGCCCCCACGAAATTAAATGATTCCACAGTATGTATATGGAATTTTTGCACTGGAGAAATATTTGGAAATTAGTTCTGAAGTAGAAGTTTTGCAAAATTCATCACATACAACATCATCACGCTGCTAATCGATTCATTATTGGCCTGTACTTCTACATGTATATGTGTACCTGTATACATTAACAATAGTGTTGATTACTAAACACAATACTACACTAACCTCGTCCTTTGCAGAGTCATTATCAGCCTGTATGCGAGTCATGTCCTGTTGCAGGGTCTCATAGTCTCGTTTTCCCATCGAGATGAGATCCTCCTGTTCCAGCATCTGTTCCCTCAATCTCTCTATCATCTGAGATAACTCATTAATCTCCTCATCCTGTGAAAATTCAAACATCAAGTGTTATTGAAATTTTTTATTGATATTTTAAATAATGGTCCTTCCCTTTCATCTTAAAAGTTCTGGGGGAAAAACAGTAAAAGAGTTTTTTCTTCTGCAGGTAAAAGTTTTGCCCTTTTATTTCCTTATCATCCAGCTGCTGGTATATATCAACTTTTTCTTTAAAGTATCTTATCATCCAGCTTAGTACATGCACCTTATCCTTTGTAGATATTTCATTAATTACTTTATCATCCAGCGATTTTTGTTAAATTAACTACTTTAAGTTAGTACTTTTATCATGCTGGTATATTTTTCTATACTGA
Source organism: Magallana gigas (assembly GCF_902806645.1). Classification (NCBI taxonomy): domain Eukaryota; kingdom Metazoa; phylum Mollusca; class Bivalvia; order Ostreida; family Ostreidae; genus Magallana; species Magallana gigas. The sequence continues at coordinate 8,954,941 of NC_047567.1, read as the reverse complement.
TGGAGCATTGACATACCTTTTCATTATTATAATAACATATTCACTAAGAACCTTATCATAGAGCAATTTTTATTTATGAATTATCTTATCATCCAGCTATTTTTATAGATCTATGAAGTACCTTATCATCCAGCTGTTGGTAGAGCTTCAGCTTCTCCTCCTCAAACAGAGCCTTGGTACCCTCGTCCACGATGGAGCTGACGCTGGCTGTCATAGGTGGCGCTGGTGGTTTCTCCTCCTCCTGTAGGGACGCAGTGCTTGCCTTCATGTCCACTTGCTCATCCAGAGACACAGATTGACCTACAAACCAAATCAAATGTGTCATGTGGAGTCCTCTAGGTACAATGTATATGTAGATCAAATTCAATGAATTAAGGAGTATAAAACATTTAGGTAAAGGGAAAATGAAGCAACACCTAACAGTGCAGCACTTTTGGATATCAGATTAAAGTTTGCATTTATTAGCAGTTTGTTGAAATAGGGGTTAGCTAGTTATGCTAACTTTTATGGGCTGTAAGAGAGAGATTACTTGTGTACCACATACCAGTGCGCCATTTCTGGAGCTCTGCCTGACACTTCTCCAGCAGTCCCTTGTAGCGGGCCGCCTTCTCCTTCTCTTTCTCGTACCGCTTCTTCCACTCCTCAGCTGTCAGCTCTTCATTGACAGACACAACGTTCTTAATGGTCTTGGCACTAAACAAACAGACACAGAAAATCTAAAACCTGTAAACTGTCAATAACTATCATAACTCATTAGTGATGTAAATATCATTTGATTCTCCTCTTGGTGCATTAGTAAAAAAAGCAACATATGTTATGTTCTCAATTCCAAAGCTGTTATGTGCCTTGTTGAATGTTTCCATTCTACTTCATTGGTGCCAGCAGGGGTTTCAATAATTTTGAAGTGCAGAGGTGAATTACTCATTTGTACAGTTTTTTTTAGCAATTATTTTTCAACAGGTAAGGAATTTGAACCTGCTAAATATCGACTCCTGCCTAATTGAAAACCTTGGTAGTATGGTTCTTTTATTTTTCCTCGACAAATGTTGCCTTTGATTTGATTTATTTAATTCCAAGTGACTGATGAAACCAGTACAGCATTTTAACTTCTGAGCCCATCAGATAAAAGAAACACTGAGTTTTCTGCACTCTTTGCTGACTAAAAAGAAGAGGACTTGGTCTGGGACTCTTACGTATATAAATATTGGATTACATTAATCTTTAAATATTGGATTACATTAATCTGGACTCACCGCTGAAATCTCGGACACAGATATGTATATAAATATTGGATTACATTAATCTTTAAATATTGGATTACATTAATCTGGACTCACCGCTGAAATCTCTGACTCATAGTATAAATATTGGATTACATTAACCTGCACTCATTGCTGAAGTCTCAGACACACATATAAATATAGATACTGGATTGCATTAATCTGCACTCACCGCTGACCAAACAGAAGTGTGGACTTTGTCTCAGACTCATTGAAAGAGGCGGGGGAACAGCAGATGACCACAGTGGTTCGGGCATTCCCTCCCAGACTCTCCTGAAGAATACGGGTCAACTTGCTGTCTCTGTATGGTACGTGGCTCTTCTGTTAAACACATGATATACAGAGCATTACATTGATAAACAAAAGCTGTGAAACAAAATTCTAAAATTTAAAACAAACTCCAAGAAAAATTAAAGAATTAGAATTTCCTGCAAATTTCAAGAAATTCTGTGTAACAAAATTTTTAGGAGGAGTTACAATGACAGAAAAACTGGACTGAAGGGTAAAAAATATTTCACTTTTGAGAATCTCACTTAAGATAATTGGGCTACAATAACTTTCATTTCTGTACAAATTCCATGTTCTCGGCAGATAATAGATGACTGATGTTCTCTAAGATTACTTACATTTCCATCAGCCAGAGCGGCGATGACGTTCCCGAGAGCTGACAGCGATTTGTTGATATTCTTGGCTTCATCCAGCACAGCCCCCTCCGCTCCGGTCTTACTGACCTGTACAATAAACAATACCAAAAATCATCACCAACTTCAAACCTTTTGAACATTTTCCATTAAATTAAATCCTATGTTTAATACTAAAATTTGGTTTAGTACAAATATTTTTCTCTCAGCTTGAAAGTCTTATTTGTAACTTAGTATTATTAGATGACCTATGTGCCTAATAATGTAACTTATCACTCCAAAACTTCACAAATTACAAAGATTAAACAATTCAGTCTCAGAAAGACTGCAAGAGCATAAGTGTCTCGTATTGTTGAGTGTCATATTCTAAACAGCTCCACAACCCTTGACAGAATAACTTACCTTTTCACTTCCTGCCAAGTCGACCAGGTAGAGCTTGCCGTTCAGTTTCTTCTGGTTCTCCAGATTTTCCTGCTTCACGTTGATGAGAAACACGCTGTGAGATCTCGAGCTGTGCTCATTCATGTCTAAAAATAAGTCAAATATAAGTCTTACTTAACTGTTTATGCTCATACACTGTGGCATCTCTAGTCGTGTTTATTCCTGTCTAGAAATATAACTCGTATATAAGTCATGTTCATATTGGTTTGCAACAAGATGCTGTAGGATCTAGAGACTTGTTGCATTTATTCATTACTGTCCAAAAGCATAAACTAGATAAAAGTCATGCTCAAGTAATTCATAATTTATTTCATCTTATTCCAGTCAATAAAAACTTTATAATATAACTGAATTATTAACTTTAAATTTGTTTCTTCTTTTTTTCTCAGTCCACAATAAATAATCAAAGCAAACAGTCAACACACTAGTCCAATTCGCTGCTATATTGTAGTTAAAGCTTTGATAGAACTGGTTTGACTTACTGGTAACAGCAACGTGACGGTTAGCCTTCCCCTCATCAATGGCCTCCATCACTTCTTCAGGACTTGAAACAAACCTTTCTGTGGCTCCCTACAACACAAATCAAAGAACTGAAAATAATGACAGTATATATATATTGTTCACATTTCAGTAGCATCATGACCTCTACCCTCTTAATCATCTTCTGGATCCTACACTCCTTTTCAAAACATCTCTATGTTTTTGACTGTACATTTATACAGTCCAATAAATTTTTAATGCTTATTTGACTTTTGACAATTTTATGGAACTCTCAAAAATCTTCTCTGGTTAATGATTTTGTTTCATACAGCACTGTTCAGAAATTGACGATTGTACTATGCCAACAAAAGCCTAGAGTTTTGCATTCAAAAATGACTTAGAACATGGATACTTTTAGGGTAAATTTCTAAATGAAAGCTGATGACTTTTAGGATTTTTCTTTACCTTTGCACACAGGTAAAGCCAAGATAAAAAAAAATGTAAGTTTTTGGTTTCTGCGGAACCCTAAATTATATAATAAGATCCTGACATTTTACTCTAGATAATTCTCCTATTCTAATAACAAAATACTGCAATAAATAAAATGTTTCTCTTTTATCAACCCATTTTTCTAGTTTGAAAATGAAATGATTACCGTACTATATACGTTATTTTCGCTCTTCGATTTTTTTTTAATCTTCTACACTTGCAAACATTTTCATCCCATCTTGAATTCACCCAGACACAGTTGTGTGTTTAACTCTCTTTCTAATACTATCACAGAAATTCAAATATTGTTTTGTTTACACCAAGTCTTAAATTTCCCCTTTGACATTGAAGGCAAACGAGGATAAATAAATCTGGGGTCAAATATTTCCCTGAAAACAGTATGTATTTATTCTGGCCTCAGTGCCCTTCAGATACAGCTAGCACACCAACCTTCAGATACAGCTAGCACACTTACCTTCAGATATAGCTAGCACACTTTGTACCTTCAGATACAGCTAGCACACTTTGTACCTTCAGATACAGCTAGCACACTTTGTACCTTCAGATACAGCTAGCACACTTTGTACCTTCAGATACAGCTAGCACACTTTGTACCTTCAGATACAGCTAGCACACTTACCTTCAGATACAGCTAGCACACTTACCTTAACATAGGGGACTCTGTTCTTGTCTTCATGTACTGATAAGTTCACTTTAGAGACTAAACAAACAAGGAAAATATATCAACATACCAATAATTGATTAAGTAGGATTTAGGACTTTAAATTTTAATACATGTATATCAGACATAAAAGGAAAAATGACTCGTTGATAGCAAATTTTGTGAATATTTTTTAAGCTAGATAGCATTTTTCGAAAATGATTTATGAAATCATATGTTAGAATAGCATTTTTTAACTAATTTGAGTTCTTTATACTTGGTTTCTTCCATATTCATTGAAGACAACTTTTCCTGAATTTCTTTGTTGAATCATCCATTAAATAAATTGTTCAGTGACGTAAGATATTTAACAACATTTTTATTTTGTCAACCAATTTATGTATTTTCATTACTATGACATTTTGTACATCCACAAAGAATATCAAAGAAAAAAGAGCATTTTTACTTACTGTCTAACAAATCTCGAATTTTGTCCATGTAAATTTCAAAGTAGGAAACCTGAAAACACAGAAATTAATCATGATCATTGACAATTTTTTGTTCTTTTTTTCCATAAAGCTGCAATTCTCTTGTAGTCTTATGTCATTGAATAATCTCCCTTTATAGGGGGATCTTGTATCTGAAGCAGTCTACTGGCAACACAAATTTTAGTATTTTTTTTTACTGTAAAGCTGCAATTCTCTTGAAGTCTTAATTAAATGTATTCTTCCTTATCCAAGGGATCCTGTACCTGAAGCAGTCTGCTACAAACAACACAAATACTTACTTTGATGTGGAACTCCAGGTTTTCTTCCATTCCGTAGATATAAGTGAAAATGTCCTGTACAATCCTTGGAATGATTCCCTGCATCTTGTCATTGCCAAGGACACCCTGTGTAAAAAGGTATCACATTTATAAGTAAACAAAGATTACTTTTAGGGAAAAAACTCTGAAACTAAACTTTGGAATGGCAATACTTATATTTGTCAAGCTATAGACAAAACCATACAGAACTTACCTCCATGGTGTGTGTTTTACCAGAAGAGGTCTGTCCGTAGGCAAAAATGGTTCCATTGTAGCCACCTAGTACATCTAAAAAAGATTGAATAAGATTGTGAAATATGTTGAAATACAAATAATCTCTTGTTACGATAAAAAAAATGGTGAAATAAGTTCGTGCAAAGACATAAATAACATATAGACATAAATAACATATAGACATAAATAACATATAGACATAAATAACATATAAACATAATTAACATTAATAACATATAGACATAAATAACATATAGACATAAATAACATAAATAACATGTTATTTATGTATGTCTCTGGTTCCTGTTATTTGTCAGTTTATCACACGGTTTCTACAAGAGAAGAAACTGCACTTAAACCAATGACAGTTAATTTGATTAATTCATCAATATTTCATTACCTGCTACGATGGGTTTTGCCGCTGTCTCATAAACTTGCTCTTGGGTCACATTTGGTTTCAGAACTTGATCAAACACAAACATTTTACCCTACAAAATGAATAAAGAAAAATTAACAACATTAGTTTTATCCTTTTCATTTCTAACGCTGCATTGTCTGGCCTTAGTAAGACAATACAGACACACACAAATAACTGCATGCTGCACCGCAAGCACTATTGATGTATCAATAAAATGCAAATCAGTTCTGCATGTACATAATAGTTGTTGCTAAGAGACATTTCTGAATTAGTCAAAATAATTTTTGACGATCGTCAAATTATAGCCTCTGAATCAGCTACATGACATGCACAAGATGTCTTCTTTGATTTGATCAATTTCTAAGATGATTGCGAAGCAGCATATTCAGTAAATGCATGTATATGGGGTCAAACATATATATTTGTATATCAAGAATCTATATATATTTTCAAGTAAGCATGTTTAACATCTTGAAAATGAGAGGAAGACGGACAACCTCCTCTCCTCTATCGGGTACTTACACCACAGTGAATGGTGTCATCCGTGGGGAATTTCACCACAAACCTGCTCCCGGCTTTCTCCTCCGAGGAGTTCAGAGGCCGTATCCGGCACACGACTTTGATGCCGCATTCGTCCGCCGGCGTGGTCATCTTTCACCTGGACAATACCGAGTCTTTGATCCTGGATACTAATTATGCCGAATTATTCATCAACTCGATACACCTTCACTAGTCATTATAATAACAAACGCATCAAAGACCTTGGCAAATTTCACCAAATAATTGAAGTCTGCTACAATATTTTGTGAAATACCTATCCTGGAATGTTCAGCGATATTGTCGTCAGGATAGGGCGTAGTCTCACTCTCGCTAAATGCTATGGATCGCGTCCAAAATCTTCATATAACGTCTGCTACACCTTCCATAATCAATGTCAGAAATGGTGCATGGTGGAAGATGACGTGATTTATCGATCACAGATCATCCTCGCGACTTTAGCCTTAGAAATAGAGAGAGCTCAAGAGAGACACCGAAATATATTTTGACATAATGAAATATCCGGTTCAAGACAAGTCGTACAGAGGATTGTCGTAAAAATAAACATCTCCCTTGACCAACAGTCATAAAGGCCCAATAATCCATAACCTTGACATGTCATTGAATAATTGTAATCTTTCGTGTCTTTTGTCTTTAACAATTAAATATTTATCTGAAGGGACTTTACTATTTTAGATCAAAGAAGATTGGGGGGGGGGGGGGGGGGGGGTAAGAGCGCAAATGCCCATTTGGTTTAGTCGTAACACTGAGAGGTCAACATAAATAACATACACTTTCATCTTTCATTTTTTTCCAATTAAATCTCTATTTGATAAATCTATATTACAAGTTTGGAAAAGCACAATATTTGATTATATTCAGTTTTCAGTTCGGTAAGAAAAAATATTGCCGTACGTAATTAAGTTTGGTGGTATCGGACCCACAACTTAAAAGCCTAGATCTATAAGGTTACCCAACAGGTATTATGATAGCGGATTTAGAATACGATTTCGCCTCTAATACACCACTATTGCCAACATAAGGCATTTTCAATATTATACATTATTTAGTTAATTAAAATATACCCAACGGAATTCTTCACGCAAATTACACAATTACTTTATTAAAAGAGTCTTAATTGTCTTACACGACATTATTAAAATCTTCAAGTTTTGTAAGTGATATAGACTGTAGGAAAATAGTTAGTGGGCAATAAAAAGCCAAATATTTGACTATTTGGAGCACTTTAAAGTTTAAAGTAGTCAAATAGTTTAAAGTTTAAACCAAATAAATCTGACGAAAATTATGTTCTACAGGTATTGTAGTATACAAGTGTACAGTAAACTAAAAATAACTGAATAGTAATTCATTCAGAAAAACAGGATTTATAAACTTACACTTCCACATCAATTAAACCCAAATCCTTCATAATGTGATGAGATTGTATATGGATTAAAGTTACTCATACAATCTTGATAATTATGCTGTGTTTGAGTTTATTCCCATATGTAAGCTGCATGCAATAAATGATATTCAATAATTTGCGGTTTCCGAGAAAAAAATTGTGAGAAAGAATAGAATTGATATGTGACGTTTTTGACGTCTATCTATTTTATATTTTCGTTATCGTAGCAATTTTAAAATATTGATATGATTTTGCAATCACTTGAGCATATCATATATACTTAATATACTGTTTGTTTGGTTGTTTGTGTTGCATTACATCTATAAGACTGAAAATGCAAATAAAAAAAATCATTTAGGTTTTTATTTATTTTTTGTGAGCACCTGTCATGTTAAAAACAAACAATGGACTTTTTTATTTACAATTATTTCAGTTTTTGTACATATAAATTTGGTTTATTAAATTATTCCGTTAAAATTTAAAATTTTGATAAAGAACGTAGTTAAATGGCATAACAAATTTTGCAAAGGAAACCACAAAATTTCCTTCAAATATTATTGGTTGACTAGTTTTTTTTGCAGAAAACAGCTATTTTATATTTAAAAAAAAAATAGTTTTTTTTTAAAAATGATAACGGTTCATTTATTTTATTTATTTATAATTTTCATTTCTGCTCTTTAGATTGATTAACAAAATACAAGTGTTCATGCTTGAAAAGATTAATGAACATAAGATATACCGATAAAAAGTCAACTTTTTAGAAAATACAAAGTTGAAAATACATACTCAGTAGTTGAAAATCTTGAGAATTGTCAACTTCTTAAAAAGATGTAATTACTTAAATGTGACTTCTTAATTCTATAGGATAACTTTTCACGTTCTAAATTTTTGCAACTGACAATAAATACAAAGCTCATGTAAGCCATAATTTATCATCTAATGCTAAACCTTTCATCTTTTGAACTTTTTTATGATAAATATTTTCCTCTTTCAATCCACCCATGCTATACTCCCTTACAATAACATAGACGCCTCTACATCTCCTTCAATTTGGTCCAAACAAACAATTGTACAGTCGATAGATGCAACATTTTATTGACCTTATTGGCAGTTAGCACAAGGTGTGTGGCAAGAAAGTAGAATATCGTGTAAGGATGATTGGTTTACGTGGTGTAAAAATCATAAATCATAACCAGAATGTGAGTGCCAGTTGTCGAGTTATTATAGCAAGATACAGAGCTCACAATTCTTTTTTATGTAAACAAAGCTCAGGTGTTGTTTTTGTTTAATTATATTTTAAATGTTGACAAGTAAATTCCGCTTTAGTAATGTATCTGTATGTGTAATGATCAACCAAACTTTGAGAGTTCGTAGAGTTTTAAGCAAGATACAGGGCTCACATTTTTTTTGTTATGTAAACAAGGCTCGTGTCATGTTTATGTTTACATTTGCTCAATATAACGTGGGGAAATCATTTTCAAGCTTATTTTTGTATCTGCTTCTTCGTTTTAAACATAAAAAACAATTCCTAGAGCTTAATTGTCACATTCGTTTTAGATCGAAACCCCATTGTAGACAATAAAAACAGAAAAATAAAATTTGACCAAATTCGTGACCCTGCCCCTTTAACACGAATTCGAGGTTGATAAAAAATGATGTTTGCAATACATATATATATGTATCCACTTTTTAATTATGTTATATTTAATTTAGTTTATTGCATTAACATAAAAAATAGTCTTGGATTTATCAAAACTTTGTAACACGTATCCCTGTCCTTCGAGTAAAAATATACACAAACCATGAATGAGCAACATATATCTCCTTATCCAGCAGTTGAAGTATAGGAAATCCGCGTAAGACAGCATATGGTAACAATATCCTCATCACGAAAGTTGAAACTGACAAGGCAATGAGACCATCTGTTGCTGCTGATGAAGTGTCAGTATCGTGCTATTTATCAAATTTTCATTATTTTATTTTTTTATTCTTAGTTTTTATTTTATTTTTACAAAATGATATGAGATTTCACTTTGTTTGGATTGATATGTTGATTAATCATATCTGCTTTGAATTTGTAATTCATTTTATAGATTTTTGAGATGGTTGAGAGTTTGTTAAAGTCATTTTTTCATGTGTCGCAATTTTTCTAGCTTAAAATATGAGTAGATCAAAATAATACATCATTTGCAAAAAAAAAAAAAAAAAAAAAAAAAAAAAAAAAAAAAAAATAAGAATCTAAAATATTGTTGCGTAAAAAGGTATGTTTTAACATATTATTATAATGTTACAAGAAACTATGCCAGAACAGTGTTCAACGTCTAAAAAATGTACAATGCGTGAGTTTGATCAGTTAAAAAAACTGAAAAGAATCTTTTTTAAAATTATAAATACGAAATGAATAAAATGAGAATTATAATATGGAAGTAAACGTACTGGTTATAATTGTATTTAATATTATGTTAAAGATATTAGATACAATTACATGTATAACCAGTTTGCTCCATTTGAAGTAAGATTTACACTTTCTATATTTTTATTTATTTATTCAAAATAATGGTTTTCGATGTTCTACAGTATCGGAACTATTTTATCTGCATCTGTACAAGGCATGAGCTGTTACAAGGAAGTTTTAAAAAAGCAAAACTAATTACAAGAGAATAAACAGGTGTGGTTATAAAAAAAAACAACCCAATTATCACGGAGTGGTAGGCATATGTATTTTATATTATTTATAGTAAACGTTCGTGCAATATCATTTTGGGGAATGAAATGTTTTGCGTCCGTTTATCAAAAAACACGAGCTAAGGTTGCCGATTTACTTCATGATTATTTATCATAAAGCCCGAATTCGTTGAGGTGATGATTTAGAATACATCAGTTTGTTTTGGTTTTTTTTTTTTAATTTTAGTAAAACAATTACGCAGTTAATTTTTATTGGTTTCTTTCTGTGACATTTTTCTGATATACGGTAAAAAGGTTTAAAACGACTTTTTTAAAAGAATAACTCATTAAATTACATCGCTTGCTCATACTCGGGATTTTTCATAAGCATGGAATGAAAATTCGAAGGGGTGGAACATGATAAAAAAATGACGATGACACGGAAATATGAAATTGTATTGCCCTGGCACGTGATTGCCTAGAACTAATCAGATGTCACGTTATATAGAATAATCATATTGATGTTTATATTATACAATTATTGCTGTTTTTGAGGTCAATACGATGATTTACAATAGATATTTACAATTCAGAAGTACAATATTCACTGAGCCGAAATCATCGTATTGATAAAAAAAACAGCATTAATTATTTTATTATATGATTCAGCGACGAATTGATACAGACAATTGAGTGTTATCAAGCAATGTTTTAGTTTGAAGCCATTGCCAAACAAATTGAAAAACGCGATGTTTCATTGGACGATCTATTTTTAGGCCAATGTAGAGAAATTATATTGACCTCCTAGGTCACATGAAGGTGTACATGTAAATAACGTTCTATTTTTTCGACATAGTTGGATTTGAGCCAATCAGAGAGCTAGGAATTAATCAATCATATTATATATATATATATATATATATATATATATATATATATATATATATATATATATATATATATATATATATATATATTCTTGATAATTTAATTCAAAAATTTGCATTGTCATGAATTATACAAACCAATTTTGATAGCGAAAACAAATTTTATGAATAGTTATAACGCACTGAAGTCAAAACGAAAGTCAGATTAAACCATCATGTAATCCATTGTCCCAGCGTTCCAAATCATGGTATAATAACATTTCCTCATTTCTTCAAAGCAAAGTCTTGAACCTTGGTGTAAAAAAAATCAATTAAAAGTTTACGTTTTACAAAAAGAACATAACATTCAAAATATGAAATACACAGAAACATGAAAAAATCTTACCTTATAAACTGTACATACGCTCAAACTTTTTTTTCTTCTTTAGGTCATTTAAATATATTCAAAGCTGATGGTCAATTTATTATGTCATGACAGTATCCGTTGTTTTTTTTGTTTATTTTTTGTTTGTTTGTTTTTTTGTTTGTTTGTTTGTCGTTGTTTTTTTTTTGGAATGGGGTTGATAACTACATTGTCAAAACTATGATAGTGACGTTGGTTATCGTTTAAAGAATTTCGGATTCCCATTGAAAGGGAAATTACTTCTTTGAATAACTGTAATAGGATTGGCTTTTGTTTATATTTACATTTATGTATAAATATAGAAGGCTACGCTAAGGTAGCAAGTGAAGGTTTTGGATAAAGCAATATTTTTGTAAAATTGAGAGTTGCTGTACTTGAAGGTTTATGAGAGTTGCTAAAATTCTTGAAATTATTTTAAATGATTAATATCATTAGTTATAGGGGTGTCTCTCGTTGAAATTTGTATAAAATATATAAGCCCCTAATGTTAAAGAACATGGGAATCAGAAGTAAAATGCAAAACTTGCGGTTATGACTGTCGTGTTGACTTTGCACAGTGAAATTGCAAGTGACAGACGGGAGGTAAAATAACACGAAAAGTAGGTGGATGGTACATAGTAAACTCTACATTGGTTAGTTCCTGAAATGTGAAAGTGCAACATGCACACGGTATATAATGTCAACCCTTTGCAGGGAATCAGCTGGGGAGGTCTAAAAAAAAACCCTGAAAAAACCTGAAAAAATCATGAAAAATGGGCGAAATATGAAAAGGGTAGAAATCTCAGAAAACCCAGTATGTAGGAATTTTACACGTTCTGACTTGTAATTTTCATCAGAAATTGGTGAATGGCCTTATAAGGAGTGAACTAAAGATATTCGTAAATGGGAACTGAGGAAATTCTAGTTACACAGTTCCAAATACACACATCCCCCTGGCTACAGCTACAGTGAATTTTATCAACAAAACTGTCCCTTGCCATTTATGCATATTAGGTTGGTGACCGATACTTAAACACTGAAACAGTATTCAAACATTTCATTAAGTATTTATAACAATGCTTCTTAAAGACATAAAGCAATAAACGCATTATTTCCAGGACGTTTAAAAATCATTTATCACATTGTTTTACCGAATAATTTCTGTTCGTTTGATAGCTTTTAGCTGAGTGCTTCTGATCACAATATGCTCACGAATGTATTTTTCTTAAAACCAATCATGACATTAAGCAAACATCTCCTGAACCAATCCGCCGTGTTGATAGCATAATTATTGTCTCAGATATTAGTAAATGTAATACAGTTTGTATTTCCATATTATACGTGTTTACAATAATTTCTTTCTTTGTTCTTGCTACATGCAATTGATTATAAAATGACTAAAATTCATTTTTGCCTATGTTGAATCAGTTTACCCACCTTCGTTGCACAATTCCCCTTGATAACCAACACTGCATCCAGTCAAACATGTTCCATTGATATTGGAACACTTGTCTACATCACGACAATGTCCACATGTTTCATTGCAGCCATTACCATACATTCCCTTGTCACACTCTATTGAATCAAAAGATTATAAACGGACATTTGTAGGATTTTGAAAATTTTACCTTTTTAAGGGGGGGGGGGTTGATAAATAAACCCTTTTGAAGTGCAGATTCTAAAACAAAAAAAACCCCTGATAATCAAATATTAATAGTTTCTGGTACTAATTTTTACGTTTAAGAAAAAATTATCAATTAAACATTCGAAAATGTTACCGTTTATTCTTTAAACCTAAACCCAGGTTAAATATGTCTTGTAAAGAAATATATGTATTGTACTCACTGGTCGTACAAAATTCTCCTTGATAACCAGCATCGCATCCATTAAAACATGTTCCGTTGATCGGAGAACATCGATCTACGTCATCACAGTGTCCACATGTTTCGTTGCATCCATGTCCATACATTCCTTTGTCACAATCTAAAACGATATAGAAAAAAATTAGTTTTATATATGACGAGAAAAAACAACACGTGAAACAAATTGACACAAGGGTTAAAAGAACAACCGCAAACCAAGTTAAGTTGTTCATTTACAGTTTTTGCGTACTTTAAATCAGTTAACCCACCTGCATTGCACAAGTCCCCTTGATAACCAGCATCACATCCAGTCAAACATGTCCCGTTGCTATTAGAACACTGGTTTACGTCACGACAGTGTCCACATGTTTTATTGCAGCCATCACCATACATTCCTTTGTTACACTCTATCAAATTGAATGAACATTTGTAGGATTTTGCAATTTTTCCTTTATTGGGGAGGGGGGGGGTGCTACTTTTTAATACTTTGTAATTTTCTTTTTATAGTACCTTACAAATAAACCTTTGTTTTAATGCAGATTTAAACATTTTTAAAGGATAATTTATTTAATGTGTTTTACCTATAAAAACATCATTTACCAATCACATGTGAATGTTTATTTTTAAAACCCACAAGGAATGAAACGATTTCTTGTAAGAGAACTTGATTGAACTCACTGGTGTTACAAAATTCTCCCATATATCCAGCGTCACATCCATTTAAACATGTTCCGTTGATCGGAGAACATCGATCTACGTCATCACAGTGTCCACATGTTTCGTTGCATCCATGTCCATACATTCCTTTGTCACAATCTAAAAAGATATAGAAAAAAATTAGTTTTATATATGACGCGATAAAACTCATGAAATAAATTAACACAAGGGTTAAAAGAACAACCGCAAACCAAGTTAAGTTGTTCATTTACAGTTTTTGCGTACTTTAAATCAGCTAACCCACCTGCATTGCACAAGTCCCCTTGATAACCAGCATCACATCCAGTCAAACATGTCCCGTTGCTATTAGAACACTGGTTTACGTCACGACAGTGTCCACATATTTCATTGCAGCCATCACCATACATTCCCTTGTCACACTCTATTGAATATTGAATGAACATTGTAGGATTTTGCAATTTTTCCTTTATTGGGAGGGGGGGGGGGACTACTTTTTAATACTTTGTAATCCTTTATTAAATGATTATTTATTTAATGTGTTTTACCTATAAAAAACATCATTTACCAATCACATATGTATGTTTATTTTTAAAACCTAAAAGGAACGAAACGATTTCTTGTAACGAGAACTTGATTGAACTCACTGGTGTTACAAAATTCTCCCATATATCCAGTGTCAATAGAACGAACAATTGTTCATTTTAAACAAAACGTTGTATACATTACATACGTGGATGAGAGATGATATCGAGCTATTGCATTAAAAGGATAATTGATTCACATGTAAAAAGTGGTGTAAATCAATTTTTTTTTCTATATACCATGTTATTTCAGGATGCAGGATAGTATTAAGTTTTTTCTATATATTCTTGCCAAAATTACGCAAGTTTAGGTGCGACTAATAATGTTTTAAACAAATGTCTGGAAAGATTCTCTTGACAACTTTGAAAGCAATACTTCTAATAGCGAGCGCAGCTCGCCGGGGCACAGCGCTGACGAGCGAAGCGAGCTTTAGGGACCAGTGTGCGCGGGAAAAAAAACGAGCTAAACCTACAGATTCATCAAACAAATTTTTTGGTCTACGTCCCATTATGCTCTCTAATATTTTCACCCGTGGTGCTATGCCAAAAATGGCCGACATTTAACTCGTAATGTACCGTGTCTCGAGGTTTAAAACACGTTCTGAGTACCGCAAAAGCTTTGGCGAGACCCAAGAGATTTGTTACATAAATCCATACCTTCGTGTTGAGCCGAGATACGTAAACAAAATACAAAAAATGGTCATGGATGACGTCACAGTGCTCGCGCGCTATATTCCCGCGATAAATTTTGAGGTAGATCAAAAATCTGTAATGCGCGTTCTAGCCATTCCAGTATAGACTGCAATACCTGCCTCCTTGCAGGCACGCAGCATCAGGGCGTAAAATATATTTGCCACCCGGCACCGCGTGTGCCGTCACGGAAGAGGACCTGACACCTGAATCGGTGTTTCGGGCACATTTTGGGAATGTTCCAGGGTCTGTCGCTCGTCAGAGGTCCAACCCTGATGAAGTTTAAATGTAGTTATACAAATATCTAAATATGTTGTTTCATGCTTTCTATCTGCATATTAATTATGCAACCTGCTTTTATTTTGATATTAATGATGAAGACACTCATTTTGTTGTCAGAGAGAATTAATATTCTCTATATTGCGAGCTCTTGGAGATTATCTCGTCTTACATTTTTGCACAGGTGGTTCTGTGGAGTTTGCAGATAGAACTGAAGTCGATGCTCGTTGGCATCGGGCGGGGCAGTCTATCACGTCATTGTGCTGGAGGAGTTACAGCGCGTAGTGTGAGTGAAGTCGCATTGGCTGCTCCGTTAGACCGCGGGTTGGGTTATTGGCAACCACGTGTTAAGTTTATATTTGCTCTTCATGTTCCTTGACGTGATAATAAGTATGCCGTCTATTTGAGTTTAATAGCTCGTTTAGGTTTCTTGTCGCTTATATCCAATGATAGGAGGTGCCAGGAATATTTCATTACACTCTTTGTCTTTGAGGATAACTTTCCAGTGTTTGCGTAATACTTTCCCGTGTTTTTTAACACCTGTGCAAAAAATGGGGACGCATAACATTAGACAAAACTTGCTACAAAGTTTTAATGAACTAGAAGGAAAATGAGATGCAGGGTACTCTTTCTCTCAAACGAAAATGATATTAATCTTCATCCCCTACACATCAATACCAACTCAAACATTCGCCACACAACATGTTGGCCTTAGAAAATTATATTTTCGCAACGAAGATGGAGCTTTGTAAAATTCATTTTCACAAATTTAGAAACAATCTAAACAAAGCAGAACGAGCTGCCCTGATCAGTCTCCGCAACGAGCCCAGTATTATTATTAAAAAGGCGGACAAATCTACCACCTTTGTAGTCCAGAACCGCACTAATTATGCAGCAGAAGGGCTTTGGCAACTTAATGACGGAATTCATTATGCCGCAGTCCACGAGGACAATAATCAAGAAATACGCAATCAGATCAACAAGGTTGTATGCGAAATGCACATCAATTCTAATAACTACTCATAGATTTCTGTCACAGCCACTCACATTCCGCCCAGGTAGATTATACCTTCTACCAAAAACACACAGAATCTGAACTTCTGACATGAAAAACTTTAAAGGATCAGAAGCCTTACGGCGCGGAATGCTAATACCAGGGAGGCCAATTATCTCTCAATGCTCCTCATCTACAATACCTATCGGCCACTTTATAGATCACTTCCTAGTACCAATAGTACAAAAACAACACACATATGTCAGAGATACAAAAGACTTTATTAATAAAGTGGAATCTCTGCACCTGAAACCTGATATCTTGCTCGTTACATATGATGTAACCTCCATGTACACTAACATGAGAGCCACGGAACTCATCCAATCTGCAGCTAAAGCACTCTCAAAACTGAAACAAAATGATGTTACATTGCCAATTCCAGATATTGGTTATGTAACTAAACTACTCAAAATCCTACTTGAGAACAATGAATTTGAATTTAATGGCATCCTGTACAAACAAATATTAGGGACCAGCAAGGGAGCGGTTCCCTCCCCCCAAGATAGGTGATCTCCGCCTTTTTGGTATTCTTTAATATTATCAAAAATATATAACCACAGAAACAGAATTGTGGCACACTACAGATATAGGGATGACGGTTTCACTGTCATAGATGCAACAGAGAATGAAATAAGGCAGTACTTTGAACTTGCATATTCAGAACACAAATACCTCAAATTTACGTTTAATATTCACATGAATGAAACTGTGTTCTTGGACACAAAAGATTTAGACAGAACGGTATTTTAGATATTGAAATGTTTATCAAACCCACCGAAACATTTATGTACAAGCATCGAAGTAGTGCACAGCCCAATGCTACATTTAAAGAGTTTATCAAGGGTGAAATTACTCGGCACAAGAGAAACACCTCTGATCTGCACAAAACAGTGCATTTAATTTTTCTGTTCAAAAAACGACTAATTTTAAGAGGTTACTCAGAATCTCATAGACCGAAACAGTGAGCAGACAAGATTTGCTAAAGAACAACAAAACTAAATCTAATTGACCACCCTTCGTGCTCGTAACTAATTACAACCCAACTCGGGAAAATATTATACAAACACAGGAAAGTTATCCTCAAAGACAAAGAGTGTAATGAAATATTTCTGGCACCTCCTATCATTGGATATAAGCGACACAGAAACCTAAACGAGCTATTAAACTCAAATAGACGGCATACTAATTAACGCTTCAAGAAACATGAAGCGCAAATATAAACATAAACACGTGGTTGCCAATAACCAAACCCGCGGTCTAACGGAACAGCCAATGCGACTTCACTCACACTACGCGCTGTAACTCCCCCAACACAATGACGTGATAGACTGCCCCGCCCGATGCCAACGAGCATCGACTTCAGTTCTATCTGCAAACTCCACAGAACCACCTGTGCAAAAATGTAAGACGAGCTAATCTCCAAGAGCTCGCAATATAGAGAATAATAATTCTCTCTGACAACAAAATGAGTGTCGTCATCATTAATATCAAAATAAAAGCAGGTTGCATAATTAATATGCAGATAGAAAGCATGAAACAACATATTTAGATATTTGTATAACTACATTTAAACTTCATTAGGGTTGGACCTCTGACGAGCGGCAGACCCTGGAACATTCCCAAAATGTGCCCGAAACACCGATTCAGGTGTCAGGTCCTCTTCCGTGACGGCACACGTGGTGCCGGGTGGCAAGTATATTCTACGTATTTTATGCATTGGTCATGACTGTACATATACTTTAGATCCAATGACATCCATAATTTAATATGCGTGTAGCTTAACTTTTCAATTTGTTAACCGATTTTGTGAGGTTAGAGGGAGTTTGTAACGTCTAAATTTTTAATTTTGTCTTTCTCTGCGGACAATTTTTTATTTAGCGTTAAAGGAACTTAGAACTGAGTTCAGCTCCAATTTTTTTTTTCCAATTTGAATGTTTAAATAACTTAATATGTGTATTGTTGATACTTTAACAAATTTTAAAATGCAATTAAATATACCAAGTTACAAGCAAAATAATTGGTTTGAAAGTATGTTTTTTTTGTAAACAAAGCTACAATATTACCATTGTTTACATATATGATGCTAAAGTTCCATTAAATGGTGCTTTTTTGTTGACAATATTATTTATGAATCTATTGAATCAATACGTAAAGGAAATGGTTACTTCTTTACTTGACATTATTTTAAACAAATATAAGACCCGTGATTTGTCA
Organism: Magallana gigas; assembly: GCF_902806645.1. Classification (NCBI taxonomy): domain Eukaryota; kingdom Metazoa; phylum Mollusca; class Bivalvia; order Ostreida; family Ostreidae; genus Magallana; species Magallana gigas. Next base: position 8,936,259 of record NC_047567.1, on the reverse strand, counting down.
TATCAATGAACTCTTACCTCTGTATCTCACTTCTAATTTGATTTTTAACGTTCTAATTTTGGTCAATCATATAAGGTGCACAATTTAACCATTTTATATATAAAAAATAAGTAAAAAAAAAATAATAAAATTTTGATATTAAAATTTAATTGTGTCTTAGTTCTCTTTAACATCAAATAATAAAATTGTCAGCAGAGAAAAACACAATCAAAAATACAGATGTAACAATATGCACCCCCCCCCAAAAAAAAACCCCCACCAAACAACATATACATCTCCACTCAGTACTACTGACGTCAAATATATCGTACAGATAGACTCTGAGCTATTGCCTTTGAATAACGTGTCTATATATTAACTTTCACTTGCAATCAGTGCAGTCGTTGCATATTGACCTATATTGAACTTAAAATTTGAATTATGTTACCCTGTTCACACCGAAGGCCTTGGTATCCAGGTTTACACCCCAGACAAGTCCATGTGTCAAGGTTACAGTTCCGACATTTTTCAGACGGACAACATTCAGAGCCGTTGTAATAACCGACTTTGGGGCAACCTACAAACGCATATATAAATTTTATAGTTTATAGTGCATGCATAATATGATTAAAAATAGATTTTTAAACAACTTATTAATGTCCTACCGTATTTTTGGCAAATTTATTATCATGTGCCATGCCTGTGACGCCTGTACGAAACCATTTTGAAATGCAATTATCAATTTTAATGTATTGATGATTTTTGAAAATATTCAATTATATTAAGTCCTTTGAACTTTATTGGATTTGATCACCTCGCCCGTATTCAATCACCTCATAATATTTAAAGAATGATTTCTTGTTCTTTATATATATATATATTAGGCATGTCAAATCGGTCAATTTTTAGTACTCGGTTACTCGGACGTTTTTCCGATCGAGTACCCGGGTACTCGGTAAAAGTGTAAATAAATATGAACAAGTTCATTGATAACTGTAAAACCTTGGTCACTTTTGTAGAAATAAAACAACGTGATCTAATTTGAGGTTTCCCCGTAAGTGTGTTTCTGTTTACTTTGCACAGCTGACATTTTACGTTTTTTGAATCTTCAGTTCTATTAAAATATTTCCAGACCTTTGAAGTCGGTGGCGACATTTTAGGTCTGTTCAATTTTTCTACTGTGTGCTATCTAATTTATATAATAGACTATATAAACGATATTCAGTGAAAACAAATCATTAAAGTAAGCCAAAAATAAGGGTAGAAAACAGCTAGGTAACAGGTGCTTGCTCACGATAATTACAATATAAACACTGCCACAGGCGATAACGGCCATTTAGCATAATCAGAGGCGTAGGAAATCCTAATTACTGTATGTACAAGTGCAATGGACATTTTAAGTTTTAAAACCGATGTTTTAATGCATTAATAAATAAACTTAGAAATATTAAAAAATATACATCCGAGTAACCGAGTACCGATTTTAGTATTCGATACTCGGACGTTCGATCGAGTACCCGGTTAACCGGGTACTCGTTGACATCCCTAATATATATATATATTATATATATATATATATATATATATATATATATATATATATATATATATATATATATATATATATATATATATATATATATATATATATATATATATATATATTTACTGAAGTTTTGAAAGTTTAAATAATAACCTTTAATATTTAATCAACATTCGCTAAAACATCTGTAAAGTGATGCGTTTATGATGCTCTTAATTGTTAAAAAAACGCATATAAATTCAAAAGTTCATGCAGGTGTCGTCAAATATTTGATTGGCCAGCTTCTGGAGCCGCAAAGAAGAGACAGGTGGTTTGAAATGTAGTTTGCGCAGAGTTTTTCGTCATCCAATAAAGAAGTATAAGGTATTGTTATAAGTAATTAGATCAGATTAAGTAAAACTAAAGCGATTAAGATTTGGGCCGGTCATTTTCCTCCCTTAGTCACATTTTCCATCGTGTATATATCGCTATGATTTAACTTTTTGATTTAAGTATAACTTGGAATTTGAATTTTGAAGTCATACACCAAAACATGTCAATTCATAACATGTAACTCTTAAGAATACATCAAACATATTGAATTATATTATGATTGCTTCACATTAAAATTACAATTAATCTAAACAGTTTCTTAAGCTTCATGATTAATTGACATTTAAGTTAAACAGTATTATTATTGCAATAGGAAAAAAACTGGAAAATATGAAAGCATATTACCATACACCGAAACGTTACAACCAATTATCGCACATGGATCTTTCAAACACTGAGGAAATAGGCTATTTAACATTATGAATTGTCCCTTCCTACGACAAGGTATACTGATGTCAGCTAGCACGGTATCTAGTGTAAAGGTGTCGTTCTTGTAGCACCATGTTCCATCAAATGTGTTTGAGGTATTTGACACATATACAAATAATCCGGAGTGTGTATAAAAATTATAATCACCTGTATTTAAAAAATGGAAATTACATTAATGGGGGAAAACATATTGTGCATAACTTAATAAAACAACAAGAGTTCTGTCCTGCATAGTTATTTTTCAAACCCTAAAAATAACTTAAAGCCAACCAAAATAAAAAACAAAACATCGACCGTGAATGAGATATTAATTCTAAAGACATCCATTGCTAGAAATGTATTACTTTTATTTTCTTGTATCAATATAAAATTCTTGTCAAAAAATACATTTTCATGCTATTTTACAACTGATGAGGAAATTAAAATTGTTTCTGAAATATATACAAAACATTTAAGCCCCTTTCACAATTGGCGCACGATCAGAGGCGACAAAATATTCGTGCGACCGACAAAATTAGATATGAATCGTAAACTGTTGCCAAAATAATCGCATTTGAAAAAGTATTCGTACGAAATTCGCACGATCTAAGCGAGCGTTGTGCGATGTAAACGCAATAAACCTTGCGACATATCTTGCGTCTATATGCGACTGTTGTGCAATGAAAGCAACTGTTGAAAGATAATGCGATAGGATCGCGCGAGAGACCAGGTGATCGGACGATTGAACGTGCGCCAATGCGATTGGACGTGCAATCATGCGTTCCATGGTACGAATGCTCGTGCGAGTCAGAGGGGGTATATACCGCCCATTTCCGACTCTCTTCAGTAGACATAGTTGAAAGCGAGAGATCACGCCGCCCAAGAAGAAACAGAGATGCAGCATCATTTATTATTATACCTCAAAATGATTATTTTATTATATCTGATTGGTCTAGAAAGTCACGTGACAGGGCTATTTCATAGGAATGAAAAAGCCGACATGAGCATACGATGCAGACAAAAATGATTAAATCAAAAATATTTAGTCATTATGATCCTCTTTATATCACAAAAGCAACATAACAATGATTCGAAATTATGAAAGAAAAGTAGGACAGTAACATAGGAAATCAAACAATCACGTCGTCATTGCGATTGAAAAGTCAGACAATTTTTAGAAATCAACGTATTTTGTTTACTAGTAATCATATGTTGTTCGAAATAATAAAACGTTTATTGCATTAATGTTCATATGGCGAAGCCCTCGGTAAATATGATTTTTCTTGGAGTAATAAATCTTCATATTTCCCCCACCACCATGCAGTGCATGTATATTGTCAATTGTGGTTTGAAACAAGGATGCTTATATAGGGTATATATACTAGTGGCATATTGAGGCTGATAAGTCGTGCAATGATTGTAAAACGTTGCAAGATCACATGATACATGTTGAGCAACAGTCTCAAGGTCGCAAAACACACGCATTTACAGCAGCAATTCATCTTACGACCTTTTAAAATCGTGCATCACTCTTGCGAGTACACAAAACGTTGTAAAACGTTCGTACTAATGTTCGTGCGTTGCACTGCGATAATTTTGATCGCGTTGGGTCGCGTCTGAATAGTGTGCATGTCCACTATTCAGAGGAGACTTGATGCGACCAGTAAAACGTATGCAACGAATGCGAGGGCTCGTGCAACGTATGCGAGAGCTCGTGCGAAGCTCAAAAATTTCGATCGCAAAGTGGTGTAAAGTGGTCGTGCGCCAATTGTGAAAGGGGCTTTAGTGGACCAACCCTTGATCTTCCTACTGTGCCGTTTTGCAAACATACTAAAGCCCCTTTCACAATTGGCGCACGAGCAGAAGCGAATTTGTGCGACCGAAAAAATTAGATATGAATCGTTAATTGTTGCCGAAATACTCGCATATGAAAAAAGTTTTCTTACGAATTTCGCACGATCCAAGCTAGCGTTGTGCGATGTAAACGCATTAAATCTTGCGATATATCTTGCATCTGTATGCGCCTGTTGTACAATGAAAGCAACTGTTGAAAGATAATACGATAGGAACGCGCGAGAGACTAGTTGATCGAACGATTGAACGTGCGCCAATGTGATTGGACGTGCGATTATGCGTTCCATGGTACGAATGATCGTGCGAGTCAGAGGAGTTATATACACCGCCCATATTCAGTAGACATAATTGAAAGCGAGAAAAGATGCCGCTTAAGAAGATACAGGTATGCAGCAGCACTAATTATTATAGCTCAATATGATTATTCTATTATATCTGATTTGTCTAGAAAGTCACGTGACAGGGCGATGTCATAAGAATGAAAAAGCCGATATGAGCATACGATAAAAATATTTAATCATTATGATTCTCTTTATATTCCAGAACTAACTTAACTATCTATGATTTATGAAAGAAAAGTGAGACAGTTACATGAGAAATCAAACAATGACAACGTTAATGTTGCGACTGTTGAAATGTCAAACATCATTAGAAATCAACGTATTTTGTGTAATCATATGTTGCTTGGTATAATAAAACGTTTATTGCATTAATGTCCAGGGAATATGAAGATTTATTTCCTCAAAAAAAAATTCTCTCGGGCGAAGCCCTTGGGAAATATGCTTTTTCTTGAGGGAATAAATTTTCATACATGTACTTCTCTTACTATCATGCAATTAATGTACATTGTCAATTTTGTTCTGAAACAGAGATACTTATACAGTGTACATATACTAGTAGCAAATCATGGCATATTGAGGCTGATTAGTCGTGCAATGATAGTAAAACGTTGCAAGATTACATGAGAAACGTTTAGCAACAGTCTCATAAAGACATTCGAACTAATGTTTGTGCGTTGCACTGCGATAATTTGGATCGGGTTTGGTCGCGTCTAAATAGTGTGCATGTCGTCTATTTAGAAGAGACTTGATGCGACCATTAAAACGTATGCAACGAATGCGAGAGCTCATGCAACGTAAGCGAGGGCTCGTGCAACGTATGCGAAAGACTTGCGAAGCAAAAAAATTTCGATCGCAAAGTGGTGTAAAGTGGTCGTGCGCCAATTATGAAAGGGGCTTTAGTGACCTAGTGTTTGGAACAAAATTCGAGCTTCTATTGATAAATACTGCTTTTAAAAGATTGATTATTTTAATGTATTTAGAAATAAGATGAGTTAAAAAATTTGGTCATCCAGTCCCATTAAAAGCAATAATTATGTTTTTGGTGTTTTTGATTACGAGGTCTCGATGGTCGAGGGCATTTTTATCCTATATTTGTCTCTTTTATAAGCAAGAGATCTCTATTTGAATGTATTAGAAAATATCTAAACATTTTGAAGACAAACTGTATGGAATTTTTCTTTACCAAATAATAGTTTATAGCTTAAAAACTTTTGTTTTGCCTCAGACTAGAATGTCTCGACGTCATTTGATGAATCGCTTCACGTGCATGCCTTATACATTTCTTTAAACGAAAGCGTCAAAATCTATACGGCAACATGGCAGACGTAACGTTCTTTGAGCTAATTTTTAGTTTTTAAGTCCCAAAATTTTTAAAGCCCCCCCTTTGCCCATGGCATAATATTACGATCCTACAATGGCATATAGGTTTGCACAGACGATTGACGAGGCAGGAAAACAAATTAGAGAAATATGCTATGAATTTAATTGCTATACATTATCTTTTGTTTGTTTGCATACCGAACTTTAGGCCCTTGACAATTCAAAACACTTATTACGTTTGTTTCAGACTGTTTTCAGAAATTTTTGGTGTCGGAAAATTCCATAGATGGCTCGGTTCCGACTCGCCTTCTATGGACTTTATCGAGCCCACAAATGTCTGTAAACAGTCAATAACAAACCTAATAAGTACTAATATCCTATAATTTAGGTAGATCTTATGGTTAATTTGTTGACCATCAAACCTCCTTAGATTACAATTAACAATTTTGCTTCTGTAAAGTTTAAAAATATATCTGATCATTTAAGACCTATATCAAAAAATGTTATATCCCCGCTTTGTCTCTTAAATGAAGGATCATCCTTCTTCTTGATACCATAAGAAAGCTTCTTTAATTTTGTACAATTAATTTTGCTCAACACCCATACAGAATTTTAAAAATGTTTTTGCGAAATCTTAAGTAGAGACGACCCCTAATCTCCCATTGAACCGTGTTGCTAAAATTCAAAGGTATCATATTGTTTGGAAAAATATGATAAACATCTTATGTTCCAAAATGTTTAAAGCTTTTTTTCGTTTTGATATATAAAAGATTTGTCACTTGATAACTTCAAATTCTTAAACATGTAACATACAGGGAAACATTTGTTATTAATAGTTGCAAAAATAAAATTAAACAATTTTCCTTTTAGTGTATTAAAAAATACTGTTCATATAGAATTAAGTTTTTTTATAGCTCTTTTTAGGTTAGCAAACGAAAGTCCTTCAAAATTTGCATAAAATTTGCAGAAAAAAAGATATCATGTGAAGGTTATTAAGAAATAATTTTTTATTGGTTACATCATTCAAGGGTTTGCAAAATCATATGATATTACAAACTCATATGATATGATAATATTAGGGATTAAAGGTTATTTGATATCAATAGCTATTAATAACTTTATTGATTGCACCTCTAAAATTTTTATGAGTGTTTTCCTGAAAAAAAACCCCGCTTACTCCGTTCGATTTTTAATTCAAATTTTTTTAGCGTTTGTGCCTAATTTTATTATTATTACGCACAATATGACAACATAATAGTTGTTGATGTTTGATACTGATCGATTGAATTTTGAATCAATCGATCATCATAACTTACAGCGATTTGATACCCTTGTTTGTGGAAAGAAAATGATATATGTCTAGCAATTGTAAAATGTATGTTGATTGCAATGTTTACAGATCCAATCCAATCACACTAAAACACTTATAATGAAAAAACTAATTAAAAAACAAAATTATTAATAAACGTTAATAAATCCATAAAATGTTTACCTGCAGAAATGTAGCTCTACGAAAAAGAAAATAGGTTGTTATGCCGTTGAGCGATAGTTCTTCACATTCACATACAAACATCCATTTCTGCCTCCAAATTTTTAACTCAACAGCTAAGTGAACTTATATGTTTCGGTTTGGTCACATTAAGGGTGTTGTTTACTCAGGGTTTGAGTTCTCAAATTCCGATTGTTATAAAGTTCAATGTAATGAGTAAAATTTGTTCTGAACACAATAAGTATTTATGAAATGAATTATTACTGACAAAACATTCAATATTTTTACTTCATTATGGAATTAGGCTCAAACAAAAATTGACTTTAAGCCAAACAGAGGAAATTGGGACTAAATTTTGCAGATTTTGTTTTCTGCTAAAGGTTTATTGGCAGTAGTCTATTATTAAAAGTTAGGATTTTATATTTAAGTCTATGTAATTTTGCATATTTTCCGTTGGTTTTACCTCACTTATTCATTAAAATAATCTTATGGCACGAATTATAAAAATATTGAAAAATGCTTAAAAACGATAAAAGACACCATATCTCAAAATTTTGATCATTGGCCTCATATAAATTTTATGCCAACAGAATGAGGTCAGTATAAGTAGTTTAATACTATAAATGTTTTTGTATTATCATCATTCAATTGTTTGTAAAATTGGAGCAAAAATAGGTAGGGATTTGAAAACTGATAGAGGAAATTCGGACTGGATTATTTCTTAAAATTGTTGCTGAAATCTTAATGCTGTGTACTTATTTAGTGCCACTACCATTCATAAACTGTATTTTTTTTTTAAAGTGTTTACTTTTTTGTAATATTTTTATAATTACGAAAATCTCAATCGTAGAGTAAAATTTAATAGTTTTTTTTTTGATTTTTCAATAAATATTCAATGGCCATTAACTCAAAAAGTAGGTCATTGACCTACTTTTCTGAAAGTGAAAAATAACAATACAAGCAAAGGTCTATAACACACAATAGATGGGTTTTCATTATCATCAGTGGATTTTTTTTTCATTCTTAGTAAACGTCATCCTTAAAAAAACTTCTCAACTTGTACTATCCGTGGTTGACAGGGGTGAAAAAAAAGAATTTCTGAGTTAAGTCAAAATACGCTATCAGTAGCATAAATGTTTGATTGTTGTTTTTTTTTTTGGGGGGGGGGGGGTGGGGTGTGGAAGGCATTCTTCAGATCTAAACAGGTGCAATTCGGCATGATCACCATTTACTTTTTGTGCTGAAAATCATTATTTTCAATACCTTGGTTTCATGTGTAATCAAATTAGGAAGAAATATTGGTTTGTTTTTTTAATGTAAAGAGTCCAGGTTACGCATTGTTTTGCAATTCTCGTTACCTTAAGATCAAGATCTAGTAAATGATTCCAGAGTGTCATATTGGTGGTAGAACCATAATGACGTCATAATTGAATTGAGTGGTCTTTTTCCCGTACTTTACGGCTTTAAAGGAATTATGTAGAAAATTATTCAATTTCTTGACGTTCTATGTTAAACCATTGGAGAAGTAATCCCGATACCTATATCAAAATTGACATCATTTTCAAAAGGAGGTCAAGGGCTTGTTTAATTTCGTTTTGAGGGAGACTGTAGGCATTCTAGATATAGTTTATTGGTCAAAAATGGACAAAACTCCGAAGTTTGTTCCTCAATTCCTTCGTGTTTCATTGAAAATGACAGTTTAAAACATGATTTTTCATTGTGTTTACGAAAATATTTTAACCGCGGTACGCCCGATCAAACAAAGCTACGGTTATGAAGCAGCATTGAAAGAATTTATATCTTAAAATTTATGAACCTGTAGGCACCTTTCATTTACTAGATTTTGACCTTAAAGCCCGCATTAAACAGAAACGGAATCATTGTTTAGTCTACAGTAAAGACATGTATCTTTTCATTATAAAATTGTATGCGATATTATATCAATTACACTAAATGTTGTGTACAAGAAAATAAACTTTGCGGTATACGATATACCTGTAAAGCCTACAAGTGCAATTTTTTTAAATGAAGCGTTGACAGAGGAAACTGCAATATGTATATGTAGTAAATATATCTATAAACAATAAACTGTAGGAGTGTTGGTTTAAAAAACGTACTTATTAGACAATTCTGTAAAGGGCATGAACAATAAAAAAAGTTATCAAGTCACAAAATTGCTGTAAATATCAATAACGAACAGTGATCACACAAACATTTGATTTAATATATTAAGTAATTTACATTTTTGTATACAAACAATCGTAGTTTTATGGAGACTTAATGAATATACATGTGGCTATATACAAAATTAATTTGTCTTACTATTCCGAAAGTAGAAGGTTACGTGATGGATACTGTAGATGCTGTTCAAGTGAACAGTCCAGGTGGTGCCATAGATGGAACTAGATATACTATTACAATGACCTTCATACAATTTCTTTCCCAGTTGGCTGTTGTATACAACTTTATTCGCGTCACCTGGTCAAAAAAGAGCAAAATTTACAATGTTCAAGACAAAAAAAATTCGATTAAAACATTGTTTCCCCTTATTTTTCTCTTATCAATTACAAGCCAAGAAATTTAAGCAGTTTTGTGAACTATTTCAATATTCATTTAAAAACATCGCCCATTGGGATTTTGAATTAATATCAAAATATTAAAAACTGATTCCTTTTTAAAAGTGTTTAACTCCTGTTGTTTAACTCATGTGTACAGTGTCCTAGTTTTAAGTATTTTTTCTCCAATTTATGCAAATGAATGAATTTTGAATTTTTAACTTTCATTCTGTTTATTATTATTTTAGCGAAAACTGGCGGTTTGTTTGTTTTTATTTGCTTTTTTTTATTTTGTTGTTAGTGTTAAGCTTAATGTTATACCATTGCATAAATTTGTGTAAGGTTTAGCAAAGACTTAATATCAGCTTACTTGATAACATTATTTTCAATATATCCTCTGTAGATGGTAGATCCAAATTTTAAAAATTAACGTTACCCTGATTATACTTGCATTCATTAAGTACATGTCCCTCTATTTCTTAAGAAAATTAATTCTAATAATTATTCATACATGTATAACTAGGCAATCCAAAGCACGAACTAGCTGTCGGCGTATAAACAAACTGATTCTTCTAACTTGAAAATATATAATTATAGATGCATTAATATATGTTTATCATTTCAATGCCAATTGTAATTCAAAAAGCTTTAATTTAAATTGTTTATATCATTACATTTTATACTTAACTTCTGAATTTAAATAGATTATCTCTGAATCGATCAAAACTAAAGCTACATTGAGAGCACAGTTTCTACAGACTTGCATGAATTGAAGTCAGACTTTCAAAAAGACCAATGCAACCTTTAAAATAATGTGAACAGTTTTAATATACAATGATTTTAATTTACGTGATTTTACCAACTTTTTATAGATAATTGATTTAATAATTCAAAGGTAAAAGTCAATATAAAAGATAAGATTCTTTCTTTGGTACATCATTAGGGCCATGGAGAATGCATCGCAGAAAAAAAATCCCTATATATGATATGATTCAAATTTGGTCCCCAAAACTCACCAATTTTAAAGTGTATCAGGTTCATTAAATTGCTATATTATCTTTTATTACACATGATATATGATATATTATTCACGTATTTTTAAATTCACTGGCATAACATTACGTCAGAGACTATTTTGATAATTCAATCAAAAACAATTATAAAATTGAAATTTTTTTTTCGAATAGTAAATATAAAGCGACATGTTAAACAAGGATTTTTTTCCCACTAATTAATCTTGGATGGAAACAACGCTGATGAAAAAAAAAATTGTTTGTTCAGGTAATGGTTTCAAAAAGAAATCAAGCTTTCTTTTTTAAAAAAAATTCGAACATGGCGGGAAAGGTTAACTTTAAAAACTTATTGGCATTTAGATTAAAATGAAAACTATAAAAATACTCCACATGTAAATCTATACAAGGAAAACAAACAAGAATGAAAGTAAAATGATGTTCATCTTAGGGGCCCTTATCATACATAGACTAAATAACCTGCTAACGCGGGTTTTGTTTTTTTCTGCAAATGTTAGCTACCTTCATACCCGAATGAGTAACATTTTATTGTTAAAAAAATAATGTCAGGTTGTTTAAAAATGAAAATAAATAATCAATATAGTATTCCAGCATTCGAAAAGTTATTAAATTTAAAAGTGTGACACTTATTGCACATTTTATAATAGCACGGGTGTCCCTAAAATGTAAATCAAGATTGTTACCACTATTAGTTTGTTAACTCACCATAAGTGATCATCGATAATCCATAGCACAAAATCAATATATGCATCATTATATACTTATAACATTTTTTGTATACGGTGGGAAAACAAAATCAATGTTGGCAGAGGAAGCATCACATATTTTATAGATTAAAACAAGGAAGTTAAAATATAGTTACCAGTATGGAGAAAAATATTACAAAATGAAAAAAATAGCATTTAAAAAGGCCCATGCAACCCCAAAAAGACAAAATTGAAAAAAAAACCATTCATTGACCAGACTCCAAAACATTATCCATTTCACGCAATCATAACAATATGTTTTGATGTTTCAATATAAAATAGACCCTGTCTGCTGTCTAATTTTATTTCATTTTGAAATAAAATATTGTTTAAACTAACTGATGTTTCAATAAATTATTTTTTTTCTTATGCCGAGAAAGAGCAACACAAATTTATAGCAACCCATAGTTGTCTTTGCGTTACAGGAATTATACATGAATGAATCAATCTGGCGAACAATAGTTTTCCGTATAAAATCTGATCATTTATTATTTGCAAATATTATCACCAGTTTAGAAGTCAGTATTGGAAGGCTGAAATTAAGTTAAATAATGTATGTTCGGCGTATCGAAAACATTTTAATTTGCATTAAATAATGATAGATAGTTCATTTATTTTGGTCAAATTTTGGCTGTGATAATAAATCAGTAGGTAATAGCTGCGACACTAATGTACATAAATGTCGCAATCGGTTAAGTACACTGTACAATCTCAATGTGAAATTTAAATTGCTTTTTATTGTTAGGTAATTATCTGCGATTATACATTGTACCAGATAATTAAAACCAATCTTGATTCTCTCTTTGTGTACATGAACTTGTATCAGCCCATGTTAAAAAATGTAAATTTTAAACTAGGAAAATTAGGCATAGAAATTAAAAACTGGGAACATCTGAGAGTTGCATTGTAAGAAGATTTGTTCCCGCTTTGCAAACAATTGACAATTATGTATCGAAAAAATGTGTGCAATACGGTAATTTGACGAGGTGAGATAATTGCTTAATTCCTATAGTCTATATCACAGTGCCTGTGACAAACATATCTACTCGCAAATGATATTTACATTTATTTTATGTTACAATATAACTTGCATAATAGCACATTTACATAATAATTGACATTATTGTTCTTGAATTTAATTCCAAATATCAATTTGGTCATTTACAATTTCATTTTTTATAACAAGAAAGATTATTGCAGAATTGTTGGGCTTGTGTTTAACTTGCTGTCTATAGGAAGTATGTGTACTTGTTGCAAATTTGGAGAACATCCTTGATATTCAATTAGAACTACTGTCAAAGTCGCTACTTTAAAGATTGAAATATTTTGTGATAAAGATCTGTTTTCTTTATAATATTCTTTCTGTCGATACCAAACAATCAATTATAAACATGCGTTTTCATAATTTGCAACTCAATTATAAAAAGAAACACAGAGCACCCCACATGACTGTCCATGTAGTTTTCCCCTTCATCATATAATTATCCATAGAATCAGCTTCCGTTGGCTTGGGACTAGCAATTTCCCCCTCAGTTCATTTAGTTTAGTTTTATATTTAAGGCAAAGCAAAAAGTTAAGAGTCAAATTATGTAATCATTATTTTCTTTATCAGTGAGCGAAAATATAAGACGAAAAATAGTATGATCTTTAAATTATCAAAGAAAGAAATGGTGGTAGTTATTAGTTATAAAACCTAAAACACATCAATGTACATTAATTCTTTTGTTTCATCGTTAAGGCGCTAATAAAACCCACGTAAAAATCCAGGTAAAATCTTTGAAAGCAAACTATAATTGCTATTACAACACAAATCACACCTATTGGTATATACCCAATAATTAAATGTATGAAAACGGTACACACCGTAAGAACTATACGATCAGGCTGAAAAAAATGACTGTTCAACACCAGATTGGACTTTACCATTTTCTGGACTGGATAAAAATCAAACAGAACAGCTGGCTTGCAATATATATTTACATCATATATTATATAACATTATGCATTACTATAAGCTGGTTACAATATATACTATAAATGTAAAGTGTGTAAAAACAGTTTTATATATAAATTTCTATAAATTTTCTATAAATGTAAAGTGTGTAAAAACAGTTTTATACGCGCTGATGTTCAATTTTTAAATTGATTGACATTAAATGTATTAATGCTACAGCTAAATTATTTTGTTTCAAAGTAAATCGTTTTCCAAACAATTGCAGAAAATGCTTACTAACTTGTCCTCTTCATATTTTATATAACCTTTAATACAGGTTTTTAAATTTAGTTGAACATATCAAAACTTCTATTTCATTATAACATAATGCTTTATGAGATTGTTAAAGTTCAATGCATTTCATATTAAAGAGCAATTATTTATTTGTATGTCATTCTAGCGACAGCAATACAAAACAAGTTGTTGATGAATGAGAAAATTAAAATTGTTTTCAATTTCTCAGTTCATTTGTTTGTGTTTTTTCATTAAAATCTTATTAGCGATATTTTGTTATAGGTTATCCATCCTTATACAGATAACCAAACTGTTACATGTATTTAAAATTTATTTTAGATTTATTTTAAACAATGGTCAGTATCACATCCCATACCATCAGATGTTTTCACTTCCTTGTTTATGGAAAAAGTTAATTATGAGGAACGAATGAAGGAAGACAACATATGACTTATTAAAATCTGTTTATGGATTGCATGTCACATAACCCAAAGCAATATTAGGAAGAAAAACAATAAAAATCTAATTAGGGTGTAAATGGACAGGATGTTTAAAAATAAGTATATAGGGAAATCAGGAATTGCCAAAAAATTAACTAATTAGAGTCTATTTTGGAAATACTATATCCAAATAAAATTATTAACATATGTTCATACTAAAATATGATAAATAGTCATTAATGTAAATGAAAAAAGACTTTAAAAAAATTTGAAATGTAGTCGTGAACATTTAAATTTTTCTTTGGTAGTTGACAATTCCCATGAAGACACCCAAACAAATTAACGTTAAGGTCAGAAAAATGAAGAAGAAAAATATATAATTCAAGTAGTAATTCCGATTTTCAAGCTATTAGATATATCGTTATGATATTCGGTTTGGTAAACTTGTATCTTACAAGTTTTTTTGGAATACGACATATTATCCATACCTATGTCCATCATAAGGAAAACGCTCATGCAGTAAACTAAATTGTTTTTGAAGGGTAATCAATGACATGTTTACTAGTATAAAATGGATTTATGGAATAACTAATGAAAAATCAACAAACAATTCACGTTTTGTTTAGCAAGTATGCTCATACATGTACATTACTTTGTTCAAGGAATACTTCTGCATAAAACAATCTTCCTTCCCTGTCGCATACGTTGATGATGCAACTTGTATATCTTATGAATAGTAATAAAGTTTACATGTACATGTTGTAGTTGTGTTTAGTTTGTAAAAATAAGCATTCTGTTTTCTGAAGTCAATGCATCCTCGATACGGTCAACTACAGTGTCTGGTTTGCGCATGTGCGATTATTTAATATTACAATATGCATACATGCATAAAACGTTTGAGTCTGTTTTGTTTAGTCCTTCTTTGCAAAGGTGGTACTAAAGTGGTACATTTTACATGATAAAATTTGATATTATAATTGAAAATTCTACGTTTTTACTTTCAAAATACTGTAAGATAAGGAAAGTTGTTATTAATAGACGGAAGGTTCTGAAATTGTTCTTTAGGTAAATGTATGTTAAGACTCTTTTAATAGAACACACCAAGACAGTTGATATGGCTAGATCAGCATACAAGCAGTATCTTTAAATAGAAGTAATAAAGTTTACATGTACATGTTGTAGTTGTGTTTAGTTTCTCGATACGGTCAACTACAGTGTCTGGTTTGCGCATGTGCGATTATTTAATATTTCAATATGCATACATGCATAAAACGTTTGAGTCTGTTTTGTTTAGTCCTTCTTTGGATATTCCTTACCAGTGCAGTGGCTATAAATGCATTTATACAAATCTTTGCTTTCATCGTAACGTGTTCACATGAATGAAAAAAATGAGCCTTAATGCAGTGAAACATGAATAGTACTCCCGTCCTAATATAGGGTGTCTGAAGCAATAAGCGTAACGATAGAAATCAAAAACTAGTATGGCAGTAGTTGGAGGTTAAAGGCAAATAATGCTTCTTTTAAAGTTGGTTGTACATGTAGTTTTATCATTGTCATTTGTTGTTGCTATGTGCATTTTGTCCTCATGGCAAAGTTTGATGCACTAATATACATCATGCAAAGGTGGTACTAAAGTGGTACATTTTACATGATAAAATTTGATATTATAATTGAAAATTCTACGTTTTTACTTTCAAAATACTGTAAGATAAGGAAATTTGTTATTAATAGACGGAAGGTTCTGAAATTGTTCTTTAGGTAAATGTATGTTAAGACTCTTTTAATAGAACACACCAAGACAGTTGATATGGCTAGATCAGCATACAAGCAGTATCTTTAAATAGAAACAAAAGCATTGGGAAGCATCTTGATATAATTACAAAAATAAAAGTTCGTATTTACAAAATTCAAAGTTGTTTTGATAGGTACGTTTTATTACATTTTCTTAAATCTCCATAGGAAAATAAGGACGCCCAATTTTTACAAAACTCAGTGCGTGTTTATCTATTGTTTTCCATTTAATGGTAGTTGTATATTTTAACATAACCTTATGGTAAAATGAGATCGAATAACAAACAAGCACTCATGGTTTAAAACAGAAAAAAACCTTTTTTTGTGTTTGCGTTTTTCTCTAAATTCATGACAAAGAATAGATAAGATTAGTATAATCAAGTTTTTGCTCTCAGATAAAAGTGCAAATAAGCATGCTAACCAGCAGCACATGTCCACTAATAATTCACAAGGGAATGTAAAGACAATTACAGTAAAGTCTGGCGTCCAAATAAAGAGATGTAAGAAGATATTTATATGTGGAATAATTTGTTATGGACAAATAACTTAATCATTGGCTTGTTTGTATAATCATTTTAAAGTAAAATAAAACTCTGTTCAATATACTACATTAGTTAATTTGATATGCAAATTTGAAATTAATTTTAAAAGTTTACGTTTATGCCCTGTTTTGATTTATAACGATTTGCACCCTCTTCAAGGAAACAAAAAAAAAATTCTTTGGTAGAATCTGAATCTTCAACTTAAATACAAGAGAAATTTCTCTCTTTGTTTGACTTAATACCGGTAATTCATCCGCTATAAATTTCAGGTGTGCATAAAAATAAATATGATTAATTCTAACTAGACAACTCTCAGTCTGCAGAATATTTTTCTGTTTAAGTTCTATATCCTTTTTATTGTATTGATTTTTTAAAGATATATTTTCTATCATGACAGAAAATTGCGTGAGTAAAGCAAAAGCAGATTATGAATAATATTTCCTAGCAATGAAGGACAGAAGAATTCTGTGGGTGTCAATGACCTTCACACTATTGAAAATTTATTGTGTCTTAAACTTATATTTCAATAGTATATTATGAAATAAATGTATTATAATTGAAAAAAAAACCCAGTTTGTTCGATTGTCACTATATATAACAGCGTACGATACTACATGTACAAAAACTACCAATACAAAATATATTTGTATCACATCGATAACTGAACATTGATGGAAAAAATTATTGACCATTTCTTTTTATCCTTAACTGGAATCTAATTACAATTATGGATTATATTTTGACCATTGTTGATAAGTATGCGATATTTTAAAAAAAATATGTTAATCATAATCGTAAATATAAACCAACATATCCATATATAAAATCATATACAGCTACCCCGATTTTTCTTAACTGTAGCTATTCAAGAAAAAACACCAGTATTTACAAAACTTGACTTGTTATGTTTAAAACTCGTTAAAAGAACATTTTAAAAAACTCATGCATCTTAAAGGGAAATTTATGAAAGTTATAATTTCTTTTTATAATTTTTTAAAGTCTATGTTTAGTAACATGTAGTCTTAAAAAATATTAATAATACATTAGACTAATATCAAATACTGAAAGATCATTTAATTGAGTACTTGACATTGATAATTTAGGCAGGAAAGGACTTAAGTGTTTTATTTCAATTTGAAAATGTTAACCTTAAACCGGAAAAAATATTCCCCTTTTCTGAAGCGAAATTTAATTGACACTTAACATAATGAAGTACAGTTTGAACGGAATGTCCGTCGTTTTGATACGTTGTAACAATATATTTCATTATAAAACTTTTTTATTGTTGTTACGTCTATAAGCACTCATTGAAAATTCAAATCCTTTAATTTTTAACGATACATTTATGCATATTTAATCAAACCAATATCAATTCGATAAAAACTCTTGCTTGATCAATATGTGGTTGAACGATATAAAAATATAGTCTAAAAAGGTACATGTTAGTTGAATATATAAAATAAATAAATATCTGCCTAATTAAGGGTAAATTTTTATTATAAGAAACATACATAACGTCACATGTCTGTGTAAATCTGTCCATTGTCCAACATAAAAGGTAGATAAACATACTTTTTAATGATATATTATAGCAAATTGGTCTGGAGTTACTCAAACGTACAAGTAGCCGTATTTGTTACAGAATTTCCTACGAATCTTATAACTGGGTTTTGTTTCCAATGTTAAAAAGCTCATTTGGTTATAATTTTAACACGAGAATAAATCATTCAACTACAAAAATGTATTTTATTCATAAGATTTAAGGAGACTGGATGGTCAAAAAATCTACCTTCAGATGTGTTTAAGATGTTAAGAATTAAGATGTGAATGGTTAAGCTATAAACTATTAAGTAACGAATTAAATATTTATATTTTACCAATTAATTTGAGTATTTTCTTTTTTAAAAATATACTAAAACAGTCTGAAAAAGCCACGTTCATCGAGACCTTTAAATACTTTTTCATCAAAGTCCAACGTCTAAGAAAAAAAAAAGATGTTTATATTCAGACAAACTTCTTAATTATTGACGTAATTATGTAATTATTTTATGGTAAAAAAAACAAATTAATATAATTCAAAGTTTAATTGATAATCAATTTACATTTATGCTATGTTTATGTCATGTCTTTTATATATAAACTTTTGTACTCCACCTCCATTAAAAATAGAAAAACAATCTTTTAATATCATACATCTGTAAGGGAAATTTTGGAAGGTTATACTTTTCTTTTATAGAGCATATACAAAAAATTTACATTTTCTTCTATGTGTATACTTTAAAGATAATTAAAAAATAAGATAAACTAGTATCAAATACTGACATATCATCCAACTGAGTACTTAACATAATTTTTAAGACTGAGAAGGACTTCGGTAAAGTGATTTTATTTGAATTGGGAAATCTAAACCTTACACCGGAAAGAGCACGCCTCGGTTTTTTCTTTTTCAGCGAAATTTAATCGGTACTTATCATATTGATGAACACTGACACTGAACTGAATTTAATACTTTACAATATTGTATTTTATCAATAAAAGTTTTATCGTCATTGAGTTTGTAATGGAATTATTGAGAATTCAAATTCTTTAATTTGTACAATTTACTCATGCAATACACTTTCAATTAAATATTCATTAATTATATGCAGAATTTAATCATTTTCTCAGTGACATTCTCTAGTTTGTTAACTATTAATGTAACCCGGAAATGGCAACATTAACCAAAGACTTCAAATCAATATATATTCTGAAAAAGTATAAGACATACCATAAAAAGACTTCCTATGAAAGCTTAGAATTCATACACATTTGGAAGAAAAAAATATGAACACAATTTGTTTCTTTTTATAACATGTTCAGAGCAAAAAAGACTGACTGCTTTTTCAATCAGGGTCTAAAATGGATGTACGAAGATAAATCCTTTACATCTAATAAAATGATACCATATACTAGAGGCAAGGTTTTCAAATTCGTAACCGTCGTTGGACACCTACGCTTTGCTTTTCGAGGTTTGCCTACAATGATGTTCAAGGAATGATTTTTTTATTAAAAAAAGATGAATAAATATACTCACGCCACGTTTAATGTAAATGTTTACACCCGTTACAAGCAACCTGATCATCAACGTTTCGTTTTTTCCTTATTATGACATTTTCCCGATTTTACCATGTACCTCGATCATGATCACTTGCACGATTGTGACAAGGAGTGCACGACGGGTGCGACCGGTCAACAGGGAATGCTTACTCCTCTTTTTAGGAGTCCGTGATGCTCTGCCTTAAATTCGTACTTCGCTTTATGGATATTTGAAATGGTTGACAGTTTGTTATTGTCATTTTCATATTTCATATTACCAAAAAACTTTGTTTGTCCATGCAAAGCACTTAATTACAATTAATCATTAATTAAAAAGCACTCAAAGAGTGAAATTTTACTTGCCAGTTAACTACATGTAGTATCTTTTCGGTTTCGATTAAGATTGAATTAAAAATTAAGATTGAACAGAAATTAACTGATCTGTTAAACCGTTAACGTAGCAAAAAATACGGGTAAAAAAATGACACTAAGTATGCTTGGAAAAAATTGCGATTTTTGTCAAAGCTTTGAATAAGGAGATATATATATATATTGAACCTATGTAAATAAAAACAGGGCACAAGCCTTGTTTACATGACAAAGAATTGTGATCCCTGTATTTTGCTTATAACTCTTCAACTGACCCTCAAATTTCATTTCATCGATCGCTAGAAATGCATTCCTAAAGCATTTTGAATAATAAAAACAGAAAAAGTTTACCACAATCTGACCATGCTTCTTTTAAAACCAGACTCAATACACTAGAATAATTGTTAAATCTAAAGCAAACTAGCGTGGCGCAGTGCAATGCCCCTTTTATTAGCGCCATGTCCTTTTTTGAAACGCCATGCCTTTTTTAAGAAAAAAAATAAAGGTGCTGCCATATTACGTCAGGCAGGTTTTATTCAAAATCACCATTGACCTTTGTTTTGATTGCAAAAGTAAAACTTGCTGGACTTAAAGAGTGTCCCGAGACAATAGACAATAGCTAAAAGGGAATGTAAAAAACAGTCCTATTTAATGTGTGATTTTACACCTAATCACTGGTATAACTAAATTAACTATTTTCTTTTGGTAATAAACGAAATTTTTACACCCTGTAAAACAGTTACGATGTACCTCTATACGAAAAAAAGTCTAGCATTTTGACTGTTAGACGGAAACTGTTAGATTGGAACTGTTAAATTTTATTATTAAAAAAGTCTGTACACTGGTGACGTCACATTCCGCGAAAAACAAGTTATTGATTAGTAGGGGTATAACAATACAGTAATTAACTGTGTCTCGGGCAACAGTTGATCTGCCCAAGGCTGAAGGCCGCGGGCAACAGTTTGCGAGCCTGTCAAAACAGATCAACTGTTCCCTGAGACACAGTCAACAACTGTGTATTGTTTCCCTGTATATGCCTTATGGATCTTAATTCATTGAGGCATCGTAAGAGTTATCTATGAATAGGTTTTTTATCCGTATCTTTTTTTTTCAACTGTTAAAGCAATCTTGTAACTAACTAGAATTTCCCCATTATTCCACCTTTTTTCAACTGTCCTTGGATATTGCAGAGACAGTGTTCTTAATAGTTGACTGCTATGCAAATTCTTATGCAGAAGGATTTTTTTTAAATCATAGAACAATAGCCCAAATGCATTAAATTTTCAAGATTAAAAAGGATCTTTTTTCATATAAAACCCCATGAAATACATGAGATATTCATTCAATGATTTACCTAAATTGCATATGATTATAAAAGATGAATAACAGACATAAGTGATTCCTTTTATTTTGAAAATGTTTTTATAGAATTAACAGGAGAGATCATGAATATTTAAAAATTAAAAAACAAACATTTTACACGACATTATAAAGTGAATACGTCAGAATATGTTTGATAGTTTCTGTGTAAATACACCTTCCAAGCTTAAAACGTCGCTACAAACACTTTGCAGTATAAAAAAAGACATTGAAATATTAAACAATGATATATAGAAGTATATCAGTTCTTTTAGAACCTCTGTGTACTCTGGAATTTTCATTCCAGACTAGGCAGGAAGAGTAAATTCTCCAATTTTGACAATCTTGATTTCAATGACGTCACTCTTGGGCTAGCAAAATATAATACATTAAATTAGAACAATGGAATATAGAACTATCTTAGGCTATTACATGTTAACAACTTGCGTTACAAAAAGTACTGAATATATATACTAATGTGAATAAAAATACATCTCGTTTATTATATACATTGGTATAAACATTAGTGTATTTCTTTTCAATTTTTCAAAAATGTTTGACTTTTATTTTTGATACAGTGAGGAAATGTGCATGTATTTTTCAGTCAATATACTTAATACACTATACAAGCCTATCGCAGGGGAGCGGATATAAAGGTTTAATTTTAATTAGATCGTTTTGTTAAGTAAAAAATCAATGAAGACGTGTTCCTCAGCACGTTCTTATTATTATATATATTTATATCAACGTACCGTGATAACAGTCTTGTTGACGTCTATTTGACGACAATCCGGGATTTCAACATCATAGCCGTACAACCCCCCATTCAGTGGCAGCCTCACTCTCACGCATCTGAAATTCATTGCCGAAACAAAAATTTACTCTTTCAGAAATTTTATATTGTGGCATCACAAATTGATACATATAGAAGAAACCTGTTTAAGTACATCAATCATACATGATGATATCTTTGGCATAAGTCGTGGAACGAAACCCAAACCTGACATATACCATGTGATGTTTGTGTATAAAGATATCAGATAGATATGAGATGTCACATGCTCTGTCGCATATGTAGAACATTTAAACGTGTAATGCGTTTGATATATATTTTAAAGGTATCATGTGTAACGATTTATACAAGTAAGAGAATCTAATAAACACTTTAATAGCTTCCTTTCCAGAGAGAAATCAACCCCCTAACTATTATGTTGATTCGTGCACTCTGAGTCGGTAGACCATTCATAACATCATACGCCGCGCGGATGAATAACGTGACAACGACGTGCGTTGTTCACGTCCTTACTCACGTAGACGTGATCGTGGAGTTCGCTTTGATGGTGCTACTGTGATTTGAAAATTTTTCTTCCTTCAAAGGTCCATCCTGCTGCGATCTCGTCTTTGACAATGTCACTTTTGTCTCTCCTCTTCCATCATTAAAATCCGCTAAACAATTAAGATGGTCTTGTTATCATTTTTCGACAGTACCTTTATAACCTTTCAAAATTTAAGCTCGTATACTACTAAATATGCATTATTTGAAATAAGTACATGCATATGTATATGTTGTACAACATATCATAGGTTGGGATAGACATTGATTAAGGTCAAGGTCTAGTTAATGATTCTAAAGTGTCTTTTTGATGCTAGAACAATTATGACGTCAAAATTAATTTGATGAATCTTTTTCGCGTACTTTATATTACTGCGTCATAAAAATTAGGCAGATAAAGGGAAGAGTGATCCCAATGCATGTATTTAATTTTACAGCACTTTAAAGAGGAGATCAAGAGCTTGTTTAATGCTTTTTAAGACACTGTGGCCATTCTTGATATATTTCATGAATGTGTAAAACTCCGAGATTTGTTACTTTTTTCCTTCATACTTTTTGGAAATTGTGTTTACCAAAACGTTAAGCTCCGGTACACCAAACAACCAAAGCTATTGTAATAAAGCATCATTAAAAGGATTTGTATTTTAAGATTTATCAATTAACCTGAAGGTTCCTTTCATTTACTAGATCTGGACTTTAGATACTGTTACCTTTCAGTTCCTTTGATAGCTTTGAACGACTTCCATAGTTAAGCGTTAATCCTCGTTAAACTCGTGTATGTTTGGTTTTTATGGGGCCAATACAGTTTTTTGGGGACAAGAGAGGGAGTATTAAGGTTTTACAAAAATATCTCATATCTTTTGTGGTTGTAGTTTTTCTTTCTGGGTTTTGTTTTGGTTTGTTTTTTTTTTTGTTTTTTTGCAAAAAATATATAACCGTATATGTAAAAAAAAAACAACTTTGAATAACTTTGGTGTAAAAAAAAATATTTATGGGAATGGATAAAGTGTCTCGTGGGCTTCATAAAAAGAAATTGAAGTGAAAACTACAAAAATCTTAAAACATCTGCATTACTAAATATAATTGTATTTAAAGGTGCTAAAAATTAGTATTACATAATTATTTTTTTTTTATTTTTCTTAGATTCTTTTTTACCAATGATAAAGATTGAACAAAACACTTGATCTTGAGACATGTTGCTTGAACAAAACAATGGGTATTCAAAATAATTTATTGACCAAAGATTTGTGAAATACATTTTTATTGTTATTTGAAAATGTTAAGTGCCTAGCTAGATTTCAATTCTACGTATACATCTATTTGCAAAATCTAAAAGAATGTACCAAACAATTTTAAATGGTGGTGTATTCAGTCATATGAAGTAAGCATTGTACGATTGTATATTAATCTACACATTATTAGACTGATACAAACAAAGATAAATATCTGTTAGTTTCAAACTGTTGACAAAATTAAATTTGCAAAATTAATGCTTATTGGATAATTTGAGAAGTATTTCACAATAATTAAATGGTGTTTTATCTCCCAAGTTAATCCGCTTATATTGATAATTAGACTTCGGGGTGTCAAGATATTAAGAAAAAATCAACCAACAATGATGATAACGATGATATCGATGTATTGGTCATTCATTGGGTCGAAACACATGCACAAAACCCTGTGTTCTATGGAGGAACTAATACACAATTAAATTGTTAAACTAACTTAAATTTTTGACTTATCAATCAACGTACCGTTCAATTCGCTCATCGCAGCCATTTCTGAAATATAAAACGTTAATACATGTAGCTTTATTTATTAGTTGAGACTTTATAATTATTTTTTATTTACCATTGTCAATGTTAATCTTTGTATTAGTCCAACCATTGTTCAAATTTGTTAAAAATTCGTTAATAGGAATATAGATTGTTTTGGATTTTTTTTCTCTTTGAGTTCAAAGTTTGTGAAACATATTTTAATTCAAAGTGGGTAAATTCGTTTATCAAATCATTTTTATGATGAACGTCCATAAATAAGACCATGATAAAAATGTAAAACACAGACCCATTTCGTAAAATAATAGGCATTTACTTCAAAAACAAGACATGCCTGTCTGGCTGACAGGATGATAGTTTGCTATTATCAATCACAGAATTTTCAGTTAATTTAAAATTACCTATTAATTAACGATACTACATGTTATCTTGTACATTCTATAATTTCACTTGTTTGGTTTTGGGAAAAGGTTCATATACTAAGCTTCTCAATCAAATATGTTTTTAAAATTTCACTTTAATTTAATGGCCCTTTATTTCAAAATCATTATTTGCAACACAGATGCAGTATCCTCTGTAAATATATCATCGTCCATTGCTGCCTTATATAGCCGTTGCTGACTAGGTCATCTTTGAAGAATAACACACAGGGGTTTCTTATCTCATTAAAGATCGGCACAACTCGGAGATCACCTGCAGCTGGGATTTTCAACACACTTAATTGAGCTGTGCGCTCTTATCTGAAGCTAGTCAAATGGGAAAATTGTTGTAAACTGATTTATTTGTATCAAATAAAAATGTTTTTCGAAAAAATATGATTTCGTGTCACCTCTCCTTTCACAAAATTACGTTTAATTATTAATTTCAACGTTCACACAAAAACCTTAAACGTTTTGTGAGCAGTAACTTATTTTTATATTAAAATCCACATTTAAATATTAAAATCTGCATAGTGATTACTTTTTGCAACAAGGAATTACTTACTGATATAGAGAAACTTGCGTTGCAACTATCCAATAGCATCCGAAATCTACATTTGCGGAGTTTTTATAGAAAATGAGGTAAGACATCCCTCAGGTCAAATGTTAGTATGTGAACTAACCAATCAAAATAAAGATTGTCAAGTATGGTTCAAAGCTCAAAGAAACAACATTGTTTTAATCACAATATATATATATATATATATATATATATATATATATATATATATATATATATATATATATATATATATATATATATATATATATATATATATATGTTTAAAAAATCCAGTAAAATATGTCTTTTCTACATGCATATATACAAAGAAATTAGAAACGCTAGCACATTACAAATCATAATACAATGCAAGTCTTAGCATGTAAATGCGGTTCGAAATTTGTTTACTTTTCAAATTTTGAGCATAAATCAGATTGATTAATAATAAAGAGAATATTGATTTGTAAATTAAACCCGCCGGTGACATTTTATGCACCAAGCAAAAGTCAATTTTGTGTAACAAAAGTATTGCATAGATAGCATTTTACTTAAAGGCTGGATCTGACCTAGTTGAATAATCACACGATAAATAAAAAATCCTGCATAGCACAGACACGTGTTAAAATAAAAGACAGCAGCACATGGTTTCACTATTTATTTTCCCGCTTTGTAAATACTTGTTTTATATAGCGCATCCATATATTATTTCTATAATTAAATGTTTTCTTTCTATAGTTCCTTTTGTCCTTTAAACGTCTAGGGGCTTCCGGGTCAGCCTTGAATGATATTGAAGTATGTTCTCTATTCACATTTTCATTCCAATACCAAGTTCCAAGGAAAGTACGCTCTCTATACTGTTCATTTCCAAATGCTAACCTTTTGTCTTGATAGACATTCAAAGTATTATTATGTTTCCGTTCTCTTACATATTTATTAATGGCCATGTTCCTGTCGTGGGTATGCACATTCACAGAAATATTAATGTCCCTGTTGTCAAAAATTTATTGTGATCCAACTGTCTCATGCCTTTGAGAAACAGGTTCCTCTGCCTTAATTACATGAGCACAATTAAGAACTTTATGTCTTACTAGTGTCTTGTGCATATTTTCGCCTTCCATGCCGTGCATCTGTAATTATGTCTATTCCATCCAAGTTTTCATATAATCCAACTTCTTCAAGAATGGCTGTGTTGCACGAATCTTCTAATTCTTCTTGTACAATCGGTTCATACATTTTAAAAAATGCGCCCCTTTTTCCAACGAAGGGAACACCAAGTCCTGCAGCATTACAGAATCTTGAATAATGAGAAGTTAACATTCCTCTACATAGATTTGCATGGTTGATTCTTTCATTAACAAGATACATCCAATTTGGTAGGTATGGAGATGATGCCCAGATGTAGGAATGTTTTCCTCTATTGCTTCGGGTACAAACTAGTTTCAAGGAGCTCAAATTACTTTTTTGTGACTTTTTTTTAACTTCAAGAGTTCATTAACAGTACTTTCCGTGGGATGCTGAAACATCGATCAATTTTCTTACAACTTGCAATGATGTCACACAAAAATCCTGCTTCACTTGACTCTTATTTACTTTGTTGTAAGTTGCAGGTGATTTAAAATCATCATCATTTGTTTTAAGAAATTGTCTTCAGGTATCCAGCAATGATTCCATGTTGTCCGTGTTATTAACTGCCCTCCCTAACTTGCCTACCAAAACATCCCTCACATTTTGAAGATTTTGCATAATTTCCTGATTTTTCTCCTCGGTAATCCGCATCTCAAACTTGAAATTACCTGGCCGATTTTTCTTGGTTTCCGACATTTTCTTGAAGTCTTGTAATATCTTTACAATGTTTACTTGCTATGTTGTGAAATATAATATTGCTTGCACTTTTATGTTTATAATACAGACTGGACCTTTTTTTTCATGTGATGTACCAGAATACCTATTTTTATTACCATGAGTATATATGTTTATATATATATATATATATATATATATATATATATGACTGCCGTCATGAGAAAAGGGCCCTTATCTTTTGACGTCACAATGCTCAGAAAACGACGTCAAAGTTGCGGCATTGTAAAAACAGGTTTTTTTTATGTTCTGTTTCTATTTTTTTTTGCGTCTGTGTTGTGATTTCTGAATAACTTGAGTCTGGTCTTGTTTTTACACCGCGTTAATATTTTTTTTAAGTCAAATATTACATACTGATTTAAAAAATAAACATTTGATAAATGAAATATACACATGTAACGTCAATATCTACACCTTTCGAACGCGTAATATTGCATACAAATTGATGCTGAGACGTCGTAAAATTGCTGCTTTTGTATCCGCTATGAATCTAAAACACAACAATTTACATTCTAGTGTGTGATGAAAATATGCACTAATTGAAAATCACTTTTTTTTTTATAAATCATTGTTAGAAAGCAAAGACCCGTATAAATGAATGCGAGACTGGTCGTGGATTTCTGATGATGATTTATAAAGTAATCTGAGTAAAATTATACAAGTTTAGTTTGCATGAGCAATACATGTATAATTTAATAAAGTAAAAAAAAACTACACTGCACACTCGTTGTTTATAAGAAGGGTTGAAGGCTGAGACATACCGAATCGATTCAGAGCAGTATTGTTCAAATCTAACAGTTATCTGTGCAGTAATTACTGTGAAACAATACAAGTCATATTTCAAATCATAAGTTTAGAGTTCACCCCACGGGAGACGATTCTACACTTTTTTTAAATTAGTCGGAAGGAACACGAGAGAAGGGCTATGTCTCAATTATAGTGCTACTGCCAACATACAAAAAAAAGGCTCGCATATTCTATTACAATTAAAGAATTTGCGATCAAATTTTGAAATTATTAAATGAATTAAAAAGCTATAACTAACGGATTAGAAGAGTTTGAAAAATATTTTGACAGCGTAAAAATCTACTTTGATATATTGCATTTGATTTCATGGAAAAATCTGATTCTTAGTGACATTTTCATGTAAAGTGCCTTTAATGAAACAACACAAAAGTATATATATATATACCTGTACGAACGAAAAACTTGTTAATTATTTTAGCGCAACACATTTTGTTTTCTTTTGCAATTTAACAACCCAAATCCTCATGTTGTGTGTACTTTTTGAGCTAACTTACATAAAAAAACCCAGTCATAACATGCCTGAAAACTCACCACATTTTCATGGATTTTTAGCATTTCATATGATTATATTCATCTCAAATCAGTTAACTACATGATTCGAAATACACTGTAAATTAAACAGGTTTGTAAACGAAATCATTAAACTACTATACGTTTGATATCAAGTCGATAGAATTGCCGTTTTATAAATCAATTCATGTTTATCGATAAATATAAACACTACATGTGCGACATTTACAATAACATGCATGGCCGTACAATTCACCCTCATAGATGATGGTTTCTCATCTTTTCTTTTTTATACAAGAAATAGATTTTGATGATACTGAAGTCAATGTTTATGTGTGTTTGTTACAATGTACAGCAATAAAAATGTGCACTCTATAAACGTCTATCATTTAATATGTCATTTTGTTTAAAATTGATAATCTCTTGGCCGCTATTTGTATTCAGAGAGAGAGAGAGAGAGAGAGAGAGAGAGAGAGAGAGAGAGAGAGAGAGAGAGAGAGAGAGAGAGAGAGATTTATTCATTCATCGTGTAACATCGATAATAAGAAATTTAAATTTTGTCAGCATGTAAAAATGTTACTTCTCACTGAGTATAAGCACTGTACTACCATTTTGTGCAAAAGAATGGACATAATTAATGCAGAAGTCTTATTGAAATTTATTTGTAATCTTGCATCAAAAACAAAGTAAATAATGCTTATATATAGATAATTATTTTAACGATACGATTATGGTTTATAAAAATTGCATAAAAAATACAACGGTACGCGTGAACTTACAAAGCGATTGAATAGAAGTGTAGATTCAGCACGTGGGGTGGCTTTTGTATTTTGTTGGTCTGTCGTATTTGATACACTTAATTAGGGGTGTACGAGTATATATCAACATAAACAAAAAGTTGCAATCAATACCGAAAAAATTAACATAACTCGCGTTCTGTAATGTGGCTATCTTTATAGCCCGCATGTATCACCGAAGAAAGCATTGTATTGTTTATATTCACATCGATCCTTTATTTAATAAATAATTGAATTGATCGTAAAAAGTAAGTAAAAGTCACTAGATTATTATTAATGTACACCAGTACGTTAGATAAAAGCTGTAGCCAAAGCGTCTTATATGGGAATTTGAGTTTGGCGTCATCATGCAATCCGTGATTGTTTATAGGTTGCTGAAGATTTTGACCGATCGGTAAACTGCGTGGTTAGAACTGGACCGAGTAGATTTCAGTCCTGTCTGTTTCTATACAGCTGTGAATTACAATCAATTTTAGTAAGAAATAGAGGGAATCATACTTTGTGGATGTAAATTTTAATCTATAAATATAAGATGCCATTTTTTAAAAATATTTTTTCTCAAATTAGCTGTCCATATTCTTGTAATTGTAATTACTTTTCAGTGAGACAGTCAAAGCCGATTTTTTCCATCGGTAATTTTATAAGAATTAAGTGCTGATAACGTATAAAATAGACAAGAAACCATGACAATAATTCAACTCCATAACATCCGAGTTTCAAAAACAGCTATAATTTATTTTAAACTTGCATCAGAATTATGAAGATACTTAAAAAGTAAATATGCGATAAAATTTCCGTGCAAAAGGTTAATTAAAAAGAAGAAATATTTCTCTTTTTGAAAATAAATTCGTGTATGCAATTTGACAGTGCCCCGGAATTGTGGAAACATAGGCATCGAATTTGACCATCTTTATGTTTGTTACATGATTGCTTATTTAATTTGCTTCTCGGCAGCTTAAATAACTTCGATTTATTTAAAGGATGGGGAGAAGTTTGGTATTTGTTTTTCTTAGATATCCTTAAACGATCTATCTTATGTTCGGGAAGGGGGGGGGGGGGCGGGGTTATTGCATGTGGAGTCATCAGAAGTGTGCAAAACATTAACTATATCTGGATATTCAAAATGTTTTGATCTCTTTTGTAAAAATTGCAAAAAAATCAAGAATTGTAGAAAATTTTATTCTACTTCAAACAATTAAAGACGATGAAAGGACGTATAGATGAAAAAAAATTAATGCAAAAAAAAATGATGTTCGTGACGTCGTGACGTTTTTGACGAGCTACGTCAAAGTCATGTTAACATCTTTTACTAAAATTGTCATAAAATGCTTAAAACACACAAGATCTTGGATATCTTAGTATATTTGTACTCAGAAAGAGTTGACTAATCAGAATTGACAAAAAAATGAGTTTGTGAAATTTTGACCTTAAGGGCCCTTTTCTCGTGACGACAGTCATATATATATATATATATATATATATATATATATATATATATATATATATATATATATATATATATATATATATATATATGAGTCCAATATTATTCAAAGTTTACTCTTAATGATCAAGTTATTTCATTCACAGGATGAGGCTCTGCCATTTATTCAACTGAATGGGAACTGAATGGTCTGTAAAGGTGGCTGAATGGCATAGCTATGCCATTCAGCCACTTTTAGTTACCTTTCAGTCACATTTCAGTTGACTGAATGGCAAGCATTCATCCTGTGATTATTACTGAGCTTAGTTAAGACCTTAGGGTTTTAATAAATTTGTTAAAGTTGCGGCTATGCATGACATCAGGTGGTGCCATCAAATCGAGGAAAATATAACCGGACAATTAAATCTGATAATTGTCTTATGTATCTACACGTTTGTTCAAAGCACTATATTTTACGAAATGAATAAACATTCTATGTAAAATGTTTTTTGGTATCCATTTTTTTACATTAACTAAATCTAAGCTTCAGACCAGATACGACGCTCAGAGTGGCGATTTTTGCACGTTTTGGATGCTTTGTTTATGAAATTAAAATCATTTTTTTATGTTGCAGTTTTTTCTTTTGGGAGGGGGGGGGGCAAAGGACAAATAACGTAACTTTAGAACTATATGAAAATTATGAACTTTTTTGCTATAATACAAGTAATTAATAAGAGAACTAATTTAACTGTGTTATATATGATTAACATATTGTACAAACTTCAACTTTTGGTTTCGGAATTTATTCATTTTTTTATAAGTTAATCAATCAATAGCAAAAATATATTCTCAAAATCTTTAAGTTTGAATAAGAATAAATGTTAACTTTGCAATCGTTTAGACGTGAGCTTCTGTTTTAAATACACTCAGGAAAAGAGTATGTCGATGTTTTTCTTTTCACTATATATTTAATTGAAAAACAAAATTGTTCAAAAAATTGTTAAACGTAACCCGTTGACTGATTTTAAAAGACTTTAATAACCTTAGAATTTCTACAGCTTTTTTGGGCATCATACTGTGGTTTCATCAATATTCGTTGAATACCAATTTTCGTGGATTTTGTTGTTAAGTTGATCCACGAAATTAAATGTTCATTGAAGTGCAATTTCTATTAAGATTTTGTATTGAGAGTATCATTGGCCTCGAATTTACGTATCCTTGAAACTGTGATTTTCACTTTATCCACGAAAATTGATACCCTTTAACATTAATGAAACCACAGTATTTGGATATTTTTTAATTGTTTTGTTTCTGAGATCATATTTAAAAATATCTTAGTGTTGTGTTTGAAATACCAAATTTTACAAATGAATTGTCAAAAAACTATTTCAATGTATGTCAAAAAGGTTGAATTGAATTGAATCTACTGTAATCAATAAAAAGTGCTTCAAAATCTGACAAAAATTAACACCAGAAAACCCTTTAAATTAAGCCCTCTTTTCAATGAAATATAGAGAGAAAAAAGAAGAAAAAATTCACATACTTTTGGCACTTGAGTATATTTTGAAAAACGAAGAGAATCCGCAATTTAGGGTGTACAAGGAGTGTGGAAGTTTTTTTCAAAGGATCTTGTTTTTAATCAACGTATAAAGAATAGGAAGCTTAAAGATTTTTATAGAACACAGAAAGAATAACAAAATATTACGATGACAGCGCACCAGCAGTGTTTTATTTTAAAGAATATACACTTTCAACATAAAATCCATCTACATATCGCATTGTATTTTTTCTCTAAACGTTTGCAGCAGTGTACATTGTACATTGTATAGACAAAAATATGGTTAGAGTGTTTGATTGGGGGGGGGGGGGGGGGCTTGAAGAGTATTCAAAGAAATGAAATAACTTTTGACCTATTGTAGGAAAACATATTTAAGTTGGGAAAAATGTAAATTTTGAATAATAGCGGTTAAAAAGGAGAAAATATTCTGCATTCACACAAAATGTCACCATTTATACAATATGAAAAGAAGATCTGGGGGATGAAGAACATCCAGATAAAAGAGGGGACAAATTCTTTACTAATTTCCGTCTATTTTTTCGAATTGAAACATCTTTTGGAGAGGAAGAGTAATAAAAAAATTAATTGTTTGGGTCGCATGCTGACTGACGTTTTTCATACTAAATGTTAGACCATAGTTATTCACCTAATTATGTACGAACTTTTCCGATTTATTTTTCCCGAGTACGAGAAAGAGCACACGGCGGGTGTGGCCGGTCAGCAGAGGACGCTCACTCCTCCAGGGCACCTGATCCTATCTCTATCTATTTGGAGGTCCGTGTTGCTCTGCTTTGAATTTGTATTTCGTTTGATGGATTTTTGAGATGGTTCACGGTTTGTTATTGTCATTTTTTCATTCAGAAGTATTTTATTTAACTTGATTATTCTATGCGTGTACAGGTTAAAGTATTTATTAAATATTTATTAAGGTGAAAAATTATTAAATAATACGTGAAAAGAGGAAACAGATGGCTTCATTTGGTACATTTTCACAGTATATGTACTAGTGTCATCCTTAGCTATATAGCCCCGTGAATGGTTCTGCCTGTGTCATATTGACACTTTCAAAATGCTGTTTTCACACAGATTTATTACTCATCAAATTAAATCTTATTTAATATCCTCACGGAACTTAGCATAACGGAACCCCTTTTATCCCCCAGATTTCTGATTAAACAATAAGTAATAATTATTGCTCATCACAGTCTCTTGACTCATATATGTCACAGCAAGCTATCTAGTTACATAAACCAGCATAAATATGGATTATTTTTACTAACATTAAGCACATACTTATTATAGTGATCATGTTTAACATGCTTCGCACTTTCGAAATGTCAATTGTTTATAATTGTTTTATAATTTCTCACGATCATACCAGAAGTGTTTTTTTTTATGTACTTAAATGTATGAAAAGCCACTTTGACAAAGGCTTGAGAGAGAGACAGAGAGAGATAAGAGATTCTTAACTTTAAGCTTAGACCTCTGTTGTAAAAACTATACGATCAAGCCACAACCAACTGTTTTGGAAACAAAAGTAGGGATAGAAAATATGCTTATATAACAAGGCAATAAATTTTGATTCTAATTCTCTTGATAATATAATAATTTGCTTAATTTTGTTTAGAACCAAACAGTAGGATCTGAATAAAGTAGTGTGCATTTCAATAACATACTTTATATCTATTTTTAATGCCAATTTCTTTATCATTCATGTCTAAAATTTAACGAAAATACTAGTTCTCTTTTTAAAGTATGTCATAAACACAAACCAAAACAGCATCAACCGCGCATTATCCTAAATAGTTATTAATGACATGGGTCATTTAACCTACCAAATATAGACCAAGAGAAAACTGTGTACACAAATATTTATTTTCAAATCATGTCGCCACCCGTTGAGACACAGACACCGCCACACCAGGCATTGTATCGGGTTTGAAGATTAGATTACTAAATTAATGATGCTGACCTACTACTTAAAACCAAATTTTATTCGGGAGCGAGATATTTTTGTGAGGTTCATGGAAGCCTCGTTGCAATGTGAACGAGGCAAAGTGAAGCAAAAGAAGTAACAACATGTAACAAAGTAAGTACATGTATTACAAAACCATGTATTACAATCATTTAATTTTACGTAAATAAAACATTGTAACAAGAATTCTAGATCAATCAGTTTTTTATATTTTACATATTTGATAAAACTTTTTTTTCAATTTAATAAGGTAACATGTTCAACTTTATGCACATTCAACGAAAACAGAAGACTTTTTTAACAGATATAGAACAAAGCTTGAGTTATAAAGTATGAAACCTCTCCAAAGAGTTAACATTAGAGGAAGGTTGTCCCAGAATATTTTCAACGTTCCGTGATGATTGCCTCGTTTTGAATAACACTCTTTTTCTTTATAACTACTGCAAATAAAGTTTTTGGGCACATAGAAATCAACTTTTCCGTCTGTCCATCTGTCTCTGCAATCGGTCCGGTCCATATCTTTCTTATGGAGAAACAATTTTGACCCATGGTCATTGGGGCCAGTTCAAGGTCATTGAAAGGAGAGGCGCATAATTCGTGGCTGGTCTATATCTTTTTTATGGAGAAACATTTGAAGTTTTTATTTCACACAAACATTGCTTGATCTGAGGACGTGTCATAATTTAATACAAAATAATTTGGGTAAGTTCAAGGACACCGGAAGGAAATGTGAATGATTTGTGTCCGGTCAAAGTCCTCCTTATGGAGAAATATTGGAACTCCCAAAATCACACAAAGATTGTGTTTCATTATTTTGATCCCACGTATTTTGTGCGTAGTTCATGGTCATTGTCAAAAATGCATAATTCCTGTCTATGCCATATTATCTTATGAAATATGATTAGAAGTTAAGACTTGGCGCAGAGATTGCCTGTGACTTGAAAATATGTCCTGAATATAAGCTTTGGTCTTTGTTCAAATTTAAGGACACTAAAAGGAAATGTAGGTAATTTGTGAATAGTCTATATCTTTCTTACGGAGTAACATTAAACGTTTTTACTTCACACAAACATTGCTTATGACCTAAAGGTGTGTCATGATTTTGAATCAAGGACATTTTGGCAAGTTCAAGGTCAGCAGAAGGAAGGGGCATAATTTGTAACCGATGGAAGGAATATTGGTCGACGTGAAAATGAAAGTAAAATGTTTGTCAAAATAGTTTTTATTTCATTATATTTTATTTAATTGATTTATTTTTTATTCAAAAGGTAATTCTCTGTACAACAAAAATTAAATAGGTGTGATGTTATGTTTTAACCATATCCAATCAACAGAGAATCAGCAAAACCGAAAATAAGAATAAGCAATATACGAGTTCCTCTCTAAATGGTTCTCACTCAATGACAAAAGCAAGTTTAATTTTCTAATGACATTTGATAAAAAAAACTATACTTTTTTGTAAATTCAAAAACAGATATATGTATAGACTTCAAAACTTATTGTTTTTTACAGTAAAACAATTTTTTTTTGCCAGTAAATATAAGAATGTCCCAAATCTCTCGACGCTCATGTTAAAACGAACTGTCACTGATAGAATACATATTGAGAAACTACTGTTGCATAAGAATTGTAAATTTGCTGAGTTTGAAAAGTATTGGCGAACTATTTGTGATTCGTTATAAAATGTGGTTATAATAGCTGCAAGGAAATTGTAAGCAAATTATGGCAAAAGAAAATATAAGTCTACTATTATGTATCCTCTAACACATGTATGACTTTTTGATAGATAGTGTTCCCCTCTCTTTCTCCACCCTCTTTCACCCCCCCCCCCCCACCTCTTAACTAAAAATACTCAAACTTCCATGGTTGATAAAAGAAAGTATTCGAGATTGTTTGTGCATATACATGTCTGTTTGTCGATGTATACACTTGTCTGTACATGTGCATGTTTATCTACGGTATGTGACTATGTTTATACTTTTATCTTAAATGAAGTGAATATGTGATGTGTATGCACTGTAATCTAAGTATATGAGAAGATGTGAATAATTTGTACATGAAAGTTTGAATAAAAAAAAGATATGGTTGTATTATCTTTCTTTCCAGTAAGTAAGATGTACATGAAAAAAAAATCAATGAATAAATTTTTTTCTAATCCATTGAGATTATCTTTTACTGATATCAAAGAAGTTGTCTAAAATGATTTATTTTCTTAGGGACTGTATAGGACAAAGAAGGATGTGTGAAATCTCATCACTTTGCTACGTCTAGAACTAACATGATCATTTGCTTTATTGATAGTGTTTTGTATCCTCATTTCAACCACAAATGTTCTTGTTTATTGGCCAGTACTGGCTTAAGGCGTGTCCAATACATACTCGCCGTATGAATAGCAGAAATGACGCTGTGGCATTGTCCATTTTAACATAGATTTTTATTAATATGCTATTGGATTTTTAAAAAAAGTATCTCTTTCTCCAAAACATGCAACGGCTCCGTTATTTTATTCATCTGTGACAAATAAAAATATACATAAATAAACAATCATGTACAATAAAATTAACCCAAGCAGAATTCTCAATTATCGAATGTGACAAATTCTCAGCTTAGTAGGAGAGAATATATAGAATTATATTAAAACATTAAACATACAGGTACACGTTACAACTGTTAAACAAGAAAAGTAATTCTGGTACGCGATCTAACTGGTAGATCTAACTTGTAACCTATACGTACAAGTACGCATACCCGTTGGTCTGCTAAGCCTCTCTAAAAATATTAAAAGAACCTTGCAACCTGCTAAAGTCTTAAAATAAAAAAAAGATTGCATTATTTAACCGACTCGAAACTACGGAAGCGTATAAACTATTATGTCGTTTTAATCATAAAATATTTTGCATTGTATCGAGGTGAGTTAACATAATTTAAATCACTTTTTTGTAATTGATCAGTTTTCTTGCTATCTGCTATATCGATGTAACAAAATACAGATTTGAAAAAAATAATTTAAGAGAGAGTTTTAGTTACATTGAGAAAGAAATGTTGACATAGAACAATGTACATGTATGTACATTATAAGTATATTGACATAAATATTTTTTCCCTTTCTTGGAAACATATGGCAAACATTTTTGTTATGGAATAAATTTCACGGGGGGGGGGGGGGGGGGGTCCTAATGGTGCGTCATCTCAGTCTGAATCTAGCTGTAGGATACACATGTAGACTGGCTTTTGTGGAATCATTGGCATTCGTGTATGCTCAACTTTCATAGATGCGTTAATGCTAATTATTGTCATCTATGAATTAAAATCACAACGATTTATGAGTATTTGTATTAATATATCTTTTATTTATAATACATG
Organism: Magallana gigas; assembly: GCF_902806645.1. NCBI lineage: Eukaryota > Metazoa > Mollusca > Bivalvia > Ostreida > Ostreidae > Magallana > Magallana gigas. The sequence continues at coordinate 8,898,436 of NC_047567.1, read as the reverse complement.
TTATTCCACGAAATGTTAGAATTAACCTATATTTAAAAAAAATAGCAATCCATAAATAATGGCTCCATGAAATTCAATCCACAATAAAGGAATTTAAACTCTAAAATTCAGATATTTCTTTTAATGTTAAATATCCCAATATCTGCATTTGTAATCGTAGTTAGGGGAGGTAGACATTAGCAGTACCCCCCATATTATGATAATGATTCAATAATCACGTCTCCTATCTATGAGGCTAAAATGTTTCACCCATCTGTCTTCGTCTTCAAATTGATATCACACGATGTCGAAGCAATTTTCTTGGATGATCACCCACCCTCTCAACTACAATGTAATCTACATGTTATTACGATACCAAATACTATCATGCATGAACTAAATGCATGAGCGTTGTATTTTCTCATTACCATGATTTGATGTTAGTGTTTTCTTTATTGGCGTGGTAAACAAACTCGCAGCAAATCATGTCAAATGAGAAAAGGCAACATGCATGCTATCAGTTCATGCATAATATTATTTAAAAGCAAATTCAATTATTGTATATTTGGTTTCGACGCTTTAGTAAATTTTTTTTGGTGGTGGTGGTGTTGGGTGGGGGGGGGGGGGGGGCGTAATATGAAACGTGTAAGTAAAGGGGTCCATGTAGTTTTAATGTTCAATTACATATATCTGTCTCAAAACTCATATCCCGTGTTTATTGGAGAGTAACACACACATAGAAAATCATAAAGAACTGCTAAACGAGGCCGGGTCTAATTTGTTCTGCCCTAGATTTTTCAATGAAATTTCTTATATGAATTTCTACTGAAATAATTATTATTTTAAACAAAAAATCGGACATTTACAACATCGTTTGCTTAGGGGGTAATCTCAAAGTTTGTTAAGTTTTAACATAGGACTCTATTGGATTTTGATTAAAATGTATCAGTTTTGCACATTTTTTATTCAAACTTCTGCCCTAGGGATTTTTTTCATGTTCTACATATCAAGGTTATTGCTATAAGACTTCAAATGATCAAATAAAAAAAACCTTTTACCTCCTGGTATGTTCCAGGGGTCTCATCGAAACTTTATTTGTATGCCAAATTTCTCATTAGTATTTTTATGTGATATAGGCGAAAATTGTGACCTTTATAGTGTTATTTAAACATTCTAAACATATTTCAGTAATAAATAAATAAATAAATATATATATATATATATATATATATATATATATATATATATATATATATATAACTACGGTTCCCGGCTTAGCGCCGGAGTATGTAAAATCACTGTCTTGCAGGCTGTCGGTTAGAAAGGAACTTTTGCAAATATTTTCTATGATTTTTACGCGCTAATATGTTAGAGCGGACTAATCTAAGGGTGTTCTTAAGATTTCAAAAGGTTTTGAGAGCTGATAAAAAAGATATATGAATTTTAATTTTCACCATCCTCTAAGGAATATGAAGTAGTTTCAAAAATTTTTACTTTAGATGCCTGCAACTTTTTTTCACATTTGACCAACGTTAGCGGCCGTTAAGGGGGAAAACTGTAGCAGTCTTATTTACATCTACGCTGTTATAATGTAAATAATAAGTAAACATAAGTTAAGAAAACTCAAACATATGTATGCTTTAGTGTTTGAATAACAGATTTATGATTTAAAAAGATGGAATATTACATTGATATCATTGGAATAGTTTCTCATACAGGGTATCGTCTTGTTTACTATATGACTGTTATATAGCTTGTTGTCGATCGTTTTTTAATTATTTTTTTTTTTGCACATAAGGATAGCGCAAATGTGCAAATTTTTGTCGTTTCAAAGAAATCGTTGTCTCTTATATTTACTTCAAGTAACAAAACATGCCTTAAGTTTGATTTAAATAAACACAAAACGCCGTAAACAATGTATCGCGCAGTTAATTTGAAAGAGTTATCCTTCGTTTTAACCCACATTATATATAAATCAAAGTACTGAGAGCATTGCCAGTCTTGCGAGTCATAATTTGATTATTTAAAAAGCTTAACTTCTTACCTTGTACATGTAATTGTGTCCTCCGGCAACAATGTATGTATGTAAAAATAAATATTTTTTAATATGTTACGCCCACAGTGATCTGATAGTTTTATTGTTTTTAATCAACAAATTTAATTTAAAAAGAGTTCATTAATAATGTACTCGTTTATATTATTTTTTTGATTTTCCTATTAATTTGAGGATCAAAAAAAAATAATAAGTTGTAGTAGTTATAGAAGTTGTAGTAGTAGTAGCAGTAAAAGTATTAATTATCAAATAAAAGGTAAATCTTTTTAAATCAAGGTATTATTGTTTCAACATTCGTTATATAGTTATCATTAACATCATTTTAATAACATTTTTTCATATATTATAATTGCATTAAATCATCAAATGAGCATTAAGTGTTTTATCCGCTCATTAGATTTGAGTTATATCACGAAGACGAGGTCAGAAAATAGTTCAATTTGTAAAATAGGAACACAGAATTACTGTTCATATAAAAAAAAATGGCAGGAGTTAACAGTAATTTATGGATGTAATGGGCTGAAACAGATGAAACCGTTTCTATATGAAGACATTGATTATAAAAATACATTTAATAAAAACATTTTACTAATAGACTTATGTAAGCACTTTAATCAATAAGAACTATTTCTTTTCAATAGATTCATTCGTCTATATAAGACTGCACATTTTAATAGCAAAAAATTCAGCACTTACCTTGATAGCAAAATACATTGATGTCAAAAATTAAATATTAACTAAAGATTAAAATGCTATAAAATGAAAGCTATGAGAATGAAATATTCGTCTACAAAAAACCCATTTAATTCATTCATCTATATACATTTAAACTGACCGGCTTTTCTATGGCAGGAAAAAATAATAACATAAAGAACATTAAGAACCAGTAAGCTGCATTCATATCGAGAAAATAACTTTTTTTTGCATTTCTATTAGTAAACATATTTTTTTTAATCATCAAAGAAGATTTTCGATATAATTAATTCCTTTTGGGGGGGGGGGGGGGTAGATTTCATAGATATAAAATTTATCAGTTTGTTTATAAGCAATTGTAATTTCAAATGTAATTTGGAAGAATACATATAGAACTTTAGATTAAGAGTGAATTAAAATACAAATAAATGTACATTGATAAAACTGTTATCAAACAGTATTTTTTTTAGACAGAAAGCATTTAAAAATAATGTATATGTCATTATCTCTAAATGAAATTTAAAGCTCGGGACATTAAAAAACATCTTGCTGCTTTGTAAGTAGTCACGCCTTAAATAGAAAATATCTTTTACGAGTATTATCACGCGAGGCAAACACGTCAACACAGTTTTATTTCTAGGGTATTTGATCCTGGCGAAAACTATGAATTTCCCAGAATTGATAAATATCAAATTTATATTTTATATATTTTATAGTTTTGATAACAACGAAGGACCAAAAACCTCATATACAGTTTATTTACAATAAAAAAAATAACAAACTGTCAACCATCTAAAAAATCCTTAAAACGAAATACAATTTCAAAGCAGAGCGCCACGGAGGTAGTATCAGGTGCCTAGGAGGAGTGAACATCCTGTGCTGACCGGTCACACCCGCCGTGTGTTCTTTGTCTTAATCGGGAGAATAACGGAAAAGTCCGTAGACAACACGGTGAATAATTATGTTCAAGCAATTAGTACGAAAAACGTCAGTCAGCATGCGACCCAGATACTCGATATATTGAGTCGACATGCTATAAATCTAAAAATAATAATTTGATATTCTTCATCTAATAAACAATAATACACAATAAATAGATTATTAATCAATGAAACACCTCGGAAAATGTTGTGGTGATGTTTGGTGATTTACTTAGCAACCCAATCACACAGACTCCACCTTGGTAAATATTTAAGTGGACTCGGTAATTAACCAAGTAACAAAACTACCAAAATATTTTACCTTGGTTAATATTTAGGTGCAAACCGGTTAATTTTATATAACATGGGAAAGATAGCCATTTAATTAAAGGCTATCACTATATTATTTATCAAACAGTCCTTGGTGTGGAATAATTTTACCAAGAACGTCGGTAATATAAATAGTGCCACTCGGTAAATCCAAATAAATAAATAATGTAAAACTTAATTACAAATGTATCTAGTGCCCGTCTAGATTGAGCCTCCGATATCTTCAACACTAGACTACACCGTTTTAGGCAATTTACATCTATTTATACGGACTACTCTACCCCTGCAAAGGCATTTACAGATTAATAAAGTTGCTGGTGAAGTATGTTCCCCTCCCAGACAGCACCCCACAGTTAATCTCGAGAAGTTTAAAGGAGGTTACAAATTAAAAAAACAACATATCAATCAGTTCATAAATAAATATTGTAGCAATTCACTATTATCATGAACCATGTAAAATTATACAATTAAATGGTTAACAATACATTTAAGGAAGGGGTCTTCTCGTTGTCAAACATACTTCTTATAATAAGAAATTCATGAAATTTTGACACAGTTAAACTAATCATATTACCAAATAACTTATCAGTTTAATCAAATTAGACCTTTTTTGTTTTCACAAAAAGGTCAGGTCAAGGTCACTACCTTTTTCCTCAACGTAAAGGATGATAAAAATAAGTGTTGCTCTTTGAAGTTCTGTAGACATTTGTTTAAGATTTGAAGATTCTATTCTTCAATGAAATGATAGAATATCAGAATGTCTATCAGCATATACTACTAAATTGGAATAAATATTTAAACTAAAATTGATATTGGTTAGCCCGTATATCCTCTAATTTTCTTAAAATTTGATTATTTTTTTATGCTTCCGATAATAAAATATTTCTAATTTTTATGTATAATGAAGACTTTATATAAATAAATAAATTGACAGAAAAGCTAATATATTGACCCTTTAATAAGAGAGAAAACTGATTTTAGTGATTTTTTCACAAAAATCAATGTATAGAACGGGAGCGTTAAAAGGTTTAGAAAAATGTAATTTGATAGGCAGATCATATTTCAAAAACATATTCTGAAACCCAAGTATCATATCATCAGTTCACAGTAGTAAAAAAAATTCAACATTAAGGGTGTTGTTTACTCAGGGTTTGAGTTCTCGAATTCGGATTGTTATAAAGCTCAATGTCATGAGTAAAATTTGTTCTAAACACAAAAAGTATCTGTGAAATGAATTATTATTGACATAACATTTGATATTTCTACTATATTATGAAATTATGCCAAAACGAAAATACACTTTTAGCCAAACAGAGGAAATTCGGACTAAATTTTGCAGATTTTGTTTTCTGCTAAAACACTTTTGGAAGTACTCTAATATTAAAGTTAAGATTATATATTTTAGTCTATATAATTTTGCATATTTTCTGGTAGTTTTTCCTCATTTATTCATTATAATAACCGTATGGCATAAATTCAAAAATATTGAAATATGCTTAAAAACGAGAAAAGACACCATATCTCAAAATTTTGATCATTGACCTCATATAAATTATATGCCAACAGAATAAGATCAATATAAGTAGTTTAATACTATAACTGTTTTTGTATTATTATCATTCAACTTTTTGTAAAATTGGACCAAAAATGGGTAGGAATTTGAAAAGTGATAGAGGAAATTCGGACTGGAATATTTATAAAAATTGTGAAGGAAAACCTAATTCTTTGTATGTATTTAGTGTTATTGCCATTCATGAATTGTATTTCATTTTCAAAAGTGTTGAGCAATTTGTATTATTTTCACAATTAAGAAAATCTTAATCATGGTGTAAAATTTTAAGTGATTTTCCTTTAATTTTCCAAAAATATACAATGGACATTAACTCAAAAAGTAGGTCATTGACCTACTTTTTTGAAAATGAAAAATAACACTACAATAAAAGGTCTATAACACACAATAGTTGGTTTTTCATTATCATCAGTGGAATTTTTTTTCATTCTGAGTAAACGTCATCCTTAATGTTATTGTTTTAAAATGCTAAAATAGACTCATTAATCTGCAGCCATTCTGAATTGCAAAACATGTGATATTTTCCTACGCCAATATTATGCCAAAAAATATAGTCCTTGTTAGATTCTAAACATTGATTACTTTTTCTATGCCAAGTTGTATCATAATAAAAAATAAAGTAAAATATACTATTTTAATATACTTTCATCTTGATTTAATGAACAATAAATCAAATTTACGTTTGACAAGTCGAAAACCAGAAAAGATCCTTTCCTTAAAAATATTATTAAGAATTGCATACCTTTTGTAACGTTGCAGCGTTAAACCATTTAAACACATTTTCTTACGATTTATTTTTTTGCAAACGGGATTTGAAGTGTAAAATTTGATTACGCGATTTGACTTCGTCAAGGCAAAGTATTTTGTGGATGCACTCTGTCCTGTTTGAAAATCTTTAGCTAAACGTATGACTCTTTGTCAGATTGGTCTTGTGAATGCCCAAAACTATTGGTTTACGAGTTAATTATTTTGTTTGGAGATACATAATATAAAGGATCAACTTTAGGCCCCTTTAAACTGATAATCGCAAGATGACATTCTGTGGACATACCTTTTTTAAAATAATAATCACTGACGAACAAGCTTAAACTGTTTGCCATTGCACTAACATTTGAATTAAAAAGCAAGCATATTGATGTCGAAATAAAAAACCAAATAAGGGAGTTTTGACAACATATTCTCATCCATTTCCTACCTTTGCTATTTTAGATTATATAAGTGACGTGCATTTAATTCTCTCTGGAATTGTTCATTCAAGTGTATCATTTACACTTTATTGTGTATAAAGTTTGTATGCTTGGACACTTTTATACCGAAATACCGAAATGAATGTTCCTATTTCAGATGAGAAAACATTTATGACACTTTACTATAACAAATTATTAAACACGTTTTACATAAGCCTTTTCCTACAGTCAGCTAACATTCTGTTTCAATTAACTTCAATCGTGTTGCATCAAAATTTTCAAACTCCCAACTAACATTTCGTTCCAAATAGGTTCACAATTTTATGAGCCTCTTGAGGAGTTAAGATGCACTCAGCTTCAAATTATCTAATTTTAAGCTTATCTTTGCTGAAAGCTCAATAAGGTCTTCTGATCACATTTTGTCTGTCGTCCGTCTTTATGTCTGTCTGTGTGTCCATCTGTCCGTAAACTTTTCACATTCCCAACATCTTCTCCAACGGGCCACTGGGCCAATTTCCACAAAACTTAGCACAAATATCATAAGGGAAGGAGGATTCAAAGTTGTTACATTTAAGGACCACGCCCTTTTACAAAGGAAAATAACTAGACATTATTGAAAATGTTCGTGAATTTTTTTATTAAAAACATTTGGCCAGGAAAGCCGAAACTTATGTAGAGGCATCTTAAGGTAGTTTGGATTCATAGTTGTGAAAATTATGATGGAGCCACGATGGGACGTCGAATTTTTACATAGGAATATATTGAGGAAAGCTTTTAAAATCTTCTCAGAAACCTTTCAACAAGCAAAGCTGAAACTTATGTGGAAGCATTCTCAGGTATAGTATAATATATTCAACGCGGGTATGATAAGGCAACTTTCAGCGATCAAATTCCTCTGATCAATATGACGTCACAATAAGCAGCATGATGTCATATTTTACTCAGAAACTTGTCGATTTTAACTTTATCTCTGATTTAAATTATAAAAACTACAGGCATAAAATATCACAATACACTCTTCTAACTGAATATATCTTCGATTTCTCTCTATTATGTATAATTATCATTGATGACGTCACAAGCATGTTTAATAGAGAAGATCATGTCGGGAGACAAATCATCGGAATGCAGTGTAAACAATGCCTAAATAAGACTTATTCAATACAGATACATAAGATTTAGATAACTGTCAGTTAGGATATTATCAGGATAATACAGGCATGGGGATTTTGTTTATTCAGCGAGTTTTATAAGGTAAGCAGAATGACATTTATATGGCTTGACCAGCCTTTCCTCTGCCAGTCTGTACAAAAAAGGCAAAAGTGTAACACTACCCCGGATATTATGAAAGATGACTTTGGTAAATATCAACGGTATATGACCTAAACTACTTGAAAAGTGCTGCTAGAATCCTGTGCTTGTTGTTTTAAACGAAAAATACGTAGTATTTTCAATGCAATTATAGAAGTTGAGAGGGTTTCCGATAAATATTTACAATATTTATTTTATGCGATTAACAATAGGATTCTAACAGTAATACTAATAAACATGAACTAATTGCCGATCGAATTATTGTAGCAAACATACAAATGAACTTCGGGGTAGTGTTACACTTTTTGATTATTTGTTAAGGTAAAAAAGTGATCTATTTTTAACTGTCACATGATACCATGGTACGACAGCTTCAAAGATCGAGTCGATTCCGAAGTAGAAAAATAAAATCCTGGTGAACACATTCACTTGGTATTAATATTCAGCATTGTTTTCATAAAAATAAACAGATTTTAAATTGATCATAATTTTGACGGTCATTAAACTCGGAGTTGCCTTAACCTACCTGCGAACGTTTTGAACATCCTGATTCCCCGGGGTAGGGTGAGACCACGGCGGGAAGGCGAATTTTTACATAGGAATATATAGAGTAAATCCTTAAAAACATTCTTCTAGGAAATCAATCAACCAGCAAAGCTGAAACTTATGTGGAAGCATTCTCAGGTAATGTAGATTCAAATTCAAATTAGAACCCCCGAAGGTATGATGGGACCACAACGGGAGGTCGAAATTTTACATAGGAATGTATTAAGTAAATTTTAAACAAAAATCTGTTCAGAAAACAATCAGCATGGACAGCTGAAACCTGTGTGAAAGAATCCTCAGCTTGTATAAATTCAAATCTGTTTAACTCATTTTCTCCGAGGGTAGAATTGGATCACGACAGGGGGAACTTTTAATAGGAATATATAGATAAAAAAAAATTCTTAAAAACCATTTGCTTAAAAAAAATGCAACTTTATCGGAAACAACTTCAGATAGTGTAGATTCAAATTTTTTAAAATCAAAATCCTGAGGAGTCGGTTGGGGCCAATCTTGGGCATCCCATTGTACTAAGGAAAAAAATTTAATTATTCACAAAACCTGAAATGTTATCACATACATGTATTGTTTTACCCATATGCAAGCATTTTGTCACATTGCTTATTCTTGTAAAATGTTAAGACTTTCGCGTCTGGACGATTCTTGGGTCTCACAAGGAGTTTAAAGTTTAATGTAGATTTATTTCTTAAAGAAAGCAATTGTTTAGAGGTTTTTTTTTAAATCTGCAATGCTCAACATGTATTTTGACTATAGAATCATCATATTCAAATGGCACTTGATTATAAACATAGGAACAACCAGGTGGAAAATAGATTTTTATTTATAAAGGGTTGACATTTATTATACCATATTGTCTATATATGTTGTATGATGACTCAATTAAGCTGGTTTTATCATGCCTATTGTTGCTCAGGTGTGCGATATGGCCCCTGGGGTTCTTGTCATTATCGACTGATAGAAGTTAAGATATGGCAAAACATTTAGCTAGCGCTAGTTATCAAATGAACAGTCCCATCTACGGGGCGAAATTTTGGTGTCCAAGCTTTTGCGTCTTTTTTTTTTTTTTGATTTTTCTTATCGCTGTTGAATACAAAAAGGGAACACATTAAAGATTTTCCTGATTAGCAACAGCTGGATGGCAACAGTAATTGAGTAAACACTGTCTTGCCGGTGAACAACCTTATTTCAAATAACTATCACTTTAGAACAGTCTTAAACGGATTCCCCTTTGCGCTCACATTTGAATTGAAATTACCTATAAGAAGGTTAGTAAAATACATAATTAGAATATTAGAGTGTCAACAATCAAGTCTCTTCAATTTTTCTTTCTTTACAAAATTACATGCTTTAATTCATTCTAATTGGATAATTTTCAAACAAGTGCATCATTTCTGCACTTGCTCTGCCTTATATCAAGTTTGGTGCTTGTGGTATCACTTGTGATCTACTGTGTACTATGAAGTGTGTGTGCTTGTGGTGTTTTGACAACAAAACAGTCACAAACAAATGAAAAGCATGCACGTTCGTGAATGTTGCTACTTCAGATGCCTGAAAGACAGTGAAAAGTCACAATTGATAACAAACTTTTTAAAAGTGTTAAAATCGTATCGAATCAACGTTGCCCGACTCTCAGCTAACATTTTGTTCCCATTGTGTTCACAATTTGTGGTACAAGTACATACTTTTCACGTCTAATCTCGACCAGTAAAAGAGAGTTTTAGCAACACAAATGTAACAACAGTTTGTGCTACATTGAAACTGCGCATGGCTCCACACTTTTCAGTTTACATTCATCTAACTGCAAAAGCGATTGATTTATATCAGTGTCATTTAATATTTATTCGTTTGATAAGATATCGGCGCTTCCGATTGGTCGAAAAATTTCTTTGATACCTGCATCAATAAAAATTTGCCGGATCTACTTTTCTTAACTATTCTGATCTATTATAACACTATTTATAGAACGGGAATTTCCAAGATAAACACTGTCAACAAAATGTAAAGTTGTGTCTGTTTTATTGTCAGCAAACAAAATGCAACCTTGTGAATATAAAAAATTGAAAGTTTAACCTTCAAAAATAAACAAAACACATTATTTGATTCACGAAATGAAAAATTAGGCCTAAGCGTCTTCTTACGATTTCGTCTGCTTGAGATCAATCAACATTTACAGCGAGGCTGGCTGTTCCTTTTCCAAGAATATTATAACGAACATATATGCCTATAAACTTTCACGGTAACACTGCTGTTCAAATTTGGTAATGATAATTTTTAAATTTACACACGTTCATGATCGGTCATCAGAATAAGCGTCGTAAAGAAAAGCTATGAGTAATGCATCAACTCCTTCGGCGCATTCCAAGCGGCAGATATACCATTTAAGAACATCACTGGCTATCTAGTTACCACACCGTTTACATAAGTCGCTTATACATACTATTCTTCGTCGACATATCAGCTATTTTCGTCCACGATCGCCTTTCCTTGGATGGTTATGCCCAGTTGCATATTCCAGCGATCTCACATGAAAACTAGTTTTATTACGAGTTTTTCTGCACACTGAATAATATGACAAGCTATCGCATCTATTTTACTTTTGATTTCAATTCAGCCGGTTCAGATTTAAACTCACTATTTGTGTTTAATCCATTAATTAAACTCAGTAGCTCTGCATAAGCTGAAGGTGCATCCATTTTGAATATTGTTGCTGTTGTTGTTTTGTATTCATACGCGCCGCTTCATTTACATTATTTACATTTTTGATCAATGACACTTCACATTTTTTTTATTTGAAAATGTTTTATTAAATGATAAGAAAAGAAGATAATAATTTTTCTATTGATCGACGTATCAAAGAAAAAATTGACCGGAAAACTTTTTCATCGATGAAGTTTTCCGGTTAATTTTTTCTTTGATACGTCGATCAATAGAAACATTATTATCTTCATTTCTTAAGTCCGCTAGAGGGATTCGAACTCCAAGACATGGCTAAACATAAAGCTAGCGCTCATTATGGAGTCAACAGTAACATCTTCTAGACATGTATTTAGTGTCCAACCTCAATACCTTTTGTTTCTGTTTTTATTACCATTAAATATATATGGCAACAGTTATCGAGTAAACACCGTCTTACCTGTGAACAACTTTATTTCAAATAACTATCGCTCTAGATAAATCTTTATAGTGTTGCCCATTTTTATATAATTGGATAAGTGCTATAAAGATGTATCCTTTATGTTTTAGTTGGTATGATGTTTGTGTGCTTGTGGTATTTTGATAAGGAAATAATTACAACAAAATAAACAGCCTGCAAGTCCGTGAATGTTTCTACTTCAGATGCCTGCAAGACAGTGAAAAATCACACTTGATAACATACTATTCAAAAGTGTTAAAATCGTATAGAATTAACATTGCTCGACTTTTAGCTAACAATTTACTCCCATTGTGTTCACAGTTTGTGGTACAAGTAGATACTTTTCACGTCTAATCTCGACCAGTAAAAGAGATTTTTAGCAACATAAATGTAACAACAGTTTGTGCTACATTGAAACTGCGCATGGCTCCAGACTTTTCAGTTTAAATTCATCTAACTGCAAAATCGAGTGATTTATATCAGTGTTCGCTATAGGGATTCGAACTACAAGACATGGCTAAACATAAAGCTAGCGCTCGTTATGGAGTCAACCGTAACATCTTCTGGACGTGTATTTAGTGTCCAACCTCATGTGCCTTTTGGTTTTTGTATTACCATTGTATTTATAATGGAATCATATTTGATATAGTTTGATGGCAACAGTTATCGAGTAAACACCGTCTTACCTGTTAACATCTTTATTTCAAATAACCATCGCTCTAGATAAAAGCTTTAAAGTGTTGTAAATTTTTATCTAATTTGATAATTTTTATAAAGATGTATCCTTTATGTTTTAGTTGGTATGATGTTTGTGTGCTTGTGGTATTTTGATAGGGAAATAATTAAAACAAAATAAACAGCCTGCAAGTCCGTGAATGTTTCTACTTCAGATGCCTGCAAGACAGTGAAAACACACACTTGATAACATACTACTCAAAAGTGTTTAAATCGTATCGAATCAACGTTGCCCGACTCTCAGCTAACAATTTACTCCCATTGTGTTCACAGTTTGTGGTACAAGTACATACTTTTCACGTCTAATCTCGACCAGTAAAAGAGATTTTTAGCAACACAAATGTAACAACAGTTTGTGCTACATTGAAACTGCGCATGGCTCCACACTTTTCAGTTTACATTCATCTAACTGCAAACGCGATTGATTTATATCAGTGTCCGTTAGAGGGATTCGAACTCCAAGACATGGCTAAACGTAAAGCTAGCGCTCGTTATGGAGTCAACAGTAAAATCTTCTGGACGTGTTTTTAACGTCCAACCTCAATACCTTTTGTTTCTGTTTTTATAACCATTAAATATATATGGCAACAGTTATCGAGTAAACACCGTCTTACCTGTTTACGACTTTATTTCAAATAACTATCGCTCTAGATAAAGCTTTAAAGTGTTGCACTTTCTTTATCTAATTGGATAATACATGGCTAAACATAAAGCTAGCGCTCATTATGGAGTCAACAGTAACATCTTCTGGACGTGCTTTTATTGTCCAACCTCATGCGCCTTTTGGTTTTTGTATTACCATTGTATTTATAATGGAATCATATTTGATATAGTTTGATGGCATCAGTTATCGAGTAAACACCGTCTTACCTGTTAACATCTTTATTTCAAATAACTATCGCTCTAGAGAAAGCTTTAAAGTATTGTAAATTTTTATCTAATTGGATAATTGTTATAAAGATGTATCCTTTATGTTCTAGTGTGTATGAGATTTGTGTGCTTGTGGTATTTTGATCAGGAAATAATCACAACAAAATAAACAGCCTGCAAGTCCGTGAATGTTTCTACTTCAGATGCCTGCAAGACAGTGAAAAATCACACTTGATAACATACTATTCAAAAGTGTTAAAATCGTATAGAATCAACGTTGCCCGACTCTCAGCTAACATTTTGTTCCCATTGTGTTCACAGTTTGTGGTACAAGTACATACTTTTCACGTCTTATCTCGACCAGTAAAAGAGAGTTTTAGCAACACAAATGTAACAACAGTTTGTGCTACATTGAAACTGCGCATGGCTCCACACTTTTCAGTTTACATTCATCTAACTGCAAAAGCGATTGATTTATATCAGTGTCATTTAATATTTATTCGTTTGATAAGATATCGGCGCTTCCGATTGGTCGAAAAAATTCTTTGATACCTGCATCAATAAAAATTTTGCCGGATCTACTTTTCTTAACTGTTCTGATCTATTATAACACTATTTATAGAACGGGAATTTCCAAGATAAACACTGTCAACAAAATGTAAAGTTGTGTCTGTTTTATTGTCAGCAAACAAAATGCAACCTTGTGAATATAAAAAATTGAAAGTTTAACCTTCAAAAATAAACAAAACACATTATTTGATTCACGAAATGAAAAATTAGGCCTAAGCGTCTTCTTACGATTTCGTCTGCTTGAGATCAATCAACATTTACAGCGAGGCTGGCTGTTCCTTTTCCAAGAATATTATAACGAACATATATGCCTATAAACTTTCACGGTAACACTGCTGTTCAAATCTGGTAATGATAATTTTTAAATTTACACACGTTCATGATCGGTCATCAGAATAAGCGTCGTAAAGAAAAGCTATGAGTAATGCATCAACTCCTTCGGCGCATTCCAAGCGGCAGATATACCATTTAAGTACATCACTGGCTATCTAGTTACCACACCGTTTACATAAGTCGCTCATACATACTATTCTTTGTCGACATATCAGCTATTTTCGTCCACGATCGCCTTTCCTTGGATGGTTATGCCCAGTTGCATATTCCAGCGATCTCACATGAAAACTAGTTTTATTACGAGTTTTTCTGCACAGTGAATAATATTACAAGCTATCGCATCTATTTTACTTTTGATTTCAATTCAGCCGGTTCAGATTTAAACTCACTATTTGTGTTTAATCCATTAATTAAACTCAGTAGCTCTGCATAAGCTGAAGGTGCATCCATTTTGAATATTGTTGCTGTTGTTGTTTTGTATTCATACGCGCCGCTTCATTTACATTATTTACATTTTTGATCAATGACACTTCACATTTTTTTATTTGAAAATGTTTTATTAAATGATAAGAAAAGAAGATAATAATTTTTCTATTGATCGACGTATCAAAGAAAAAATTGACCGGAAAACTTTTTCATCAATGCGCTACGCGCATTGATGAAGTTTTCCGGTCAATTTTTTCTTTGATACGTCGATCAATAGAAACATTATTATCTTCATTTCTTAAGTCCGCTAGAGGGATTCGAACTCCAAGACATGGCTAAACATAAAGCTAGCGCTCATTATGGAGTCAACAGTAACATCTTCTGGACATGTATTTAGTGTCCAACCTCAATACCTTTTGTTTTTATTACCATTAAATATATATGGCAACAGTTATCGAGTAAACACCGTCTTACCTGTGAACAACTTTATTTCAAATAACTATCGCTCTAGATAAAGCTTTATAGTGTTGCGCATTTTTATATAATTGGATAAGTGCTATAAAGATATATCCTTTATGTACTAGTCTGTATGAGGTTTGTGTGCTTGTGGTATTTTGATAAGGAAATAATTACAACAAAATAAACAGCCTGCAAGTCCGTTAATGTTTCTACTTCAGATGCCTGCAAGACAGTGAAAAATCACACTTGATAACATACTATTCAAAAGTGTTAAAATCGTATAGAATTAACATTGCTCGACTTTTAACTAACATTTTGTTCCCATTGTGTTCACAGTTTGTGGTACAAGTAGATACTTTTCACGTCTAATCTCGACCAGTAAAAGAGATTTTTAGCAACATAAATGTAACAACAGTTTGTGCTACATTGAAACTGCGCATGGCTCCAGACTTTTCAGTTTAAATTCATCTAACTGCAAAATCGAGTGATTTATATCAGTGTTCGCTATAGGGATTCGAACTACAAGACATGGCTAAACATAAAGCTAGCGCTCGTTATGGAGTCAACCGTAACATCTTCTGGACGTGTATTTAGTGTCCAACCTCATGTGCCTTTTGGTTTTTGTATTACCATTGTATTTATAATGGAATCATATTTGATATAGTTTGATGGCAACAGTTATCGAGTAAACACCGTCTTACCTGTTAACATCTTTATTTCAAATAACTATCGCTCTAGATAAAAGCTTTAAAGTGTTGTAAATTTTTATCTAATTTGATAATTTTTATAAAGATGTATCCTTTATGTTTTAGTTGGTATGATGTTTGTGTGCTTGTGGTATTTTGATAGGGAAATAATTAAAACAAAATAAACAGCCTGCAAGTCCGTGAATGTTTCTACTTCAGATGCCTGCAAGACAGTGAAAACACACACTTGATAACATACTACTCAAAAGTGTTTAAATCGTATCGAATCAACGTTGCCCGACTCTCAGCTAACAATTTACTCCCATTGTGTTCACAGTTTGTGGTACAAGTACATACTTTTCACGTCTAATCTCGACCAGTAAAAGAGATTTTTAGCAACACAAATGTAACAACAGTTTGTGCTACATTGAAACTGCGCATGGCTCCAGACTTTTCAGTTTACATTCATCTAACTGCAAACGCGATTGATTTATATCAGTGTCCGTTAGAGGGATTCGAACTCCAAGACATGGCTAAACGTAAAGCTAGCGCTCGTTATGGAGTCAACAGTAACATCTTATGGACGTGTTTTTAACGTCCAACCTCAATACCTTTTGTTTCTGTTTTTATAACCATTAAATATATATGGCAACAGTTATCGAGTAAACACCGTCTTACCTGTTTACGACTTTATTTCAAATAACTATCGCTCTAGATAAAGCTTTAAAGTGTTGCACTTTCTTTATCTAATTGGATAATACATGGCTAAACATAAAGCTAGCGCTCATTATGGAGTCAACAGTAACATCTTCTGGACGTGCTTTTATTGTCCAACCTCATGCGCCTTTTGGTTTTTGTATTACCATTGTATTTATAATGGAATCATATTTGATATAGTTTGATGGCATCAGTTATCGAGTAAACACCGTCTTACCTGTTAACATCTTTATTTCAAATAACTATCGCTCTAGAGAAAGCTTTAAAGTATTGTACACTGCACGAAAAGTCGCGTTTAATTTCACCTTAAATGCATTTTAAACGTTACGATTTTTTAAAATTTAAGTATGTAGTATTACATATTGTGTGCCCGAAAACGTTTAAAAATAATTAGCATTTAATATGAGTTTACTGGATTCCGTAAAAGAACAAATTTAATAATGTCGGAAAAATTGTAAACTTACTCATACGTACAGATTTAAGTGTTCCGTAAACTAACATTATACCTCTTGTATATAAAACGTATAATTTTCATTAAACATGCTCAAAAAATTAAGTTTCATGGATATATTAAATTTGTTTGGTTAATAAAATTTAATGTTGAATTTTAATTCATTATTTGTTCTCGTTTAATTTACATTTTACATTATAAAACTGTCAAAAATTAAATTATATACGGATACCTTAAACTTCCTAAAACATTCAAATAAACGCTTTTATCAACTTACATTATACATCTTGTTTATGCAACGATAATATTTTGATTTAACCTGCCAATATAAACTGGATTTGTATATATTTTACGTCATTAATATTTTCGTTTAAATTAAATATTATACCACCGCATACATCTTTATATAACTTCAAACATCCAGTTGTTTTCTTTGAAATTGTTTTTGCTATCATTTTTGAAAATTAAAATCACACACAAGTCCACTTAAGATTCGATTTTATTGCATGTTAAAGTCTCAATGATGTAAAAAAATAAATACATGTATTCTTACAGAGCAAAACATTTCAAAGTTTTAAGCATAAAAGTCACAATTTAGAAAATTACAATATGTACGTCATGATCAGATACATATGGAATGGATGCCATTACAATTTCTGATATAGTTCTTAAAAAATACTTAGGTAAAATGTCCAAATTTGGAATTGTGAAATGCACATTTGACTTAAGCAAATGCAGGCTAATACACATTAAATGGAAATAATGGAATCTATATGGACTAGTAGGAAAAAAAACCACAACTGAAACAGACCCATAAAAATTGCTGCATGGTCTGCAAATAACAAATTCTAGCTTAACTTGCGTATTTTCATATACAACATAAATTACAACACAAAGTCAGTTTTTCTATATAATGCATGTGGATAAAGAAAAGCAATCGTTGAAAGTTGACAATACTGAAGTAATCAATTTTTTTTTACTTATTTACTGGTCACTAAAAAACATACACACGCACACACAAATTCTCTTTCCTAGTACATGTATTTTGAAAATAGCATGTTTTCATAGAAACATACATACTACATACATACTCTATAGTTCATAACTGCAAATAGATAAGAGTTTCCATGAAAACCACTTCAGAGAAGATATATATTAACAATCATATTATATGTAATAGCATTGAAAAACCCCTATATATTTATATATATGATGCATACAAATACCAAATTATACTAAATTGAATGAACAAATTATTCAATAATAGGATGTACATGTGCATCTCTAATTTTAAACACTTCATGTGATTTTAAAAAAAATTCCTTAGGTTTTACATTATAATATTGAAAATTTATTATACAGAAAAGAAAAATACATATTCTAATGACCAGACTCTTCAGTTAACATTTTGGAACTTATATAAAGTAATTTTAATTTACACAAACTTCCAATGCTAACAATAATTGATTATCAAAATTTGGCAAAATGGTAAATTTAAATCATGGAAATTCAATAAAATTCTTCTAGTCTATCCTAATAAGGTCTGGAATAAGATCAAGCATATGCATGTACAAAATTTATAAAAGTTATGACACTATAAAAATTCAACTCAATCTTACTTATCATAAAAAGAAAACAGTTTCCCCAATATTTTACTCAGAAATGTCTTATCAGGTCTTGTGTATCTCTTGCATCTGTAAGAAACTGACAGGGAAGCCTCACTCGCCCACAAGCAAGAGCAAAAGGATCGGTCTGAGACACCACCTTTCTCTTACTTGGGTATCAAGATCTGCAACTTACTGCCAGCATAGCCCTTTCAAAATACTCTTTCATTGTTTCCTGCTTAAAATTCACTTTCAATAGAAATTATTCTAGTCTATCCTATTAAGGTCTGAAATAAGACCTGGCATATGCATGTACAGAATGTAAAATATAGTTATGACACTATAAATATTCAACTCAATCTTACTTATCATAAAAAGAAAACAGTTCCCCATTATTTTACTCAGAAATGTCTTATCAAATCTTGTTTGTTTATTCCTTGCATCTGTAAGAAACTGACAGGGAAGCCTCACTCGCCCACAAGCAAGAGCAAAAGGATCGGTCAGAGACACCACCTTTCTCTTACTTGGGTATCAAGATCTGCAACTTACTGCCAGCAAAGCCCTTTCAAAATACTCTTGCATTGTCTCCTGTATATTTTTAACAACAAATTTTGTTCACTTTAGAGCTAATTAAGCTAATAAATTATATAAGTGAAACTTGTACAAATATGTAGATTAAAATAACTTGAGATAAAAATTGTATTTTTTCCGTAAATTTTCTAGTCTACGCCCAAGTTTCAGGAACAAGCTCCGAAAGATATACATACAAAAAGTCCTGTATAACTGCCTAGATGTCCATAAAAACTACTCTTTACTCAATAAATTATCAAAAATCTAGTCTTTAACTCTTTACTTAGAACAAAAGAAACAAATTATGATTAAATATTCATTAAAATAACCACTTTATATCACTCATATATGTG
Source organism: Magallana gigas (assembly GCF_902806645.1). Lineage (NCBI taxonomy): Eukaryota > Metazoa > Mollusca > Bivalvia > Ostreida > Ostreidae > Magallana > Magallana gigas. Next base: position 8,878,922 of record NC_047567.1, on the reverse strand, counting down.
ATTAGTTTATAATTTGATCTATGATTTTAAACTTATACAAGCCTTTGACAGGGAAGCCTCACTCGCCCACAAGCAAGAGCAAAAGGATCGGTCAGAGACGCCACCTTTCTCTTACTTGGGTATCAAGATCTGCAACTAACTGCCAACAGAGCTCCCTTTAAAAATAAATAACTTCCTATTGTCTTCAGTCCTATTATGCTATAGAGATGTATGCACTAATTACTGGAAATAAACTTAAACATATTTGTAAATAAATTGAGATAAAAAAAAGTATGACTTGGTTACATGCCAATATGACAAAAATTGAAAATCATAATGGCCAAATTTAATCTGTAATTGATCAGCATAAAAAAAAATTCAACAATAAAAAATACACAATGAATATTCTTTTATATAACAGTATGAGTTAAACAAGTAATATCAGATCCTGTATTTAAAAAAATACCCAGCATATTTTTAGGTTCATCATACTACAACAATACATCAAGCTATTTTGCAATGATTTTACAGTCATATCACATATTGAGCTTTGCAGTTCTCAAGAAGTGTTAAACAACTCTTTATACATGGATAATAAACCTACATCAAAATATGAACCTCTTACGAGGAACAAAAATTGTCCATGGGACGGAGTTAACAATTTTATACAATCAACAATGTATATATCAAAATGCTTGCATATCAGTAAAACCATAGAATAACTTTCAGCTCAGGTGAGCTAATTATACATGACAGTTGCAACTCTTTTAAAAATCTCAAATGGCCCATTTCTGTTCATTTGATATATTTGCTGGTTTGTCTCTTGATGATTCATTGTTGGTCCTTACACGTCTTATACTTTGCCTTTTTGAACATTTGGATTTCAGAGCGGAACTTTTGGTGTCCAATTAAACATTCGTCAGAGCGCCACTTTAGAGATGTGATTTCATATATTGTGTCATCTTCCCAATCATTTTCATATTCTGATGACATCATCAAGTACTCGACAAGAAATACAGGTTCTACTTGTTTCTTTTTCTCCTCATCCAGGAGGTCTTTTGTTTAAATACAGCCTGACAGCCTGTCTATAGTATAACTTCCATTTTCTACAACATATATACACACATAAATACACATGTTTATACACACATATTGTCTTTAAAAAGCCAACATTGTAAAATGTTCAGGCTTTTCTTTTAAATTCCTCAGACAATTTATTTAAGCATTAAATCATTGTTTTTTGAAAGAGGAGTAACAGGCGTGTGTGCATCATGAAAATTTGTCTGCACACACTATTGCAGTTATGAGACTATATATTTCAAAAAACAAGAGATATTTGTGAAACACAATTGTCCCCTTCTTCCTTGGAGACCTCTACAAAGAAATGAACGAAAAAGCAAATAATTGGGATTTTCCCATATCCAAGGGGCATAACTCTGTCAAAAATTGATCAATTAGACTCTAAATCAAACTTGACCAAAATATTATTATGATGAATCTGTGTGTCAAATTTCATATCAATAGGAGCAACCTCTGCGTTAAAGGAAATTGTTGGTGGACCGGCCGATCAACAACAGCAATGTAGTATTCCCTCCCTTGTCTGAAGGGGGCATAATAACAAGTATTTACATTTCTGTTAATTCTTGCCTTATCTGCAAATGCGATTTATACATCAAAACTCCTTATTAATCTTAAAAGGTAAGTTAAACCAATAGAACAGTCACTGTATATAATACAGCATAAATTAGAACTTCAAAATAAGTTCATGATTTTGGCAGTTGTAAACAGGGACATTTGAACATATGTATGGTCTAGACTCTCAAAACATGCAGTGCATATAATTGGGCATACCCTTGTTTCCTTTGATACAGATCCATTCCTTTCTTGAAAGAATCGACTCTCTCCTTCCTTTATCTTGCATAGACAGGAAATATCTGTTTATTGCATCTAAAATATAACATTGCAACAAAAATTATAATATTATTTGTAAAGTTTTATTTAAATACAAGAGCGGGGGATCTGACAAACACAGGGTTCGACACTAACTGTTTGATGCATTAGTCCAGCCGGACTAGTGCCTGTTCATTTTAACTAGTCCGCAGGCAATTTTATGTGCCCGTCAGAAATAAATTAAAAAGCATTACCGTATTTGCCTTATATATAGTATGGAGTTTTTAAATAGCATTTGTAAGAAAGGGGTGCATAATATACACTATAATGTTTTTCTTACAGGTGTTGCACATGTTTAGTTGTATTGTGCTATGCAGTACATAGCAATGAGCTGCGTATTCACTATCTCTGTGTACTAGGTGTATGCCGCCATTACAGATGTTATAAATAGATCTATGCAAATTAGATCCAGGCTATGAGCTACCTTGTTCTTTTCATTGTCTAAGTTCTTTAAAAATCTGTTTAAAATAATAAGCAATTTATCACAAATTATTTAACGTAAAACAATTCATTTAAATTAAACAACTCACAGGAGATTCGTTTCACCTATATTTTTTAAAAACACATAAGCGTCCCTTTCGAAGCTGTTGTTGTGAACACGTGCGCTTGTAACCTATTAATTTTCTCGGACATCCCCACTACTTTTCATAAAAAGTAATCCGAAAGTTTTCCACACTCCAGATTTAGCTTCGATTTGACAACTTTACGAGGTTTTCTGCCATCTTTGTACTTTAATATTAGGCGCGCGGACTTAAAATAGCTGGTATATGAAGCTCGGATATTTTAAGAAAATAAAATAGTGGTTCGCTACGGTATCGTTGTATTAATGGTAAATGTATCGATCCAAATATCGTCAAAGTATATACCGTGATGCACTGGTGTATTGTCCCATCCCTATTTTTTTTTGCGGTTATATGTTAAATATAGCAAATCAGACCAATATTTTATCGACATCAAATATACTTACATGTACTTGGCTGGGTACACATATTTTAACTTTCTTATTTCCTTTCTTTTGCGATGGATTACTTTCGGAGAGTATTTAGCGATGATTTCCTTCTGCCCCTCCAAGATTTTTTTCTGCTGAAACTCAATCTTTCTCAACTTGAAAAGTGGCCACGATGCTGGTCCTATTCATCAAAATAGTGAAAATAAATCAAAATACAGGCATTGAAGAGTTATTCTAGGCCTCTAAGGGGAATCAAGTCAAGTCGTACCCAAACCGACTCGTATACCCAAGCCGATTCTTAATCAATAGGTCACAGATTGTGACTATAATGGGTAGCAATTCTTGGTTAATAGCTACACTCTGTCCCAAGTTTTTTCTTCGTTCACTTTTTCTTGATATTTTGATAGTCATAAATACCTATGTTCTCAAATTATGTTCATCCTCAAAATAGATATGAAATATCTTCAGATTATCTGTTTTGAAACACCCCTTTGGCTTTTGCCCCTTCAGATCTCAATATACAACTCAAAATAGTCTATGGGGATTTTTCATTGCACCAGCCATGAAATAGCCTGGATAACGAACAATTGTGCAAGGTATATATTCCAAGTGATTTCCAGATGGTGAAAAGATGTAGACAATTCCTATTATAAATTTCCGTAAGAAATTTATTTACCTTCCTGTGAACTTTTATGAGTGAAAAATGATGTGTCATTGAGTGGAGATATCTTGGATATATTTTCCATTTCATCGATTTCAACTGTACTTCTATTTGAGTGTAGGTGTATTTTTATAAAAAATCATCAAAAAGTGATGGAAACAATAACTTGGGAGAAATTATACTCAACATTGATTAAATTTAAAACTTGTGTGTTTAATCATTGCCCCCCCCCTCCATTGTTGGGTTATTTTTTTATCATTTATTTTTAACTATATATATGTTGATTTATGCTACATTTAAAAAACACAATTAACGCAAAAGCTATGTAGAAATAAAATATATACCCCTGGTATAAAAAGCAAAGAATTTGCAATGTCAGCAGACACCATCTTGTAAAATTTGACACCTCGCTAGGAAATCCTTAAATTATTTATACTTGTTTCTATCATATCGCTGGTTCTATGGTATCGCGGTATTTCTGTTTACTTATAGTAGCACGCGCTGAAATTGACATTTGATGTCGGAATATTTTTAGACATTGAAAACAGACACGCAAAACAAAACTGAGGTATATAAACTCACAAAACATTAGTTTCTGGAAATATTTTCGTATTGATAGATTTTTTAACAAAATAATATAACTACCGCGATATCATAGGACGGGCTCATAACTGAAAAAGTACTGACCGGCTGGAGATGATGGTTTCTTTAATTTCATAAGGTGTCAAATGGTGAAAAAATAACTTGTGAATGTGGGGGGGGGGGGGTGTGAATATGGGGGGGGGGGGGTGAATATGGGGGTTGGGGTCCCGTCCCCAAGCATCTGTGAGTACAAATACTTATACCGGTAGATAATATGGTAATTTGATAATATGACATACCCGACAATATTTTTTAAAATGAATATCAATATTAAAAAGTTATGACTGTGGGCATAATCATGTAATTTGAAGTTATTTTTCACTCGGACTATCCGACTATTTGATTACAAATCAGTTTGGTTACGAGTTGACTGTACTTCTTACAAGGGAAATAATCATGTTTACAAGGGGAAGTAACTATAAAATTACAAGAGCATGTGTTAATGGGACGCTTGTTTATCGATACCGTAATCACCACCATACCTATTAAACAACTGGTAGTACTGGCCGGCGAACCTATCTCCAAGGTGCTGCTACATGTATGAACAGAAGTTGAGGCAAAGGACTGACGTTGTGGGACTGTTTCGCCATCTTGTTTCTCACGAGCGCTCTACCTGCTTGACATGGTGGTGACTTTTTCTTCCCTTTCGGCACTTGACAATAGTCTTGACAATGGATGTTTTCCTAAAGATTTCGTCGATGTACGAATCTGATGATTCATCAGTCCAAGAGCACTAAATTCTGATAGATCTACTTCGCTACTTCACTCGAATCCGACATGTTATCTCCATCGCAGCTTGGCGGGTTCAGAATTCTCTCGATTTTTGATTGGCTTAATTTGATTCGCATGCGCGTAGAGGTTAAACTCTCTCTCTCTCTCTCTCTCTCTCTCTCTCTCTCTCTCTCTCTCTCTCTCTCTCTCTCTCTCTCTCTCTCTCATCCTGAATCAATTGTTATAGTCAAATATTTTTTATTTGCTTTGTGATTTTTTTTTTACTACAAATCAAATATTTCCTTGAAGTGATTAATTTAGTGGGTTTTTTTCGTCCCAAACCCCTTCCACGTACATGTAAGTTCAGAGCTGCAGCATATAATAATATTGGATGCTTTATAATATTTTGTCTGTTTGTATCAGTGTATAAACAATATTTTATTCTAAATGAAAGATGTATTAATGACACATTAATTATCACGTATATTTAATGCAAATCAAACTTAGTTAAACTTCAAGTATAAGCAAATTTACATATAAAAATCAAACTAAAGTTATCTTAGTTATATATTTTTTCTATTAAACTTTATTATTCTTTTTTGTATATTGTATCTAATCTACTTATACGTGTCTGAAAAAATAATCATTAGGATGTTTTGTGTTTACCGTCTCGAACCCCTCCCATGATTAAATCAGAACATAATGATCAGATAGTTTGATACATATAGACGATTTTGTGTATTTGCAATAATGAGTACGTAAACAACATTTTATTTTGTATAAAATAACATATTATTGACACATCAATTATCATATATATTTCCTGAATACCAGAAACATTATTAAACTTTATGTATAAATGTATTTACGTATGAATGTCAATTTTCTTAAACGAAACGTATAATTTTTTCTATTAAACTACATTATTCTTGTTGTATATCGCATTAAATCTAATTATACTTTATTATAAAATCCAATCAAGTAAATGACATTATATTTTGCATATAATATAACGTTATACACAAATTATATTAAAAACAAGAAATATAATTTGGTAAACGAATTTATAAAATTATATTAAACGCGACTTTTCGTGCAGTGGTAAATTTTTATCTAATTGGATAATTGTTATAAAGATGTATCCTTTATGTTCTAGTGTGTATGAGGTTTGTGTGCTTGTGGTATTTTGATAAGGAAATAATCACAACAAAATAAACAGCCTGCAAGTCCGTGAATGTTTCTACTTCAGATGCCTGCAAGACAGTGACAAATCACACTTGATAACATACTATTCAAAAGTGTTAAAATCGTATAGAATGAACGTTGCTCGACTTTTAGCTAACATTTTGTTCCCATTGTGTTCACAGTTTGTGGTACAAGTACATACTTTTCACGTCTAATCTCGACCAGTAAAAGAGATTTTTAGCGTGTATGAGGTTTCGATTTCATGTGTTGCACGTTTTATCCTAATTGGCGAATTCTCATAAAGGTGTATCCTTTATGTTCTACTGTGTATGGTGTTTGTGTGCTTGTGTTATTTTGATAACGTAATAATCATAACCAAAAAAACAGCCTACAAGTCCGTGAATGTTTCTACTTCAGATGCCTGCAAGACAGTGAAAAATCACACTTGGTAACATACTATTCAAAAGTGTTAAAATCGTATAGAATTAACGTTGCCAGACTCTCAGCTAACATTTTGTTCCCATTGTGTTCACAGTTTGTGGTACAAGTACATACTTTTCACGTCTAATCTCGACCAGTAAAAGAGATTTTTAGCGTGTATGAGGTTTCGATTTCATGTGTTGCACGTTTTACTCTAATTGGCGAATTCTCATAAAGGTGTATCCTTTATGTTCTACTTTGTATTACCATTAAATATATATGGCAACAGTTATCGAGTAAACACCGTCTTACCTGTGAACAACTTTATTTCAAATAACTATCGCTCTAGATAAAGCTTTAAAGCGTTGCGCATTTTTATATAATTGGATAATTGTCATAAAAATGTATCCTTTATGTTCTAGTGTGTATGAGGTTTGTGTGCTTGTGGTATTTTGATAAGGAAATAATTACAACAAAATAAACAGCCTGCAAGTCCGTGAATGTTTCTACTTCAGATGCCTGCAAGACAGTGAAAAATCACACTTGATAACATACTATTCAAAAGTGTTAAAATCGTATAGAATTAACATTGCTCGACTTTTAGCTAACATTTTGTTCTTATTGTGTTCACAGTTTGTGGTACAAGTACATACTTTTCACGTCTTATCTCGACCAGTAAAAGAGAGTTTTAGCAACACAAATGTAACAACAGTTTGTGCTACATTGAAACTGCGCATGGCTCCACACTTTTCAGTTTACATTCATCTAACTGCAAAAGCGATTGATTTATATCAGTGTCATTTAATATTTATTCGTTTGATAAGATATCGGCGCTTCCGATTGGTCGAAAAAATTCTTTGATACCTGCATCAATAAAAATTTTGCCGGATCTACTTTTCTTAACTGTTCTGATCTATTATAACACTATTTATAGAACGGGAATTTCCAAGATAAACACTGTCAACAAAATGTAAAGTTGTGTCTGTTTTATTGTCAGCAAACAAAATGCAACCTTGTGAATATAAAAAATTGAAAGTTTAACCTTCAAAAATAAACAAAACACATTATTTGATTCACGAAATGAAAAATTAGGCCTAAGCGTCTTCTTACGATTTCGTCTGCTTGAGATCAATCAACATTTACAGCGAGGCTGGCTGTTCCTTTTCCAAGAATATTATAACGAACATATATGCCTATAAACTTTCACGGTAACACTGCTGTTCAAATCTGGTAATGATAATTTTTAAATTTACACACGTTCATGATCGGTCATCAGAATAAGCGTCGTAAACAAAAGCTATGAGTAATGCATCAACTCCTTCGGCGCATTCCAAGCGGCAGATATACCATTTAAGTACATCACTGGCTATCTAGTTACCACACCGTTTACATAAGTCGCTCATACATACTATTCTTTGTCGACATATCAGCTATTTTCGTCCACGATCGCCTTTCCTTGGATGGTTATGCCCAGTTGCATATTCCAGCGATCTCACATGAAAACTAGTTTTATTACGAGTTTTTCTGCACAGTGAATAATATTACAAGCTATCGCATCTATTTTACTTTTGATTTCAATTCAGCCGGTTCAGATTTAAACTCACTATTTGTGTTTAATCCATTAATTAAACTCAGTAGCTCTGCATAAGCTGAAGGTGCATCCATTTTGAATATTGTTGCTGTTGTTGTTTTGTATTCATACGCGCCGCTTCATTTACATTATTTACATTTTTGATCAATGACACTTCACATTTTTTTATTTGAAAATGTTTTATTAAATGATAAGAAAAGAAGATAATAATTTTTCTATTGATCGACGTATCAAAGAAAAAATTGACCGGAAAACTTTTTCATCAATGCGCTACGCGCATTGATGAAGTTTTCCGGTCAATTTTTTCTTTGATACGTCGATCAATAGAAACATTATTATCTTCATTTCTTAAGTCCGCTAGAGGGATTCGAACTCCAAGACATGGCTAAACATAAAGCTAGCGCTCATTATGGAGTCAACAGTAACATCTTCTGGACATGTATTTAGTGTCCAACCTCAATACCTTTTGTTTTTATTACCATTAAATATATATGGCAACAGTTATCGAGTAAACACCGTCTTACCTGTGAACAACTTTATTTCAAATAACTATCGCTCTAGATAAAGCTTTATAGTGTTGCGCATTTTTATATAATTGGATAAGTGCTATAAAGATGTATCCTTTATGTACTAGTCTGTATGAGGTTTGTGTGCTTGTGGTATTTTGATAAGGAAATAATTACAACAAAATAAACAGCCTGCAAGTCCGTTAATGTTTCTACTTCAGATGCCTGCAAGACAGTGAAAAATCACACTTGATAACATACTATTCAAAAGTGTTAAAATCGTATAGAATTAACATTGCTCGACTTTTAACTAACATTTTGTTCCCATTGTGTTCACAGTTTGTGGTACAAGTAGATACTTTTCACGTCTAATCTCGACCAGTAAAAGAGATTTTTAGCAACATAAATGTAACAACAGTTTGTGCTACATTGAAACTGCGCATGGCTCCAGACTTTTCAGTTTAAATTCATCTAACTGCAAAATCGAGTGATTTATATCAGTGTTCGCTATAGGGATTCGAACTACAAGACATGGCTAAACATAAAGCTAGCGCTCGTTATGGAGTCAACCGTAACATCTTCTGGACGTGTATTTAGTGTCCAACCTCATGTGCCTTTTGGTTTTTGTATTACCATTGTATTTATAATGGAATCATATTTGATATAGTTTGATGGCAACAGTTATCGAGTAAACACCGTCTTACCTGTTAACATCTTTATTTCAAATAACTATCGCTCTAGATAAAAGCTTTAAAGTGTTGTAAATTTTTATCTAATTTGATAATTTTTATAAAGATGTATCCTTTATGTTTTAGTTGGTATGATGTTTGTGTGCTTGTGGTATTTTGATAGGGAAATAATTAAAACAAAATCAACAGCCTGCAAGTCCGTGAATGTTTCTACTTCAGATGCCTGCAAGACAGTGAAAACACACACTTGATAACATACTACTCAAAAGTTTTTAAATCGTATCGAATCAACGTTGCCCGACTCTCAGCTAACAATTTACTCCCATTGTGTTCACAGTTTGTGGTACAAGTACATACTTTTCACGTCTAATCTCGACCAGTAAAAGAGATTTTTAGCAACACAAATGTAACAACAGTTTGTGCTACATTGAAACTGCGCATGGCTCCAGACTTTTCAGTTTACATTCATCTAACTGCAAACGCGATTGATTTATATCAGTGTCCGTTAGAGGGATTCGAACTCCAAGACATGGCTAAACGTAAAGCTAGCGCTCGTTATGGAGTCAACAGTAACATCTTCTGGACGTGTTTTTAACGTCCAACCTCAATACCTTTTGTTTCTGTTTTTATAACCATTAAATATTTATGGCAACAGTTATCGAGTAAACACCGTCTTACCTGTTTACGACTTTATTTCAAATAACTATCGCTCTAGATAAAGCTTTAAAGTGTTGCACTTTCTTTATCTAATTGGATAATACATGGCTAAACATAAAGCTAGCGCTCATTATGGAGTCAACAGTAACATCTTCTGGACGTGCTTTTATTGTCCAACCTCATGCGCCTTTTGGTTTTTGTATTACCATTGTATTTATAATGGAATCATATTTGATATAGTTTGATGGCATCAGTTATCGAGTAAACACCGTCTTACCTGTTAACATCTTTATTTCAAATAACTATCGCTCTAGAGAAAGCTTTAAAGTATTGTAAATTTTTATCTAATTGGATAATTGTTATAAAGATGTATCCTTTATGTTCTAGTGTGTATGAGGTTTGTGTGCTTGTGGTATTTTGATAAGGAAATAATCACAACAAAATAAACAGCCTGCAAGTCCGTGAATGTTTCTACTTCAGATGCCTGCAAGACAGTGACAAATCACACTTGATAACATACTATTCAAAAGTGTTAAAATCGTATAGAATGAACGTTGCTCGACTTTTAGCTAACATTTTGTTCCCATTGTGTTCACAGTTTGTGGTACAAGTACATACTTTTCACGTCTAATCTCGACCAGTAAAAGAGATTTTTAGCGTGTATGAGGTTTCGATTTCATGTGTTGCACGTTTTATCCTAATTGGCGAATTCTCATAAAGGTGTATCCTTTATGTTCTACTGTGTATGGTGTTTGTGTGCTTGTGTTATTTTGATAACGTAATAATCATAACCAAAAAAACAGCCTACAAGTCCGTGAATGTTTCTACTTCAGATGCCTGCAAGACAGTGAAAAATCACACTTGGTAACATACTATTCAAAAGTGTTAAAATCGTATAGAATTAACGTTGCCAGACTCTCAGCTAACATTTTGTTCCCATTGTGTTCACAGTTTGTGGTACAAGTACATACTTTTCACGTCTAATCTCGACCAGTAAAAGAGATTTTTAGCGTGTATGAGGTTTCGATTTCATGTGTTGCACGTTTTACTCTAATTGGCGAATTCTCATAAAGGTGTATCCTTTATGTTCTACTTTGTATTACCATTAAATATATATGGCAACAGTTATCGAGTAAACACCGTCTTACCTGTGAACAACTTTATTTCAAATAACTATCGCTCTAGATAAAGCTTTAAAGCGTTGCGCATTTTTATATAATTGGATAATTGTCATAAAAATGTATCCTTTATGTTCTAGTGTGTATGAGGTTTGTGTGCTTGTGGTATTTTGATAAGGAAATAATTACAACAAAATAAACAGCCTGCAAGTCCGTGAATGTTTCTACTTCAGATGCCTGCAAGACAGTGAAAAATCACACTTGATAACATACTATTCAAAAGTGTTAAAATCGTATAGAATTAACATTGCTCGACTTTTAGCTAACATTTTGTTCTTATTGTGTTCACAGTTTGTGGTACAAGTACATACTTTTCACGTCTAATCTCGACCAGTAAAAGAGATTTTTAGCAACACAAATGTAACAACAGTTTGTGCTACATTGAAACTGCGCATGGCTCCAGACTTTTCAGTTTACATTCATCTAACTGCAAAATCGAGTGATTTATATCAGTGTTCGCTATAGGGATTCGAACTCTAAGACATGGCTAAACATAAAGCTAGCGCTCATTATGGAGTCAACAGTAACATCTTCTGGACGTGCTTTTATTCTCCAACCTCATGCGCCTTTTGGTTTTTGCATTACCATTGTATTTATAATGGAATCATATTTGATATAGTTTGATGGCAACAGTTATCGAGTAAACACCGTCTTACCTGTTAACATCTTTATTTCAAATAACTATCGCTCTAGAAAAAGCTTTAAAGTGTTGTAAATTTTTATCTAATTTGATAATTTTTATAAAGATGTATCCTTTATGTTCTACTGTGTATGAGGTTTGTGTGCTTGTGGTATTTTGATAAGGAAATAATTACAACAAAATAAACAGCCTGTAAGTCCGTGAATGTTTCTACTTCAGATGCCTGCAAGACAGTGAAAAATCACACTTGATAACATACTATTCAAAAGTGTTAAAATCGTATAGAATCAACGTTGCCCGACTCTCAGCTAACATTTTGTTCCCATTGTGTTCACAGTTTGTGGTACAAGTACATACTTTTCACGTCTAATCTCGACCAGTAAAAGAGATTTTTAGCAACACAAATGTAACAACAGTTTGTGCTACATTGAAACTGCGCATGGCTCCAGACTTTTCAGTTTACATTCATCTAACTGCAAAATCGAGTGATTTATACCAGTGTTCGCTATAGGGATTCGAACTCTAAGACATGGCTAAACATAAAGCTAGCGCTCATTATGGAGTCAACAGTAACATCTTCTGGACGTGCTTTTATTGTCCAACCTCATGCGCCTTTTGGTTTTTGTACTACCACTGTATTTATAATGGAATTATATTTGATATAGTTTGATGGCAACAGTTATCGAGTAAACACCGTCTTACCTGTTAACATCTTTATTTCAAATAACTATCGCTCTAGATAAAGCTTTAAAGTGTTGTAAATTTTTAATCTAATTGGATAATTTTCATAAAGATGTATCCTTTATGTTCTACTGTGTATCAAGTTTGTGTGCTTGTGGTATTTAGATAAGGAAATAATTACAACAAAATAAACAGCCTGTAAGTCCGTGAATGTTTCTACTTCAGATGCCTGCAAGACAGTGAAAAATCACACTTGATAACATACTATTCAAAAGTGTTAAAATCGTATAGAATCAACGTTGCCCGACTCTCAGCTAACATTTTGTTCCCATTGTGTTCACAGTTTGTGGTACAAGTACATACTTTTCACGTCTAATCTCGACCAGTAAAAGAGATTTTTAGCAACACAAATGTAACAACAGTTTGTGCTACATTGAAACTGCGCATGGCTCCAGACTTTTCAGTTTACATTCATCTAACTGCAAAATCGAGTGATTTATACCAGTGTTCGCTATAGGGATTCGAACTCTAAGACATGGCTAAACATAAAGCTAGCGCTCATTATGGAGTCAACAGTAACATCTTCTGGACGTGCTTTTATTGTCCAACCTCATGCGCCTTTTGGTTTTTGTACTACCACTGTATTTATAATGGAATTATATTTGATATAGTTTGATGGCAACAGTTATCGAGTAAACACCGTCTTACCTGTTAACGACTTTATTTCAAATAACTATCGCTCTAGATAAAGCTTTATAGTGTTGCACATTTTTATCTAATTGGATAATTGTCATAAAGATGTATCCTTTATGTTCTACTATGTATGAGGTTTGTGTGCTTGTGGTATTTAGATAAGGAAATAATTACAACAAAATCAACAGCCTGTAAGTCCGTGAATCTTTCTACTTCAGATGCCTGCAAGACAGTGACAAATCACACTTGATAACATACTATTCAAAAGTGTTAAAATCGTATAGAATCAACGTTGCCCGACTCTCAGCTAACATTTTGTTCCCATTGTGTTCACAGTTTGTGGTGCAAGTACATACTTTTCACGTCTAATCTCGACCAGTAAAAGAGATTTTTAGCAACACAAATGTAACAACAGTTTGTGCTACATTGAAACTGCGCATGGCTCCAGACTTTTCAGTTTACATTCATCTAACTGCAAAAGCGCTTGATTTATATCAGTGTCCGCTAGCGGGTTTCGAACTCCAAGACATGGCTAAACATAAAGCTAGCGCTCGTTATGGAGTCAACAGTATCATCTTCTGGACGTGTTTTTAGTGTCCAACCTCAATACCTTTTGTTTCTGTTTTTATTACCATTAAATATATATGGCAACAGTTATCGAGTAAACACCGTCTTACCTGTTTACGACTTTATTTCAAATAACTATCGCTCTAGATAAAGCTTTATAGTGTTGCACATTTTTATCTAATTGGATAATTGTCATAAAGATGTATCCTTTATGTCCTACTATGTATGAGGTTTGTGTGCTTGTGGTATTTTGATAAGGAAATAATTACAACAAAATAAACAGCCTGCAAGTCCGTGAATGTTTCTACTTCAGATGCCTGCAAGACAGTGACAAATCACACTTGATAACATACTATTCAAAAGTGTTAAAATCGTATAGAATTAACATTGCTCGACTTTTAGCTAACATTTTGTTCCCATTGTGTTCACAGTTTTTGGTACAAGTACATACTTTTCACGTCTAATCTCGACCAGTAAAAGAGATTTTTAGCAACACAAATGTAACAACAGTTTGTGCTACATTGAAACTGCGCATGGCTCCAGACTTTTCAGTTTACATTCATCTTACTGCAAAATCGAGTGATTTATATCAGTGTTCGCTATAGGGATTCGAACTCTAAGACATGGCTAAACATAAAGCTAGCGCTCATTATGGAGTCAACAGTAACATCTTCTGGACGTGCTTTTATTGTCCAACCTCATGCGCCTTTTGGTTTTTGTACTACCACTGTATTTATAATGGAATTATATTTGATATAGTTCGATGGCAACAGTTATCGAGTAAACACCGTCTTACCTGTTAACATCTTTATTTCAAATAACTATCGCTCTAGATAAAGCTTTAAAGTGTTGTAAATTTTTAATCTAATTGGATAATTTTCATAAAGATGTATCCTTTATGTTCTACTGTGTATCAAGTTTGTGTGCTTGTGGTATTTAGGTAAGGAAATAATTACAACAAAATAAACAGCCTGTAAGTCCGTGAATGTTTCTACTTCAGATGCCTGCAAGACAGTGAAAAATCACACTTGATAACATACTATTCAAAAGTGTTAAAATCGTATAGAATCAACGTTGCCCGACTCTCAGCTAACATTTTGTTCCCATTGTGTTCACAGTTTGTGGTACAAGTACATACTTTTCACGTCTAATCTCGACCAGTAAAAGAGATTTTTAGCAACACAAATGTAACAACAGTTTGTGCTACATTGAAACTGCGCATGGCTCCAGACTTTTCAGTTTACATTAATCTAACTGCAAAATCGAGTGATTTATACCAGTGTTCGCTATAGGGATTCGAACTCTAAGACATGGCTAAACATAAAGCTAGCGCTCATTATGGAGTCAACAGTAACATCTTCTGGACGTGCTTTTATTGTCCAACCTCATGCGCCTTTTGGTTTTTGTACTACCACTGTATTTATAATGGAATTATATTTGATATAGTTTGATGGCAACAGTTATCGAGTAAACACCGTCTTACCTGTTAACGACTTTATTTCAAATAACTATCGCTCTAGATAAAGCTTTATAGTGTTGCACATTTTTATCTAATTGGATAATTGTCATAAAGATGTATCCTTTATGTTCTACTATGTATGAGGTTTGTGTGCTTGTGGTATTTAGATAAGGAAATAATTACAACAAAATCAACAGCCTGTAAGTCCGTGAATCTTTCTACTTCAGATGCCTGCAAGACAGTGACAAATCACACTTGATAACATACTATTCAAAAGTGTTAAAATCGTATAGAATCAACGTTGCCCGACTCTCAGCTAACATTTTGTTCCCATTGTGTTCACAGTTTGTGGTGCAAGTACATACTTTTCACGTCTAATCTCGACCAGTAAAAGAGATTTTTAGCAACACAAATGTAACAACAGTTTGTGCTACATTGAAACTGCGCATGGCTCCAGACTTTTCAGTTTACATTAATCTAACTGCAAAATCGAGTGATTTATACCAGTGTTCGCTATAGGGATTCGAACTCTAAGACATGGCTAAACATAAAGCTAGCGCTCATTATGGAGTCAACAGTAACATCTTCTGGACGTGCTTTTATTGTCCAACCTCATGCGCCTTTTGGTTTTTGTACTACCACTGTATTTATAATGGAATTATATTTGATATAGTTTGATGGCAACAGTTATCGAGTAAACACCGTCTTACCTGTTAACGACTTTATTTCAAATAACTATCGCTCTAGATAAAGCTTTATAGTGTTGCACATTTTTATCTAATTGGATAATTGTCATAAAGATGTATCCTTTATGTTCTACTATGTATGAGGTTTGTGTGCTTGTGGTATTTAGATAAGGAAATAATTACAACAAAATCAACAGCCTGTAAGTCCGTGAATCTTTCTACTTCAGATGCCTGCAAGACAGTGACAAATCACACTTGATAACATACTATTCAAAAGTGTTAAAATCGTATAGAATCAACGTTGCCCGACTCTCAGCTAACATTTTGTTCCCATTGTGTTCACAGTTTGTGGTACAAGTACATACTTTTCACGTCTAATCTCGACCAGTAAAAGAGATTTTTAGCAACACAAATGTAACAACAGTTTGTGCTACATTGAAACTGCGCATGGCTCCAGACTTTTCAGTTTACATTCATCTAACTGCAAAAGCGCTTGATTTATATCAGTGTCCGCTAGAGGGTTTCGAACTCCAAGACATGGCTAAACGTAAAGCTAGCGCTCGTTATGGAGTCAACAGTAGCATCTTCTGGACGTGTTTTTAGTGTCCAACCTCAATACCTTTTGTTTCTGTTTTTATTACCATTAAATATATATGGCAACAGTTATCGAGTAAACACCGTCTTACCTGTTTACGACTTTATTTCAAATAACTATCGCTCTAGATAAAGCTTTATAGTGTTGCACATTTTTATCTAATTGGATAATTGTCATAAAGATGTATCCTTTATGTTCTACTATGTATGAGGTTTGTGTGCTTGTGGTATTTTGATAAGGAAATAATTACAACAAAATAAACAGCCTGCAAGTCCGTGAATGTTTCTACTTCAGATGCCTGCAAGACAGTGAAAAATCACACTTGATAACATACTATTCAAAAGTGTTAAAATCGTATAGAATTAACATTGCTCGACTTTTAGGAAACATTTTGTTCCCATTGTGTTCACAGTTTGTGGTACAAGTACATACTTTTCACGTCTAATCTCGACCAGTAAAAGAGATTTTTAGCAACACAAATGTAACAACAGTTTGTGCTACATTGAAACTGCGCATGGCTCCAGACTTTTCAGTTTACATTCATCTAACTGCAAAAGCGCTTGATTTATATCAGTGTCCGCTATAGGGTTTCGAACTCCAAGACATGGCTAAACATAAAGCTAGCGCTCGTTATGGAGTCAACAGTATCATCTTCTGGACGTGTTTTTAGTGTCCAACCTCAATACCTTTTGTTTCTGTTTTTATTACCATTAAATATATATGGCAACAGTTATCGAGTAAACACCGTCTTACCTGTTTACGACTTTATTTCAAATAACTATCGCTCTAGATAAAGCTTTATAGTGTTGCACATTTTTATCTAATTGGATAATTGTCATAAAGATGTATCCTTTATGTTCTACTATGTATGAGGTTTGTGTGCTTGTGGTATTTTGATAAGGAAATAATTACAACAAAATAAACAGCCTGCAAGTCCGTGAATGTTTCTACTTCAGATGCCTGCAAGACAGTGACAAATCACACTTGATAACATACTATTCAAAAGTGTTAAAATCGTATAGAATTAACATTGCTCGACTTTTAGCTAACATTTTGTTCCCATTGTGTTCACAGTTTGTGGTACAAGTACATACTTTTCACGTCTAATCTCGACCAGTAAAAGAGATTTTTAGCAACACAAATGTAACAACAGTTTGTGCTACATTGAAACTGCGCATGGCTCCAGACTTTTCAGTTTACATTAATCTAACTGCAAAATCGAGTGATTTATACCAGTGTTCGCTATAGGGATTCGAACTCTAAGACATGGCTAAACATAAAGCTAGCGCTCATTATGGAGTCAACAGTAACATCTTCTGGACGTGCTTTTATTGTCCAACCTCATGCGCCTTTTGGTTTTTGTACTACCACTGTATTTATAATGGAATTATATTTGATATAGTTTGATGGCAACAGTTATCGAGTAAACACCGTCTTACCTGTTAACGACTTTATTTCAAATAACTATCGCTCTAGATAAAGCTTTATAGTGTTGCACATTTTTATCTAATTGGATAATTGTCATAAAGATGTATCCTTTATGTTCTACTATGTATGAGGTTTGTGTGCTTGTGGTATTTAGATAAGGAAATAATTACAACAAAATCAACAGCCTGTAAGTCCGTGAATCTTTCTACTTCAGATGCCTGCAAGACAGTGACAAATCACACTTGATAACATACTATTCAAAAGTGTTAAAATCGTATAGAATCAACGTTGCCCGACTCTCAGCTAACATTTTGTTCCCATTGTGTTCACAGTTTGTGGTGCAAGTACATACTTTTCACGTCTAATCTCGACCAGTAAAAGAGATTTTTAGCAACACAAATGTAACAACAGTTTGTGCTACATTGAAACTGCGCATGGCTCCAGACTTTTCAGTTTACATTCATCTAACTGCAAAAGCGCTTGATTTATATCAGTGTCCGCTAGCGGGTTTCGAACTCCAAGACATGGCTAAACATAAAGCTAGCGCTCGTTATGGAGTCAACAGTATCATCTTCTGGACGTGTTTTTAGTGTCCAACCTCAATACCTTTTGTTTCTGTTTTTATTACCATTAAATATATATGGCAACAGTTATCGAGTAAACACCGTCTTACCTGTTTACGACTTTATTTCAAATAACTATCGCTCTAGATAAAGCTTTATAGTGTTGCACATTTTTATCTAATTGGATAATTGTCATAAAGATGTATCCTTTATGTTCTACTATGTATGAGGTTTGTGTGCTTGTGGTATTTTGATAAGGAAATAATTACAACAAAATAAACAGCCTGCAAGTCCGTGAATGTTTCTACTTCAGATGCCTGCAAGACAGTGACAAATCACACTTGATAACATACTATTCAAAAGTGTTAAAATCGTATAGAATTAACATTGCTCGACTTTTAGGAAACATTTTGTTCCCATTGTGTTTACAGTTTGTGGTACAAGTACATACTTTTCACGTCTAATCTCGACCAGTAAAAGAGATTTTTAGCAACACAAATGTAACAACAGTTTGTGCTACATTGAAACTGCGCATGGCTCCAGGCTTTTCAGTTTACATTCATCTAACTGCAAAATCGAGTGATTTATACCAGTGTTCGCTATAGGGATTCGAACTCTAAGACATGGCTAAACATAAAGCTAGCGCTCATTATGGAGTCAACAGTAACATCTTCTGGACGTGCTTTTATTGTCCAACCTCATGCGCCTTTTGGTTTTTGTAGTACCACTGTATTTATAATGGAATTATATTTGATATAGTTTGATGGCAACAGTTATCGAGTAAACACCGTCTTACCTGTTAACATCTTTATTTCAAATAACTATCGCTCTAGATAAAGCTTTAAAGTGTTGTAAATTTTTATCTAATTTGATAGTTTTTATAAAGATATATCCTTTATGTTCTAGTGTGTATGAGGTTTGTGTGCTTGTGGTATTTTGATAAGGAAATAATTACAACAAAATAAACAGCCTGCAAGTCCGTGAATGTTTCTACTTCAGATGCCTGCAAGACAGTGAAAAATCACACTTGATAACATACTATTCAAAAGTGTTAAAATCGTATAGAATTAACATTGCTCGACTTTTAGCTAACATTTTGTTCTCATTGTGTTCACAGTTTGTGGTACAAGTACATACTTTTCACGTCTAATCTCGACCAGTAAAAGAGATTTTTAGCAACACAAATGTAACAACAGTTTGTGCTACATTGAAACTGCGCATGGCTCCAGACTTTTCAGTTTACATTCATCTAACTGCAAAAGCGCTTGATTTATATCAGTGTCCGCTAGAGGGTTTCGAACTCCAAGACATGGCTAAACATAAAGCTAGCGCTCGTTATGGAGTCAACAGTATCATCTTCTGGACGTGTTTTTAGTGTCCAACCTCAATACCTTTTGTTTCTGTTTTTATTACCATTAAATATATATGGCAACAGTTATCGAGTAAACACCGTCTTACCTGTTTACGAATTTATTTCAAATAACTATCGCTCTAGATAAAGCTTTATAGTGTTGCACATTTTTATCTAATTGGATAATTGTCATAAAGATGTATCCTTTATGTTCTACTATGTATGAGGTTTGTGTGCTTGTGGTATTTTGATAAGGAAATAATTACAACAAAATAAACAGCCTGCAAGTCCGTGAATGTTTCTACTTCAGATGCCTGCAAGACAGTGACAAATCACACTTGATAACATACTATTCAAAAGTGTTAAAATCGTATAGAATTAACATTGCTCGACTTTTAGCTAACATTTTGTTCCCATTGTGTTCACAGTTTGTGGTGCAAGTACATACTTTTCACGTCTAATCTCGACCAGTAAAAGAGATTTTTAGCAACACAAATGTAACAACAGTTTGTGCTACATTGAAACTGCGCATGGCTCCAGACTTTTCAGTTTACATTCATCTTACTGCAAAATCGAGTGATTTATATCAGTGTTCGCTATAGGGATTCGAACTCTAAGACATGGCTAAACATAAAGCTAGCGCTCATTATGGAGTCAACAGTAACATCTTCTGGACGTGCTTTTATTGTCCAACCTCATGCGCCTTTTGGTTTTTGTAGTACCACTGTATTTATAATGGAATTATATTTGATATAGTTTGATGGCAACAGTTATCGAGTAAACACCGTCTTACCTGTTAACATCTTTATTTCAAATAACTATCGCTCTAGATAAAGCTTTAAAGTGTTGTAAATTTTTAATCTAATTGGATAATTTTCATAAAGATGTATCCTTTATGTTCTACTGTGTATCAAGTTTGTGTGCTTGTGGTATTTAGATAAGGAAATAATTACAACAAAATAAACAGCCTGTAAGTCCGTGAATGTTTCTACTTCAGATGCCTGCAAGACAGTGAAAAATCACACTTGATAACATACTATTCAAAAGTGTTAAAATCGTATAGAATCAACGTTGCCCGACTCTCAGCTAACATTTTGTTCCCATTGTGTTCACAGTTTGTGGTACAAGTACATACTTTTCACGTCTAATCTCGACCAGTAAAAGAGATTTTTAGCAACACAAATGTAACAACAGTTTGTGCTACATTGAAACTGCGCATGGCTCCAGACTTTTCAGTTTACATTCATCTAACTGCAAAAGCGCTTGATTTATATCAGTGTCCGCTAGAGGGTTTCGAACTCCAAGACATGGCTAAACATAAAGCTAGCGCTCGTTATGGAGTCAACAGTATCATCTTCTGGACGTGTTTTTAGTGTCCAACCTCAATACCTTTTGTTTCTGTTTTTATTACCATTAAATATATATGGCAACAGTTATCGAGTAAACACCGTCTTACCTGTTTACGACTTTATTTCAAATAACTATCACTCGATTTTGCAGTTAGATGAATGTAAACTGAAAAGCCTGGAGCCATGCGCAGTTTCAATGTAGCACAAACTGTTGTTACATTTGTGTTGCTAAAAATCTCTTTTACTGGTCGAGATTAGACGTGAAAAGTATGTACTTGTACCACAAACTGTGAACACAATGGGAACAAAATGTTAGCTAAAAGTCGAGCAATGTTAATTCTATACGATTTTAACACTTTTGAATAGTATGTTATCAAGTGTGATTTGTCACTGTCTTGCAGGCATCTGAAGTAGAAACATTCACGGACTTGCAGGCTGTTTATTTTGTTGTAATTATTTCCTTATCAAAATACCACAAGCACACAAACCTCATACATAGTAGAACATAAAGGATACATCTTTATGACAATTATCCAATTAGATAAAAATGTATTATTTACAACAAAATAAACAGCCTGCAAGTCCGTGAATGTTTCTACTTCAGATGCCTGCAAGACAGTGACAAATCACACTTGATAACATACTATTCAAAAGTGTTAAAATCGTATAGAATTAACATTGCTCGACTTTTAGCTAACATTTTGTTCCCATTGTGTTCACAGTTTGTGGTACAAGTACATACTTTTCACGTCTAATCTCGACCAGTAAAAGAGATTTTTAGCAACACAAATGTAACAACAGTTTGTGCTACATTGAAACTGCGCATGGCTCCAGACTTTTCAGTTTACATTCATCTTACTGCAAAATCGAGTGATTTATATCAGTGTTTGCTATAGGGATTCGAACTCTAAGACATGGCTAAACATAAAGCTAGCGCTCATTATGGAGTCAACAGTAACATCTTCTGGACGTGCTTTTATTGTCCAACCTCATGCGCCTTTTTGTTTTTGTACTACCACTGTATTTATAATGGAATTATATTTGATATAGTTTGATGGCAACAGTTATCGAGTAAACACCGTCTTACCTGTTAACGACTTTATTTCAAATAACTATCGCTCTAGATAAAGCTTTATAGTGTTGCACATTTTTATCTAATTGGATAATTGTCATAAAGATGTATCCTTTATGTTCTACTGTGTATCAAGTTTGTGTGCTTGTGGTATTTAGATAAGGAAATAATTACAACAAAATAAACAGCCTGTAAGTCCGTGAATGTTTCTACTTCAGATGCCTGCAAGACAGTGAAAAATCACACTTGATAACATACTATTCAAAAGTGTTAAAATCGTATAGAATCAACGTTGCCCGACTCTCAGCTAACATTTTGTTCCCATTGTGTTCACAGTTTGTGGTACAAGTACATACTTTTCACGTCTAATCTCGACCAGTAAAAGAGATTTTTAGCAACACAAATGTAACAACAGTTTGTGCTACATTGAAACTGCGCATGGCTCCAGACTTTTCAGTTTACATTCATCTAACTGCAAAAGCGCTTGATTTATATCAGTGTCCGCTAGCGGGTTTCGAACTCCAAGACATGGCTAAACATAAAGCTAGCGCTCGTTATGGAGTCAACAGTATCATCTTCTGGACGTGTTTTTAGTGTCCAACCTCAATACCTTTTGTTTCTGTTTTTATTACCATTAAATATATATGGCAACAGTTATCGAGTAAACACCGTCTTACCTGTTTACGACTTTATTTCAAATAACTATCGCTCTAGATAAAGCTTTATAGTGTTGCACATTTTTATCTAATTGGATAATTGTCATAAAGATGTATCCTTTATGTTCTACTATGTATGAGGTTTGTGTGTGCTTGTGGTATTTTGATAAGGAAATAATTACAACAAAATAAACAGCCTGCAAGTCCGTGAATGTTTCTACTTCAGATGCCTGCAAGACAGTGACAAATCACACTTGATAACATACTATTCAAAAGTGTTAAAATCGTATAGAATTAACATTGCTCGACTTTTAGCTAACATTTTGTTCCCATTGTGTTCACAGTTTGTGGTACAAGTACATACTTTTCACGTCTAATCTCGACCAGTAAAAGAGATTTTTAGCAACACAAATGTAACAACAGTTTGTGCTACATTGAAACTGCGCATGGCTCCAGACTTTTCAGTTTACATTCATCTTACTGCAAAATCGAGTGATTTATATCAGTGTTTGCTATAGGGATTCGAACTCTAAGACATGGCTAAACATAAAGCTAGCGCTCATTATGGAGTCAACAGTAACATCTTCTGGACGTGCTTTTATTGTCCAACCTCATGCGCCTTTTTGTTTTTGTACTACCACTGTATTTATAATGGAATTATATTTGATATAGTTTGATGGCAACAGTTATCGAGTAAACACCGTCTTACCTGTTAACATCTTTATTTCAAATAACTATCGCTCTAGATAAAGCTTTAAAGTGTTGTAAATTTTTAATCTAATTGGATAATTGTCATAAAGATGTATCCTTTATGTTCTACTGTGTATCAAGTTTGTGTGCTTGTGGTATTTAGATAAGGAAATAATTACAACAAAATAAACAGCCTGTAAGTCCGTGAATGTTTCTACTTCAGATGCCTGCAAGACAGTGAAAAATCACACTTGATAACATACTATTCAAAAGTGTTAAAATCGTATAGAATCAACGTTGCCCGACTCTCAGCTAACATTTTGTTCCCATTGTGTTCACAGTTTGTGGTACAAGTACATACTTTTCACGTCTAATCTCGACCAGTAAAAGAGATTTTTAGCAACACAAATGTAACAACAGTTTGTGCTACATTGAAACTGCGCATGGCTCCAGACTTTTCAGTTTACATTCATCTAACTGCAAAAGCGCTTGATTTATATCAGTGTCCGCTAGAGGGTTTCGAACTCCAAGACATGGCTAAACATAAAGCTAGCGCTCGTTATGGAGTCAACAGTATCATCTTCTGGACGTGTTTTTAGTGTCCAACCTCAATACCTTTTGTTTCTGTTTTTATTACCATTAAATATATATGGCAACAGTTTATCGAGTAAACACCGTCTTACCTGTTTACGACTTTATTTCAAATAACTATCGCTCTAGATAAAGCTTTATAGTGTTGCACATTTTTATCTAATTGGATAATTGTCATAAAGATGTATCCTTTATGTTCTACTATGTATGAGGTTTGTGTGCTTGTGGTATTTTGATAAGGAAATAATTACAACAAAATAAACAGCCTGCAAGTCCGTGAATGTTTCTACTTCAGATGCCTGCAAGACAGTGACAAATCACACTTGATAACATACTATTCAAAAGTGTTAAAATCGTATAGAATTAACATTGCTCGACTTTTAGCTAACATTTTGTTCCCATTGTGTTCACAGTTTGTGGTACAAGTACATACTTTTCACGTCTAATCTCGACCAGTAAAAGAGATTTTTAGCAACACAAATGTAACAACAGTTTGTGCTACATTGAAACTGCGCATGGCTCCAGACTTTTCAGTTTACATTCATCTTACTGCAAAATCGAGTGATTTATATCAGTGTTCGCTATAGGGATTCGAACTCTAAGACATGGCTAAACATAAAGCTAGCGCTCATTATGGAGTCAACAGTAACATCTTCTGGACGTGCTTTTATTGTCCAACCTCATGCGCCTTTTGGTTTTTGTACTACCACTGTATTTATAATGGAATTATATTTGATATAGTTTGATGGCAACAGTTATCGAGTTAACACCGTCTTACCTGTTAACATCTTTATTTCAAATAACTATCGCTCTAGATAAAGCTTTAAAGTGTTGTAAATTTTTAATCTAATTGGATAATTGTCATAAAGATGTATCCTTTATGTTCTACTGTGTATCAAGTTTGTGTGCTTGTGGTATTTAGATAAGGAAATAATTACAACAAAATAAACAGCCTGTAAGTCCGTGAATGTTTCTACTTCAGATGCCTGCAAGACAGTGAAAAATCACACTTGATAACATACTATTCAAAAGTGTTAAAATCGTATAGAATCAACGTTGCCCGACTCTCAGCTAACATTTTGTTCCCATTGTGTTCACAGTTTGTGGTACAAGTACATACTTTTCACGTCTAATCTCGACCAGTAAAAGAGATTTTTAGCAACACAAATGTAACAACAGTTTGTGCTACATTGAAACTGCGCATGGCTCCAGACTTTTCAGTTTACATTCATCTAACTGCAAAAGCGCTTGATTTATATCAGTGTCCGCTAGAGGGTTTCGAACTCCAAGACATGGCTAAACATAAAGCTAGCGCTCGTTATGGAGTCAACAGTATCATCTTCTGGACGTGTTTTTAGTGTCCAACCTCAATACCTTTTGTTTCTGTTTTTATTACCATTAAATATATATGGCAACAGTTATCGAGTAAACACCGTCTTACCTGTTTACGACTTTATTTCAAATAACTATCGCTCTAGATAAAGCTTTATAGTGTTGCACATTTTTATCTAATTGGATAATTGTCATAAAGATGTATCCTTTATGTTCTACTATGTATGAGGTTTGTGTGCTTGTGGTATTTTGATAAGGAAATAATTACAACAAAATAAACAGCCTGCAAGTCCGTGAATGTTTCTACTTCAGATGCCTGCAAGACAGTGACAAATCACACTTGATAACATACTATTCAAAAGTGTTAAAATCGTATAGAATTAACATTGCTCGACTTTTAGGAAACATTTTGTTCCCATTGTGTTTACAGTTTGTGGTACAAGTACATACTTTTCACGTCTAATCTCGACCAGTAAAAGAGATTTTTAGCAACACAAATGTAACAACAGTTTGTGCTACATTGAAACTGCGCATGGCTCCAGGCTTTTCAGTTTACATTCATCTAACTGCAAAATCGAGTGATTTATACCAGTGTTCGCTATAGGGATTCGAACTCTAAGACATGGCTAAACATAAAGCTAGCGCTCATTATGGAGTCAACAGTAACATCTTCTGGACGTGCTTTTATTGTCCAACCTCATGCGCCTTTTGGTTTTTGTAGTACCACTGTATTTATAATGGAATTATATTTGATATAGTTTGATGGCAACAGTTATCGAGTAAACACCGTCTTACCTGTTAACATCTTTATTTCAAATAACTATCGCTCTAGATAAAGCTTTAAAGTGTTGTAAATTTTTATCTAATTTGATAGTTTTTATAAAGATATATCCTTTATGTTCTAGTGTGTATGAGGTTTGTGTGCTTGTGGTATTTTGATAAGGAAATAATTACAACAAAATAAACAGCCTGCAAGTCCGTGAATGTTTCTACTTCAGATGCCTGCAAGACAGTGAAAAATCACACTTGATAACATACTATTCAAAAGTGTTAAAATCGTATAGAATTAACATTGCTCGACTTTTAGCTAACATTTTGTTCTCATTGTGTTCACAGTTTGTGGTACAAGTACATACTTTTCACGTCTAATCTCGACCAGTAAAAGAGATTTTTAGCAACACAAATGTAACAACAGTTTGTGCTACATTGAAACTGCGCATGGCTCCAGACTTTTCAGTTTACATTCATCTAACTGCAAAAGCGCTTGATTTATATCAGTGTCCGCTAGAGGGTTTCGAACTCCAAGACATGGCTAAACATAAAGCTAGCGCTCGTTATGGAGTCAACAGTATCATCTTCTGGACGTGTTTTTAGTGTCCAACCTCAATACCTTTTGTTTCTGTTTTTATTACCATTAAATATATATGGCAACAGTTATCGAGTAAACACCGTCTTACCTGTTTACGAATTTATTTCAAATAACTATCGCTCTAGATAAAGCTTTATAGTGTTGCACATTTTTATCTAATTGGATAATTGTCATAAAGATGTATCCTTTATGTTCTACTATGTATGAGGTTTGTGTGCTTGTGGTATTTTGATAAGGAAATAATTACAACAAAATAAACAGCCTGCAAGTCCGTGAATGTTTCTACTTCAGATGCCTGCAAGACAGTGACAAATCACACTTGATAACATACTATTCAAAAGTGTTAAAATCGTATAGAATTAACATTGCTCGACTTTTAGCTAACATTTTTGTTCCCATTGTGTTCACAGTTTGTGGTGCAAGTACATACTTTTCACGTCTAATCTCGACCAGTAAAAGAGTATTTTTAGCAACACAAATGTAACAAACAGTTTGTGCTACATTGAAACTGCGCATGGCTCCAGACTTTTCAGTTTACATTCATCTAACTGCAAAATCGAGTGATTTATATCAGTGTTCGCTATAGGGATTCGAACTCTAAGACATGGCTAAACATAAAGCTAGCGCTCATTATGGAGTCAACAGTAACATCTTCTGGACGTGCTTTTATTGTCCAACCTCATGCGCCTTTTGGTTTTTGTACTACCACTGTATTTATAATGGAATTATATTTGATATAGTTTGATGGCAACAGTTATCGAGTAAACACCGTCTTACCTGTTAACATCTTTATTTCAAATAACTATCGCTCTAGATAAAGCTTTAAAGTGTTGTAAATTTTAATCTATTGGATAATTTTCATAAAGATGTATCCTTTATGTTCTACTGTGTATCAAGTTTGTGTGCTTGTGGTATTTAGATAAGGAAATAATTACAACAAAATAAACAGCCTGTAAGTCCGTGAATGTTTCTACTTCAGATGCCTGCAAGACAGTGAAAAATCACACTTGATAACATACTATTCAAAAGTGTTAAAAATCGTATAGAATCAACGTTGCCGACTCTCAGCTAACATTTTGTTCCCATTGTGTTCACAGTTTGTGTACAAGTACATACTTTTCACGTCTAATCTCGACCAGTAAAAGAGATTTTTAGCAACACAAATGTAACAACAGTTTGTGCTACATTGAAACTGCGCATGGCTCCAGACTTTTCAGTTTACATTCATCTAACTGCCAAAAGCGCTTGATTTATATCAGTGTCCGCTAGAGGGTTTCGAACTCCAAGACATGGCTAAACATAAAGCTAGCGCTCGTTATGGAGTCAACAGTATCATCTTCTGGACGTGTTTTTAGTGTCCAACCTCAATACCTTTTGTTTCTGTTTTTATTACCATTAAATATATATGGCAACAGTTATCGAGTAAACACCGTCTTACCTGTTTACGACTTTATTTCAAATAACTATCGCTCTAGATAAAGCTTTATAGTGTTGCACATTTTTTATCTAATTGGATAATTGTCATAAAGATGTATCCTTTATGTTCTACTATGTATGAGGTTTGTGTGCTTGTGGTATTTTGATAAGGAAATAATTACAACAAAATAAACAGCCTGCAAGTCCGTGAATGTTTCTACTTCAGATGCCTGCAAGACAGTGAAAATCACACTTGATAACATACTATTCAAAAGTGTTAAAATCGTATAGAATTAACATTGCTCGACTTTTAGCTAACTTTTGTTCCCATTGTGTTCACAGTTTGTGGTACAAGTACATACTTTTCACGTCTAATCTCGACCAGTAAAAGAGATTTTTAGCAACACAAATGTAACAACAGTTTGTGCTACATTGAAACTGCGCATGGCTCCAGACTTTTTCAGTTTACATTCATCTAACTGCAAATCGAGTGATTTATATCAGTGTTCGCTATAGGGATTCGAACTCTAAGACATGGCTAAACATAAAGCTAGCGCTCATTTGGAGTCAACAGTCATCTTCTGGACGTGCTTTTTTGTGTCAACCTCATGCGCCTTTTGGTTTTTGTAGTACCACTGTTATTATAATGGGAATTATATTTGATATAGTTTGATGGCAACAGTTATCGAGTAAACACCGTATACATGTTAACATCTTTATTTCAAATACCTATCGCTCTAGGAAAGCTTAAAGTGTTGTAAATTTTTAATATAATGGTAATTTTCATAAAGATGTATCCTTTATGTTCTACTGTGTATCATGTTTGTGTGCTTGTGGTATTTAGATAAGGAAATAATTACAACAAATAAACAGCCTGTAAGTCCGTGAATGTTTCTACTTCAGATGCCTGCAAGACAGTGAAAAATCACACTTGATAACATACTATTCAAAAGTGTTAAAATCGTATAGAATCAACGGTGCCCGACTCTTAGCTAACATTTTGTTCCCATTGTGTTCACAGTTTGTGTGTACAAGTACATACTTTTCACGTCTAATCTCGACCAGTAAAAGAGATTTTTAGCAACACAAATTGTAACAACAGTTTGTGCTACATTGAAACTGCGCATGGCTCCAGACTTTTCAGTTTACATTCATCTAACTGCAAAAGCGATTGATTTATATCAGTGTCCGCTAGGGGTTTCGAACTCCAAGACATGGCTAAACATAAAGCTAGCGCTCGTATATGGAGTCAACAGTATCATCTTCTGGACGTGTTTTTAGTGTC